>JAIRCJ010000080.1:17571-339111 GCA_020883675.1 Bruguiera gymnorhiza | reverse complement strand
CTCTATTTTCTTTTTACCATTTATTAGCTAGAGGCTCTGTTTTCTTCTTACCGTTTATTTACTATAGGCTCTATTTTCTTCTTTCTGTCTATTTGCTATAAGCTCTGTTTTTTCCTTTCCGTAGGGCCTACTCTATTTTCTACAGGCTCCTCAAGGTTCAGTTTTCTTCCTACCATTTATTTGCTACAGGCTTTGTTTTCTTCCTACCTGAGGCAGCTCTATTTTCTATAAGCTTTATTTTCTTCTCACTGTCTATCTTCTACAGGCCCTTTTTTCTTCTCATTGCGTATTTGCTACTAGCTCTATTTCCTTCTTACCATAGGTTGCTCTATTTTCTACAGGCTCCTATAAACTCTGTTTTCTTCTTACTGTCTATTTGTTAGAAGTTATGTTTTCTTCTTACCGTATATTTGCTAAAAGCTATATTTTCTTCATGCCATCTATTTGCTAAAAGCTATGTTTTCTTCTTACCATAAGCTGCTCTGTTTGGATAAGTGGATTGACAGTCCTCCCAATCTTAGCCCATACACTTTGATGGTAACCAATAGTCACATTAGTTTCCAATAGCTGGAAAGCAATAAATGAGGACGAGGATTAATTACCAAAGGTTACTTGTGTACATAATTTTGAAAGAAGTAGCTTGATTTTCAAATTCATAAATTCCACGGGTATTTCAACCATATAATGCAAAACAGAATCTATTCATTAAAGCTTAATTTGTTGTATAATCTCTTTTTATGGATGAAAGGAAGAGGAGTGCATGAACAAATAAAATGTCTATTTTAGTACCTACTCCGTAAATCTATTTGCTACATGATCTCTTTTCTTCTTATTGTTTATTTGATACAGACTCTGTTTTCTTCTTACCATTTATTTGCTACAGACTTTATTTCCTTTTTATCGAAAAGAAAACTGCATCAATTCTTCATGTTTTTGCCTTGTTTGAAATCCCTTTTTACCACTTCCCTACTAAAAGTGAAGGCTAACTTATTTTGGCTTGCCTTCTAAAATCGTTGCCATCATGTTTTTGGGTTACCACTTCCCTATTAGTCGGCTTTTTTGGCTTGCCTTATAAAATTGATGCCTCTGTGTTTTATTTTTCACATGTTAAATGTAATTTTTCAATTTAATACGTAACTAGTATATGTAAGTCAAATAATTTATAAAGTTCATATTGAGTAGTAAAACTTATAAAGTTTATATATTAGGATTTATGAAGTTAAGAGTTAAAGGAAATTAAGAATTAGAAACATGTTAAATTGAGAAATAAAAATATTTCAATTCAACTTTTTTATGTAAAATGAAAATTGAGAAAACTGAATAATTATATAATAGTATTTGAAAGATATTACATATTATAAAATATAGTGAAAAGTGAAATTTTAGATATTACAAAGTTCTTAAAAATTTAGAAGTCAATTAAAGTTAGTGGAAAAAATTGTCAAAAAAACTCTTAATTTTATTAATACTGTTAAGAATGACTTAAAAAATAATTTATAAAAATTTGAAGATTATATCAAATTAAAATATATACTATAAATACTTATGAGATTGAATTAAAATTAAAAGAAAATATTAAAATCAACTCAAATTCATTGTAAATTAAAAATAAGAATTTGAATAAAAGTTCAATTAATTGAATTTAATATACTTTTTTTATTATATTAGAATTTGAATTTTTCAATTTAATACGTAATTAGTATACGTGAGTTATGAGTATAACCTTATATTTATATTATTTGTATATGTTAATATGTGACATTTTATTAAATTAATAAAATTATAAAATATTCATATACTTATTTAATAATAACATCAAAATTATTAACAGTCAAGCCTTGCAAAAACTTTACAAAATACAATTTTAGGACACTTACACCCTAAGTTTGCGTAATCAATTTGGAACTTTTGTTCCTAACAAAATATGTAGGATGTTGGGTGAAGAAAGGATTTGCAGAGAAAATGGGAATTGCAATATGTCTGTTAGTCTGATTATTGAAAGCTTCCCCTTTATCTTATAATGGGCAAATTTCCTCTTCCTCTCCAAAGAATTGAAAGCTTAAAATTGTTAATGGTTGATGGAGTAAATGTCATTGCTCACACTTGCTTTAATCTGTCAGACAATCCAGAGCAAAAGTTTCAAGCTTCTTATTATAAACATTATATTTAACAGATGAGCCCACCCAAATAATCACTAAGCTCAATAAGTTAGAAGAGTAAATTATTATACCAATTTAAGCTCTAAACGCAGATTATATATAAATAATAAGGAGGTAGATATTATCGGAGAAAGGAATTTCTGTCATACGAGTGAATTAATAGTATCCATAATGTTACATGGTTAATTGTTGTCACATATCTTATCGTACATTACAACATAAGATGGGGAGCAACAAGAATCGTTGAGATTAGTACAAAGTGAGTTGTTTAAGGAATGGCATACGCCTAGAGGAAATTTGAAAAAAAAAAAAAAAGGAAATTTATGAGAACAAAATTTTGAATGGAATTGGCTAGAAATGAAAATGCAGAGAGAAATGTTGGCTATTTTCTTCTTATTGTTTATTTGCTAGAGGCTCTGTTTTCTTCTTACCATAGACTGCTCTGTTTGGATAAGTGGATTGACAGTCCTGCCAATCTTAGGCCATAAACTCTGATGGTAGCCAGCAGTCATATGAGTTTCCAACAGTTAGAAAGCCACAATCGAGAATGAGGATTAATTATCAAAACTTACATATGCACATAATTTTGAAAGAAGTAGCTTGATTTTCAAATTCCTAAACTCCATGGGTATTTCAACCATATGAAGCAAAACATAATCTATTCATTGAAGTTTAATTTGTCGTATAATTTTTTTTTATGGATGAAAGGAAGAGGAGTGCACAAATAGATAAAATGTCTATTCTAATATCTACTCTTAAAATATATTTGCTATAGGTTCTATTTTCTTCTTACCATTTATTTGCTATAGGCTCTGTTTTCCTCTTTCCGTAAGCTACTATGTTTTCTACAAGCTCCTCCAAGTTTTATTTTTTTCCTTACCGTTTATTTGCTACAGGGTTTGTTTTCTTTCTACAAGCTCCTACAGGCACTATTTTCTTCTTATCGTTTCTTTGCTACATGGTATTTCAACCACGTAATGCAAAACAAAATTTATTCATTGAAATTTAATTTTCCATATAATCTTTTTTTATGGATGAAAGGAAGAGGAGTGCACGAATAGATAAAATGTCTACTTTAGTACCTATTCTTAAAATCTATTTGCTACAGGCTCTGTTTTCTTATTATCGTCTATTTGCTACAAACTCTATTTCTTCTTTCCATAGGCTATTATGTTTTATACATGCTCCTCCAAGTTTTGTCTTTTTCTTACTATCTATTTGCTATAAGCTCTATTTTCTTCCTACCTTAGGTTACTTTATTTTCTACAGGCTCTATATTTTTCTTACCATTTATTTGCTAGATGCTCAGTTTCTTCTTACCATCTATTTTGCTAGAGGCTCTGTTTCCTTCTTACTGGAGGCTACTCTATTTGGACAAGTAGATTACCAGTCCTCCCAATCTTAGCCTATACACTATAATGGTAGCCTACATTCACAATAGAATCCAACAGTTAGAAAGCAACAAATGAGGTCGAGGATTAATTACGAAAGGTTACCTATGCATATAATTTTGAAAAAAGTAGCTTGATTTTCAAATTCATAAACTCCACAGGTATTTCAACGAAGCAATGCAAAACATAGTCTATTCATTGAAGTTTAATTTGTCGTATAATCTTTTTTGATGGATGAGAGGAAGAGAAGTGCACGAACAGATAAAATGTCTATTTTGGTACCTACTCCTAAAATCCAAATCTATTTGCTACAGGCTTTATTTTACTCCTTCTATAGGTTGCTCTACTTTGTACAGGCTTCTCTAGATTTTGTTTTTTTCTTACTGTCTATTTGCTATAAGGTTTATTTTCTTCTTAGCATTCTATTTTCTTCTTAGCATAGGCTACTTTATTTTCTAGAGGCTCTTACAGGCTTAGTTTTCTTCTTGTCTTTTATTTGATAGAGGCTATATTTTCTTCTTACTAGTCTATTTGCTAGAGGCTCTATTTTCTTCCTACCTAGGCTACTCTATTTAGACAAGTGGATTGAGAGTCCTCCCAATCTTAGGCCATGCACTCTGATGGTAGCTTGCAGTCACATGAGTTTTCAATAGTTGAAAAGCAAAAAATAAGGATGCAGATTAATTACCAAAGGTTGCTTGTGCACATAATTTTGAAATAAGTAGCTTGATTTTCACATACATAAACTCCATGTGTATTTCAACCATGTAATGCAAAACAGAATCTATTTCTTGAAGCTTAATTTGCTGTATAATCTTTTTTGATGGATGAAAGGAAGAGGAGTGCATGAATAGATAAAATGTCTATTTTAGTACTTATTCCTCAAATCTATTTGCTCTAGACTTTGTTTTCTTCTTACTGTCTATTTCCTACAGACTCTGTTTCTTTTTACCGTCTATTTGCTAGAGACTTTGTTTTCATCTTACCGTAGGCTACTCTGTTTGGACAAGTGGATTCACAGTCCTCCCAATCTTAGCCCATACACTCTGGTAGTAGCCAGCAGTCACATAAGCTTCCAACAGTTGGAAAAGCAATAAATGAGGACAAGTGTTAATTACCAAAGGTTGCTTGTGCATATAATTTTGAAAGAAATAGCAAGATTTTCAAATTCATAAACTCCGTGGGTATTTCAGCCATGTAATGCATAATAGGCTCTGTTTTATTCTTGTCCTCTATTTGCTAGAGGCTCTATTTTCTTCTTACCATCTATTTGTTAGAGGCTCTATTTTCTTCCTACTATAGGCTGCTCTATTTGGACAAGTGGATTGATAGTCCTCCCAATCTTAGCCCATACACTCTCATGGTAGGTAGCAGTTACATAAGTTTCTGATAGTTGGAAAGCAACAAATGAGGACGAGGATTAATTACCAAAACTTGCCTCTATACATAATTTTGAAAGAAATAGCTTAATTTTCACATATGTAAACTCCATGAGTATTTCAACTATGTAATGCAAAACAGAATCTATTCATTGAAGCTTAATTTTCCGTATAATCTCTTTTGATGGATTAAAGGAAGAGGAGTGCACGAAAAGATAAAATGTCTATTTTAGTACCTACTCCTAAAATTTATTTTCCATAAGCACTATTCATTCCTTTCGTAGGTTGCTCTGTTTTCTACAGGCTCTTACATGCTTTATTTTCTTCTTACCATCAATTTGATGCAGGCTTGTTTTTTTCTTCTTACCATACACTACTCTATTTTCTTCTTACTGTCTATTTGCTAGAGACTTTGTTTTATTCTTGCCATAAGCTGCTCTATTTGGACGAGTAGATTTGACAGTCCTCCCAATCTTAGCCCATACACTCTGATGGTAGGCAGTAGTCACATAAGTTTCCAACAGTTGGAAATCAATAAATGAGGAAGAGGATTAATTACCAAAGGTTGCTTGTGCACATAATTTTGGAAAAAGTAGCTTGATTTTCAAATTCGTAAACTTCATGGGTATTTCAACCATTTAATGCACAACAGAATCTATTCATTGAAACTTAATTTGCCGTATAATCTCTTTTGATGGATGAAAGGAAGAGGGGTGCATAAAGAAATAAAATGTCTATTTTAGTGCCTACTCCTAAAGTCTATTTTCCACAAGCACTATTTCATTCCTTTCATAGACTGTTCTGTTTTCTGCAGGCTCCTCCAGGTTCTATTTTTTTTCTTACTGTCTATTTGCTATAAGCTTTATTTTCTTCTCAGCATAAGCTACTTTGTTTTTTAGAGGCTCTTATAGGCTATGTTTTCTTTTTGTCATCTATTTGCTAGAGACTTAGCTTTCTTCTTATCATTTATTTGCCAGAGGCTTTATTTTCTTCTTATTGTTTATTTGTTAGAGGCTCTGTTTTCTTCTTACTGGAGGCTGCTCGATTTAAACAAGTGGATTAACAGTCCTCCCAATCGTAGCCCATACACTTTGATGGTAGCCAATAGTCACATGAGTTTCCATCTATTGGAAAGCAATAAATGAGGACGAGGATTAATTACCAAAGGCTACCTGTGCACATAATTTTGAAAGAAGTAGCTTAATTTTCACATTCTTAACTCCATAGGTGTTTTAACCATGTAATGCAAAACAAAATCTATTCATTGAAGCTTAATTTGTCCTATAATCTTTTTTATGGTTGAAAGGAAGAGGAGTGCATGAATAGATAAAATGTCTATTTTAGTACCTACTCCTAAATTCTATTTGCTACAAGCTCTATTTCTTTCTTACTGTTTATTTACTAGAGGCTATGTTTTCCTCTTATAGTAAGCTGCTCTGTTTGGACAAGTGAATTGACAGTCCTACCAAAATTAGCCCATACACTTTAATGGTACCTAGCAATCACATGAGTTTTCAACAGTTTGAAAGAAACAAATGAGGACGAGTATTAATTACCAAAGGTTGCTTGTGTACATAATTTTGAAAGAAGTAGCTTGATTTTCACATTCATAAACTCCATGGGTATTTCAACCATTTAATACAAAACAAAATTTATTCATTGAAACTTAATTTATCATATAACCTTTTTTTATAGATGAAAGGAACAGGAGTGGATGAATAGATAAAAAGTCTATTTTGGTACCTAGTCCTAAAATCTATTTGCTACATGCTTTATTTTCTCCTTGCTATTTATTTGCTACAAGCTCTATTTTCTTCTTACTATCTATTTGCTACAAACTCTGTTTTCTTCTTTCCTTAGTCTACTCTGTTTTCTATAGACTCCTCTGATGCGGAAAACCCCAAAAAGACGTGGCTTAGGGACCCAACGCACACAAGGAATCAAAGAACAACCAGGAAAGCTAAATCATAGTTTAATAACAGAAACCCTAGGCCCAATATTTGAACGAACACGAACCTAGGGTATTTAAGAAGGATATGGACGCCACACTCCAGAAAAGAAAGGAATTGGGAGTGATAAGTCAATTTGAACGCCACAAGAAGAAGTACCTCTGAATAAGTTCTTTAGTTCTTAAAAGAACCGAGGGAGAAAAACCCTTGCTTTCTATTTCACTCAAAGTTGTTTGATTTCCAAAGCTTACAAGGGGTGCCTATTTATAGGCTTAGATAGCAATCCTAAAGAGGCAAAATTCCTATTTAGGAAAAATCCCTATTTTGGAGGAATTTCGGACTAATTCCAGCACATACAATGAACTCCTATTTAGGAGTGATGCTATTACTTAGTTTGACCTATTAAGTATTCCAATTATATTAACTAGGCCTGGACTCTCTTTAAAACTTGAATTTGCACCATTTGAAGCTTGGTTGGCCTGAATGTCCTGAATCAACCCATTCAATGCTTCTTTAATCTTTTTGGCTCTAGCTCGTGTTATTGGGCCTTCGGGAATGTGCAATGGACCTCTTACATCCATTGAAACTCTATCTCGTGTTATTGGGTCTTTTGGAATGTGTAAGGGACTTCTTGCATCTATTGAAACCTTCTACCCATCATCTCTACGGTTCTCATCATTCCCCCTTTCCTCAAAAGGATTCGCCCTTGAATCATCACCTACATCAAAAGGGGAAAGGTCAGAAACGTTAAATGTTGCACTCACATTATACTCACTACGAAGGTTCAACTTATAAGCATTGTCATTAATTCATGCTAGAACTTGGAAGGGACCATCTCCTCTAGGTTATAGCTTTGAACGCCTCTGAGCTAGGAATCGTTCCTTGCGCATATGCACCTAAACCCAATCATCAGGTTCAAACACCACCTTCTTTCGTCCCTTGTTGACATGGGATGCGTATTGCTCAGTTCGTTTTTCAATATGTTGCCGCACCTTCTCATGCAATTTTTTTATCATGTCAGCTTTGCGTTCACCATCAACGTTGGCATACTCATTGACAGGTATAGGTACCAAATCCAGAGGAGTCAATGGATTAAAACCATATACAATTTCAAATGGAGAGTAGCTAGTAGTAGAATGAACACTCCTATTATATGCAAACTCGACATGTGGTAAACAATCTTCCCATGTTTTCAAATTTGTTCGAATAATAGCACGCAAAAGAGTAAAAAGAGTTTGATTAACCACCTCAGTCTGCCCATCAGTTTATGGATGACAAGTAGTTGAAAACAATAGCTTAGTACCTAACTTACCCCACAAAGTCTTCCAGAAGTAGCTTAAGAACTTTGTATCTCGGTCTAAAACAATGCTCCGTGGCATGCCATGCAAACGCACTACTTCTCTAAAGAACAAGTCAGCCACATTGTTTGCATCATCTGTTTTATGGCATGGGATGAAGTGTGACATCTTTGAAAATCTATCAATAACAACAAATACAGAATCCCTACCCTGTTTTGTTTGTGGCAATCCCAGTACAAAGTCCATGGATAAATCAACCCAAGGATGGCTACATATGGGTAAAGGGGTATACAAGCCATAGGGTAAAACTCTAGATTTAGCCTGTTTGCATGTTATGCATTTCTCACATATCCTCTCAGCATCTCGTTTCATGTGTGGCCAAAAGAAGTGTTCATTTAGGACATCTAGGGTTTTCTTAACTCCGAAATGACCCATTAGACCACCCTCATGAGCTTCTCTTACAACCAACTCCCTTAAAGAACTTATAGGCATGCATAAACGATTTTCCTTAAATAAGAAACCCTTATGCCTATAAAGCTTCTCAAAGGCTGACTTCTCACATGCTCCATACACGTTAGCAAAGTCCGGATCATTCACATATAAACCTTTAATATGTTCAAATCCTAATAAGTTTGCAGTAAGTGTAGAGATAAGGGCATACCTGTGAGATAATGCATCAGCTACCACATTGTCCTTACCTTGTTTATATTTGATGTTGTAAGGAAAGGTCTCAATGAATTCAATCCACTTGGCATGTCTTTTGTTCAACTTTCCTTGTCCCTTCAAGTGCTTCAACGATTCATGGTTAGTATGAATGACAAACTCCTTGGGCCAAAGGCAATGTTGCCATGTCTCCAAAGCCCGTACCAATGCATATATCTCTTTATCATAAGTAGGATAATTAAGGCTTGCTCCACTTAGCTTTTCACTGAAGTAAGCAATTGGGTGCCTTTCTTGCATCAAAACAGCTCCGATGCCAATACCTGAAGCATCACACTCAATCTCAAAAGCTTTTTCAAAGTTAGGTAAAGCAAGTAGGGGTGCAGAACTCAATTTTTCCTTGATGCAATTAAAAGCCTTGTCTTGGTCACTACCCCGCCTAAAACTTGTGTTCTTTTTGATAAGCTCAGTGAGTGGTGCAGCAATGGTGCTAAAGTCCCTAACAAAGCATTTATAGAAACTAGCTAGACCATGAAAGCTACACACATCACTAATTGACTTAGGTGTAGGCCAATCAAGAATTGCCTTAACTTTTTCCTCGTCAACCTCAACACCTTTAGAACTCACAACATAGCCAAGAAATGTGATCTGATTAGTACAAAAGGAACATTTCTTTAAGTTAGCATACAATTTTTCAAAATGTAAAACACTTACAATAGAATGTAAATGATCAAGATGCTCTTCTAGGGTTTTACTATAGACCAAAATATCATCAAAATACACAACCACAAATTTACCAATGAATGGACACAAAACATGATTCATTAGTCGCATAAAAGTACTTAGTGCATTAGTGAGACCAAATGGCATAACAAGCCCTTCATACAAATCATACTTAGTTTTGAAAGCTGTTTTCCACTCATCTTCCTCTCTCATCCTAATCTGATGATATCCACTTTTCAAATCAATCTTAGAAAAGACACAGGAACCATGCAATTCATCCAACATGTCATCTAATCTAGGTATGGGGTGACGATACTTTACAGTGATTTTGTTGATTGCTCGACAATCAACACACATCCTCCAAGTCTCATCTTTCTTGGGTACAAGTAGGACAGGAACAGCACATGGACTCATGCTTTCCCTCACATATCCTTTGGAAATAAGCTCCTCAACCTGCCTTTGAAGCTCCTTTGTCTCCTCAGGATTACTCTTATATGCTGGCCAGTTAGGGATGGATGCACCTGGGATGAAATCAATTTGATGCTCAATTCCTCTATTAGGTGGCAATCCACTTGGAACATCGTCAGGGAATACATCTTCAAATTCCTGCAATAGAGTAATAACAACACTAGGCAAAGATGGGTCAAACTTGTTAGTGTTAAAATAAGCCTCTTTGTACAGAAGCATGATCATAGGTTGTTTGGCATAGAATGCTCTTTTGACATCACTCCCTTTTGCATAGAAACTTTATCTTTTCTTCTCTTTCTCTTGTGTCATCACGTTTTCTCCCCTCTTTTCTCTTTTATCAATCTTTCTTTTCTGTTCACTCTCATTTTTAATCCTTAATTGATCCTCATAAGCTTGTTGAGGTGATAATGGTACAAGAGTGACGAGTTTTTCATTCATTACAAAGGAATATCGGTTCTTAAAGCCATCATGCATAACTCGCCTATCAAATTGCCATGGTCTTCTTAATAGAATATGACCCACGTGCATAGGTACAACATCACATAAAATTTCATCATGGTACCTTCCGATAGAAAATGATATAAGCACTTGCTTATTTACCTTGACTTCACCACTCTCATTCAACCATTGAAGCTTATATGGCCTAGGATGCTTCATAGTAGGTAAATCCAACTTCTCAACCATAGTTGTGCTAGCAACATTAGTGCAACTCCCACCATCAATAATCATACTACATACCTTATCTTTGATGAGACACCTCGTCTGAAAGATGTTATCTCTTTGC
Organism: Bruguiera gymnorhiza; assembly: GCA_020883675.1. Taxonomy (NCBI): domain Eukaryota; kingdom Viridiplantae; phylum Streptophyta; class Magnoliopsida; order Malpighiales; family Rhizophoraceae; genus Bruguiera; species Bruguiera gymnorhiza. The sequence goes on along the minus strand of JAIRCJ010000080.1, from coordinate 328,300 downwards.
ACCTCATTTTCTTCCTTTACTTGCACATTCAATGCTCGCCTTGTAACGAGAGCTACTCCATTAACTGGATACTCCTCTCCATCATTTTCACCCATTGATGATGGTAGAGAATCATCATCTAATTCACTTTTAGTTTCAACATCACCATTACTTCTCAAGATCATTGCACGCTTATTTGGACATTGAGATGCAATATGACCCCTGCCCAAACACTTAAAACATTTAACATCTCTATTTCTACTTGGTTAGGGGTCAAAATTACCTGCCTCCTTGCTAGAACCCATATTCTTGTACTTAGATAGCTCGGCTTTGGACTTGTAGTTGGTCATCTCGTCCCTTTTATTCCAATTTGGCTTCCAAGATGAGGCAGATCCTAAGTTCTGCCCAAACCATGTGGAACCCTTTCGTTTGAGTTGCCTTTCAACTTTCATGGCCATGTGCACCATGTCTTCTAATTCCACATAGTGTTGCAATTCAACCACATTTGCTATGTCCTTATTTAGCCCTTGCAGAAATCAAGTCATGGTTGCTTCTCTATCTTCTTCTACATTTGCTCGAATCATGGTAATCTCCATCTCCTTGTGGTAATCCTCTACACTTTTGGTGCCCTGAGTGAGCCCTTGCAGCCTTTGGTACAGCTTCCTGTAATAGTGATTAGGGACAAACCTCCTCCTCATGATAGCCTTCATCTCCTCCCATATATCAATAGGCCGCTCACGATTCCTTCTCCTAGTCAAAATAAGTTGATCCCACCAAATAATAGCATAATTAGTGAATTCAATTGCAACAAGCTTTACCTTTTTCTCCTCGGAATAGTTGTGGCAGTCAAAAACCAATTCAACCTTCTTCTCACATTCTAGGTATGCATCAGGATCATTCTTACCTTGGAATGGAGGAATTGTCATTTTAATACTGCACAAATTATGGTCATAGGTGCCTTGCCTCCCAAATTCTCTTTGATCCCTTCTATTGTTAGCAGTTCGGAGCACAGTAGTTTGATCGTCAATTTCATCATCTTCTATATCATCTTCATGGTCATAGGCACGTCTCAACTGCCTTTTTGCTTTAGGAGCCTCATACTCCCTATGCCTCCTTTGCAACTTTGCTATAGCATTAGATTGCTCCTCCATCCTTTCCCTCATATCATCAAATCTGGTATTCATACGCTTAAATTGTTGTTGCATAGCTTTGATCATGAAGGACATATCACCAGCTCCCTCCTGAGCTGCACCTTTGTCTTTGGATGTCATAGTATTACTTCTACACAAAATAATAAGATACCTCACAGAGCACTCCCTTATCTGTTTCACTCAAAAGAAGGTGTCACACTCTCTCGTGTTTACACTCTTTATGGCTTTTTCTTTATATGAACTTTCACTCTTGCCTTTTACCACTCAGATTTCTCCTTTCAGCTCTATAAAGAAATAAACAAGGTAAATCAAGAGTATTGATTTTAAACAGAATAAGATAAATGGCGTAGAATTGAACAAATTGGAGAACAAGGAATCAAAAAACGAAAAAGGATATCAAGGCAAACGATTTTAATGAACTAAACTCACAAAAAGAATCAGGATAGGGGAAGTTAAATTTAGAGGACAAACTTGGGTAACAAGATAGGAAAATGGATGGCAGAATTGGAGTTGAGCAAGAAAATTTTGTTATTATTGTGGCCAATATGACCAAACTGTTAACTTTATCAATAACTTGAATTTGATGTTTCCTTTCTTTTCTTCTTTTTCTTTTTCTTTTTTTTTGTTGATCCTTCTTTTTTTTTTCTTTTTCTTTTGCTCAACACAAAACAACAGTAGAACACTTAGATACAGCAATTGGAATTGAAATTAGCACGTTGAGAAGGATTGCAAATAAACAGATGTGTACATTTGAATTGTAATGCACATAATAGACAAATTGAATCGAAATAAATAAATCACAAGGTAGAAAATTGAAGAGTGAGTGGATTCAACCTGATTTAGAGCCAGGCTCTGATAACAACTGATGCGGAAAACCCCAAAAAGACGTGGCTTAGGGACCTAACGCACACAAGGAATCAAAAAACAACCAAGAAAGCTAAATCAAAGTTTAATAACAGAAACCCTAGACCTAATATTCGAAGGAACACGAACCTAGGGTATTCAAGAAGGATATGGACGCCACACTCCATAAAAGAAAGGAATTAGGAGTGATAAGTCGATTTGAATGCCACAAGAAGAAGTACCTCTTGATAAGTTCTTTAGTTCTTAAAAGAACCGAGGGAGAAAAACCCTTGCTTTCTATTTCACTTAAAGTTGTCTGATTTCCAAAGCTTACAAGGGATGCCTATTTATAGGCTTAGATAGCAATCCTAAAGAGGCAAAATTCCTATTTAGGAGAAATCCCTATTTTGGAGGAATTTCGGACTAATTCCAGCACATACAATGAACTCCTATTTAAGAGTGATGCTATTACATAGTTTGACCTATTAAGTATTCCAATTATATTAACTAGGCCTAGACTCTCTTTAAAACTTGAATTCGCACCATTTGAAGCTTGGTTGGCCTGAATGTCCTAAATCAACCCATTCAATGCTTCTTTAATCTTTTTTGCTCTAACTCGTGTTATTAGGCCTTCAGAAATGTGCAATAGACCTCTTGCATCCATTGAAGCTCTATCTTATGTTATTAGGTCTTCTGGAATGTGCAATGGACTTCTTGTATCTATTGAAGCCTTCCACCCATCATCTCTACAGTTCTCATCATTCCCTCTAAGTTCTATTTTCTTCTTATCGCCTGTTTGCTATAGGTTCTATTTTCTTCCCACCTTAAGCTGCTCTGTTTTGTACAGGCTCCTATAGGCTCTGTTTTCTCCTTACCATCTATTTGCTACAGGATCTATTTTCTTCTTATTGTCTATTTGCTACAGGCTATGTTTTCTTCTTACCATAGGCTGCTCTCTTTTCTACAAGCTCTATTTTCTTCTTACCATTTATTTGCTAGAGGTTTTGTTTTCTTTTTACCGTCCATTTGCTAGAGGCTCTGTTTTCTTCTTACCGGAGGCTACTCTGTTTGGACAAGTGAATTGATAGTCCTCCCAATCTTAGCCTATACACTGTGATGGTAGCCAATAGTCACATAAGTTTCCAACAGTTGGAAAGCAACAAATGAATACAAGGATTAATTACCAAAGATTGCCTGTGCACATAATTTTGAAAGAAATAGCTTGATTTTCAAATTCATAAACTCCATGGGTATTTCAACCATGTAATGCAAAACAAAATCTATTCATTGATGCTTAATTTCCCATATAATATGTTTTGATGGATGAAAGGAAAATGAGTGCACGAACAAATAAAATATTTATTTTAGTACCTACTCCAAAGATCTATTTGCTACAGGCTTTATTTTTTTCTTACTATTTATTTGTTGCAAGCTCTATTTTCTTTTTTTCGTATACTGCTCTGTTTTACTATCTATTTGTTATAGCTTTATTTTTTTCTTTCTATATGCTACTCTATTTTTTACAAGCTCCTACAGGTTATATTTTCTTCATACCATCTATTTGCTACAACTCTATTTTCTTCTTACCATTGGCTGCTTTGTTTTCTACAGACTTTGTTTTCTTCTTACTATTTATTTGCTAGGGGCTCTATTTTCTTCTCACCATCTACTTGCTGGACTGTAGGCTACTTTATTTGGACAAGTGGATTGACTATCCTCCAAATCTTAGCCCTTACACTCTGATGGTACCCAATAGTCACATGATTTTTCAACAGTTGGAAAGCAACAAACGAGGATGAGGATTAATTACCAAAAGTTTCCTGTGCACATAATTTTGAAAGAAGTAGCTTAAGTTTCACATTCGTAAACTCTATAGGTATTTCAACCATGTAATGCAAAACATAATCTATTTATTGAAACTTAATTTGTCATATAATCTTTTTTGATGGATGAAAGGAAGAGGAGTGCATGAATAGATAAAATGTCTATGTTAGTACCTACTCCAAAAATCTATTTGCTATAGGCTCTATTTTCTTTTTACCGTAGGCTGCTCTATTTTCTACAAGCTCTTATTGGCTCTATTTTCTTCTTACCGTCTATTTGCTACAGGCTATGTTTTCTTCTTACCATAGGCTACTCTCTTTTCTACAAACTCTATTTTCTTCTTACCATTTATTTGCTAGAGGTTTTGTTTTCTTTTTATCGTCTATTTGTTAGAGGCTCTATTTTCTTCTTACCGGAGGCTACTCTGTTTGGACAAGTGAATTGATAGTCCTCCCAATCTTAGCCTATATACTCTGATGGTAGCCAACAGTCACATAAGTTTCCAACAGTTGGAAAGCAACAAATGAATACAAGGATTAATTACCAAAGATTGTCTGTGCACATAATTTTGAAAGAAGTAGCTTGATTTTCAAATTCATAAACTCCATGGGTATTTCAACCATGTAATGCAAAACAAAATCTATTCATTGATGCTTAATTTCCCGTATAATATGTTTTGATGGATGAAAGCAAAAGGAGTGCACGAACAAATAAAACATTTATTTTAGTACCTACTCCAAAAATCTGTTTGCTACAAGTTTTATTTTTTTTCTTACTGTTTATTTGTTGCAAGCTCTGTTTTCTTTTTTTCGTATGTTGCTCTGTTTTACTGTCTATTTGTTATAGCTCTATTTTCTTCTTTTATATGCTACTCTATTTTTACAAGCTCCTACAGGTTATGTTTTCTTCATACTATCTATTTGCTACAGCTCTATTTTCTTCTTACCATTGGCTGCTCTGTTTTCTACAGACTTTGTTTTCTTCTTACTATTTATTTGCTAGGGGCTCTATTTTCTTCTCACCATCTATTTGCTGGACTATAGGCTACTTTATTTGGACAAGTGGATTGACTATCCTCTTAATCTTAGCCTTTACACTCTGATGGTACCCAATAGTCACATGAGTTTTCAACAGTTGGAAAGAAACAAATGAGGATGAGGATTAATTACCAAAGGTTTCCTGTGCACATAATTTTGAAAGAAGTAGCTTGAGTTTCACATTTGTAAACTCTATAGGTATTTCAACCATGTAATGCAAAACATAATCTATTTATTGAAACTTAATTTGTCGTATAATCTTTTTTGATGGATGAAAGGAAAAGGAGTGCACAAATAGATAAAATGTCTATGTTAGTACCTACTCCAAAAATCTATTTGCTATAGACTCTATTTTCTTTTTACCGTAGACTACTCTATTTTCTACAAGCTCCTATTGGCTTTATTTTCTTCTTACCGTCTATTTGCTATAATTTTTTTTGATGGATGAAAGGAAGAGGAGTACACGAATAAATAAAATGTCTATGTTAGTACCCACTCCAAAAATCTATTTGCTATAGGCTCTATTTTCTTTTTACCATAAACTACTCTATTTTCTACAAGCTCCTAGTGGCTCTATTTTATTCTTACCATAAGCTGGTCACTTTTGTCGAGAATCTTTTGAAATCTACTTGCTACAAGTTCTATTTTTTTTCTTACCATCTATTTGTTACAAGTTCTCAAGATCATAATTTGCCCTGTGTTCCCTTTTATAACCTACCGATGCTATGTTATATTAGAGATATTATTTTGATTTGCATGATTATATAATTATTTTAAATTATTTTCTTTGTCAACTAGTATTAAATCCTCCATTTTAATTAATTTTTATATATTATTTCCCATTATTACATGAAAATATAATTATTATAAATTTTTTTTTATAAAACCTTTCTTATTACCTTTTTTTTAATTCTTTTTCTTCAATATTATCTAATTTAGGCTAAATTATGATGTTGCATTTAAACATTTTAATTTTTTTCCAACATCAAAGATTTAGGTCATATTGTAAGCCCATTAGAAACTATGAAAATAGTTCCAAAAGAATCAGCAAACCTTTAATTTTTGAGCCCATGTAGCAAGGGATGATTCATGTGAAGGAATTATTTCCCAAATCATAAGCCCACAACATCATTTTGAGAGGTGGCCCTAAAAAAAGTGTCGTAATACAATTTTCCTTTTTTTTTTTAATTTGGTTTGGTTTATTATAGCAGATGTGGAAAGATTTGGCTGCATAAAATAAAACTACTTTTGACAATGTCAACATACAAATCACAATGAGAACCTATCACTACATAGTTCATGCATTAAAGTCGAGACCTTCTTGTTTGTATTTAACTAAACCAAGTTTGGTCAGTTAGCTAGAAACTTACCTATTATCTGACCATAATTAAGGTGCTAGTTAGAGAGTAGAGGTTGTGCATCAATTTCCATATATATGGCAAAGTGGTTCAAATGTGACCTAGATGAAGAGGGTGTAGTATCCCAAGGTCTAGTGGTGCCCGCTTCAGCATGATCTACATCATCAAGGACAAAATTCTGTTGAATGGCTGAAGAAGCTACCTTTGACAATGCTCTAATCAATTCCAACTCCATAACCACTACTCTCATTGTAGGCCTCTTCTTCCCATTCAAGTGCAAGCATCTTTTTGCCAACTTTGCAACTGTTGTGATTTCCTCTTTCCGACCCTACTAGAGGACTGGAGCATCAAGTATATCAAACAAGTGGATGTCTTGCATTGAAAGAAAGAAATATGTCACTAAATTTCTTTCTCCAACAGAATGCATTAAGGAGATTGACTTTTGTTCAATTGAGAGCTCAATAAGCACAACTCCAAAGCTGTAAACATCACTCTTCTCTATAAATTGGCTTGACTAGAAGTACTCTAGGTCTAAGTATTCTATAGTCCCTTAGAGTAGAGTAGTTACGTGTGTTTGATGAATTGTAATTGACTTTGAAGTGCCAAAGTCTGAAACTTTTGCTCTATATTTATCATCCAGTGGTATATTTATGGACTTTATGTCCGCAAGTGTATTTTTCACATAATTAGAGATTGCCAATCATTTTGACCATGTATGTGTTAAAAGATGAACTCGCAGACTAGTAGAGGTACTTCTATCTCCAAACAACATCCCAGTAACTTAACCACATTTTTGTGATTGATTTGTGTTAGAATTACAACTTCGTTGATGAACTATTCGAATTTGCCTTCATTTTTGTTGACTATCTTGAACTTCTTGATTGCCACAATCTTTTCATCTCAACATTCCTTTATAGACCATTCCTTGGCCTCCCTAACCAAAGATTCAGCTCACATTGTAATGGTTTTGTGGCCTTCTCTACCTCCTTGAAACTAAATAGTTTCATGTGCTCCACTTATTATCTCTTGAAGACAATTACTGTTGCAATAATAGACCACCATTTCTTTTGAAAATTCTTTCCTTGAATTTAACAGTCTTTTTTATTTTAATTGTCTTATACAACCCCCATGCACCAATAACTAGTAAAAATAATCCAAAACCAAGCAGCCAGCCTGCACAACTATCAAATTGAAAGATAAGTTCAATTCCATGAAAATTTTTTTATATCATTTATAATTCAAAGAGATTAAGAAATGATCACATTAATTGTAGTGACTATAATAAATTAAAACTATTGAGTAATTCACACATCACAATTTTGAAATTTCAAGAGGTCCAAATTCTTAAACAATTTAAGATTGACTTTCAGCTAATATTACAAACCAAATAAATATTGCATACTAATGATGCAACTTTAGCCCGAGATTTTTTACTGAGTTGCTTAACAGATAGTTGGAACGCATGTATTGTCATCATCAAAACTAAAGTACCCACATGGACACGGGCAGTTATAAGGTCCGTTGTCCCCCCAATATACATACAGAGAAGGCGACAGTTGAAGTCCTTTAGGTCGATACTGCTGCATTCCCCTTAGGAATGGCCCAAAAGGTAAAAACCCTAGATTCAAAAAGTAGCCACCTATACTAGAAGTAACTGCACATGAAGATCTAAGGAATGGCCCATCAATCAAGCAGTAACAAGTAATTAACTTTTTACAAACATCATGTCAACCTAAGGAATAAAATATGCTCTTGTATTTTATTGTGAAGGGAAAAAGAAACATGCATTTTGTTGCAAAATATCAAACAAAAGCTGANTTAAAAGATGAACTCACAGACTAGTAGAGGTACTTCTATCTCCAAACAACATCCCAGTAACTTAACCACATTTTGTGATTGATTTGTGTTAGAATTTACAACTTTATTGATGAACTATTCGAATTTGCCTTCATTTTGTTGACTATCTTGAACTTCTTGATTGCCACAATCTTTTCATCTCGAACATTCCTTTATAGACCATTCCTTGGCCTCCCTAACCAAAGATTCAGCTCACGTTGTAATGGTGTGGCCTTCTCTACCTCCTTGAAACTAAATAGTTTCATGTGCTCCACATTATTATCTTGAAGACAATTACTGTTGCAATAATAGACCACCATTTCTTTTGAAAATTTTTTCCTTGAATTTAACGGTCTTTCTTATTTTAATTGTCTTATACAAACCCCATGCACCAATAACTAGTAAAAATAATCAAGACCAAAGCAGCAGCCTGCACAACTATCAAATTGAAAGATAAGTTCAATTCCATGAAAATTTTTTTATATCATTTCTAATTCAAAGAGATTAAGAAATGATCACATTAATTGTAGTGACTATAATAAATTAAAACTATTGAGTAATTCACATACCACAATTTTGAAATTTCAAGAGGTCCAAATTCTTAAACAAATTTAAGACCAACTTTCAGCTAATATTACAAACCAAATAAATATTGGCATACTAATGATGGCAACTTTAGCCTGATATTTTATTGAGTTTACCAACAAATAGTTGGAGGACGCATGTATTGTCATCATCAAAACTAAAATACCCGCATGGACACGGGCAGTTATAAGGTCCGCTGTTCCCCCAATATACATATAGAGAAGGCGACAGTTGAAGTCCTTTAGGTCGATACTGCTGCACTTCCCCTTAGGAATGGCCAAAAGGTAAAAACCCTAGATTCAAAAAGTAGCACCAATACTAAAGTACTGCACATGAAGATCTAAGGAATGGCCCATCAATCAAGCAGTAACAAGTAATTAACTTTTTATAGACATCATGTCAACCTAAGGAATCAAATATGCTCTTTGTATTTTATGTGAAGGGAAAAGAAACATGCATTTTGTTGCAAAATATCGAGCAAAAGCTGATCGGTGATGTCAAAGTATCCTAGATATTGTAGACTAAACATTTTGCTTAGGACACAACCGACTTTTGCAACCAATGAAACATGATTCACCAAATAAACTGCCTTTAAGATCAGACTCTGACACAGATCAAACATTCAAGAATTGGAGAAAACAATAGATAGGAAATGACGGTGGATGAAGGTGATGAACTAAGTGAACATAAATTGCAAGCTCACACAAAGATAAAAAATATATATATATATATAGAAACAGTTATAGCAGTTACCTTATATGTTACAAACAAATTTAAAAATCAAAAAAAAAATTTAATGAGATCGAACAATTTCTAGTAAGAAATAGAAAGAAGGGCGAGAAAAGTTTTGTCACACTAACGAGAAGAAAAGAAGAAGAAGAAGACATGAGAATCAAATTCTTCTCTGACCTAAAACAACTTGAATAGGCAGCAAAATTTTAAGCAACTTACCATGTAAAAATTCTTCAGGATTGGATTTTATTTGACAAATATTATTAGGAGGTTTTAATTTGAGAGTATCTAAAATTGTTCCATTACTTAGTGCCCACTAAAGCATCTTGTTCTGGAATGGTGAGGATTATTTTGTTTCAAAATCTTTTGAAGAACTATCGATGCCTTGCAGTGAAGGAAAATAAAAGAAAGAAACTAGAGAGGAGTGAAGAGGAGATGAGGATGTTGCAAAATGTTCATGAGATAATTACTTAAAAAATAACGGCTTGTTAATAAGTCACAATAAATGTGAAAAATGCGTTAAGTTAACAAAATACTGAAACCAATACCTTGATAAACACAAAAGGTGATGTGAAATATTGCAGTACCCGCTAAAGAGTAGGTGATCATATGTATTCTTCAGTTTCGGTCAAACCTGCAACAAAGATAGCTTTATGCAAGTATTTCACTGGTGGAAAATTTGAATTCTAGAAAACAGTCTCATATATACATAGAGACACTATTGACTTGACCTAAACTAAATGCATGGCCTGATTTGCATCGAAAATAAGAAAATATGATTGATAACATGAGATATAATGTAGAGCTAAGAAAGAATGTTCCTATATTATCAAAACCATTCTGATGAATGCAATCTCTTAATTCTAAAGTCTTCTGTCGAATTCCAAATATTCCAATGTAATATTGTTATGTGTAAGAGCATGGCATGATTTCCATTACTGATTGTTGATGGCAGAATGCCTTACTCACCAGATGTGAACATTGATAATAGGAACTCCAACTAATTTCTCCAATTCCTTAAAGTATGGAATCTCTCTCCAGTCATCAGGCAAAAGAAGCTTCAGGAACTTATTGGAGCAAATAGATCGACAGTAAAAAAAAACTGGGAAACAAAAGTAGTGCAATTTAGACAACATGTACCTAGAGTGGCAAATACATAAGCATCTTCTTCAATCATGTCTCCACTATTTAGCAAAAAACTGCTCACTGCTCCCTCATTGCTTAACTTGATCTTCTTTATTGGTGAATTAAGCTGTACTTCTCCACCCAGTGACTGAATAAGATGAATAATTAGCATTCAGAGTCTCTCAGGGGGGGTTGCCATCCAAAAAGGCCATCTTTGAACCATGTTCCTCCTGTTGAACTATTTCACTCAATTTTAGCTCTGTTGTTTCAATGTTTGAAAGAAAAATTTTTAACAGGACATAAAGTAAAAATACCATATCCAGATCTATATAACACTCCCCAACCCCACTCCCAACATATATATATTGTTAAGCAGTAACAAGCTATTCCAAAGATTATGCATATGTCTAGAGTGAAATTGGAAGACAAGAGCTAGTGAAATGAACAATTTCTGTTTCCTAGTAAAATACACCCACAATTCATGGGTTAGCAGAAGCACAGAAACAGATTTAAGTGGCGTATAAAGGCAAGGAAACACTGATTCATCCCATGCCTCACATGTAATAAAGGGAAAATGTGCTACTACATCGAACAAGAACATAAACAAAGGGATAAGTCGAAGTTGACATCCTAATGGCAAATCTTTCTGAGCTTGAAAAATTATCACAGCATACAACTTCAGGTGCTCAAAATTGAGCCTCCTAATTTTCTTATGTGCTACATTTACTTATGCAAGAAAGATGCTAATTCTAGCATGAACAATAATTCCACCAAAAGATCATAAATGATATTCTCTTGCCCATCTTATTAGACTACATGTGTTTTTCTCATAAAATCAACACGCAAAACCAGGATGGATCAGTGAGTAACCTGAAGAAACCAATTTGAAGCTATCAATATGTAATAAATTAAGAGTTCATAAGGGTTAATGAAGTTGAGTGCCTTTGACATTGCAATGAAGACCTCAGTAGTCACTCGATTTGATACACCCTAATAAAGAAAAGGGAGAAAAAAGTTTTTAGTCATTTATATTGAAATATTAAGCCAACTAACTATCGGCACAGTGTCAAAGTCAATAAGACCAAGGATATCAACAATTCTCAATTTCAGAACTGAAGTGATGAATTGATATATTACCTAATCAGGTGTCAAGAATGAGGAAATATTTCTTAGCATAAACCAATAAAATTTTGTGGTAGTTGCTTAGTCTTCTACTAACTACCATCTAGAGAGGAAACAATTTTCTCTATTTTTTATTTTTTATTTTTTGACAGGGGAGAAGGGGTGGCAAAGGGGAGTTCAAGGATTGTTCAAGTCATCAACACATTTCTCTCTAGCAATAGCACAACTTAAGTCATACAAGTGTCATCATCCAACACCACTACATTCCTTATCCTTTTTAAGGATTTATTTGCAGAATCAATGATAAAACTTGCAAAGTTGTAGACCCATTCTGCAAACAAACATAGGAGTAGAATCCAAATAAGTGATAATGGTTTACATCTAATTTTAAGAATGTAAAAGTTAGCTTGGCTATGAACATAGGGCTAAATAGATCACTAATTTATGGACTAGAGTTACATTATTAGTTTTGGTTTGATCTATCTAACGAGATTTTTCATTCTTTCCTATGTAAACTTGCAAAGAGCTGCTTTGGACTCACGAAGTAAGTTAGTAATGAATTGTATGAGCAGCTACCTTATCTTAGTGACTTTGGTGTTAAATTATACCTACTTTCTCATCCACTCCTAAACTGTTAAACCATCTTGAGCCTCAACATAGGCTGCCCACCAATGATTGCTAGCAAGAGTCCAATCGCAAATGTCATTTGGATTGTCATAATGATTATATTTTTGACCATTTCTAATAAAAATTATCCTTATTTTCTTTATGGTGCAAGGCATAATGTTGGACACAAAGACTTGTTTAGGTTAGTTATCTACAATATTCACAAGCACAACATTAGATAACAATACATAAAAAATAATAAGAGTTCAATAAAATATTTTTTAAATTTTAATTTTATTTACTTATAAAATTAAATAAAATGTGTTTCATTTATATTATGAAATTAAATACACGATTAACAGAAATTCAATAGTAATGACATCGTTTTGGGAATTAAAAATTTCTCTTATTTATTTTTTTTAGTTATTTTCTCAAATAATTCTTCATTACACTATTTTACCTTACTTACCCCTCTATCCACTTTTGTCTGTCGACTCTATACACAATTTTATAAGCTAACTAGCGGCCCAACAATTGTAATACCCTCCAGCCTCCTTTGACCATTAACATGGTACCCTACAATAATTTGATGGTGGCAAAATCTAAAGTCCACCTTTGATTCGATATGATACCAAATGACCCAATTTTGAAAAGGCCTAATCACTAAAGTACAAAGCTATCAACCTACTTGATTTCTACACTCAAGAAAGGTAGGTTAATTACTCATACACTATCAATTTTGAATTTACTTAATGATAATATATCATGTTCCTCATGTCTTATTGGGCTAGGCTACTAATGTAATGTAATTTAACCAAAGAGAAAAGATGCAGATGACTAATAGAAGCAAAATTAGCAAAGGCCTTACAACAAGTAAAGAGTTGAGGAATTTCCAATCTCCTTCGGAAGTGACCCGGTCAAGGAATTACCATGCAACTGAAGAATGATCAAGCTACGAGACTCATATTTATTTGCAGGTATTGGGCCAACCAGTCCATTGCTCTGAAGATCCAAAACCTTTAGGTTCTGAAAGTAGCCAAGCTCTAGCGGCATTTTTTAAGGTAAGGTTGTTCCACAAAAAATTCAAGTATCCCAAATTTGAGTATAGACCCATTTTCACAAGAATATGTCCTGTGAGATAGTTGTTTGAATTGTCCAATGTGTGAACCGATCCAAAGAATTTACTTAAACTGGTTGGAATGGAACCCGTCAATTTGTATTGTGAAAAATTTACTTCCTCTAGCCTAAGATAAAAATGCCCTTCAGTATGCTGCCATGAAGGCTGTTACCTCTAATTCGAATAACTGATATTGTGGCACAGTTAACTATTATTGCTGGAATGCTACTTGTGAGCTTCTTGTTGGACAAGCTCATGTACTTTAGTGAAGTCAGATCACCAATTGATGACGGTAGGCTTCCAGTAAATCCATTGCTCAACAAGTCCAAGTATTCTAGGTTGCTAAGATTCCCAAAGTTACCTATCAATTTCTTCTTGTATCTGCAGAATCCAATATCCACAGGTAGTGGTCCCAAAAATTTGTTGCCCTGTAACGGGAGATCTTTCAAGTTGCGGATGGTAGATACCCTTTTGGCACAAACTTGGAAAATGCATTGTGTGAAAAATGTAAAGTTCGAAGACATTTAAGTAACCAAATTCCAGTTGAAAAATCTGGGACACCAGAAATTTTGTTGTTGGAGAGCTTGAGAGTGTTTAAAGAAGAGCAGGCAACTACATTCGGTAATGGCCCTTGAAGCAAATTGTCAACTAAAGAAAGGTAACGAAGGGACATATGGTTTCATAAGAGATCATTAGAAACTTGTCCTAAGAAGGAGTTTTTGGAAAGGTCAAGAAATCTTGTGGAACCAAGCGAAGATGGAATGGGACCAAAAAGACTATTGTGACTGAGTTTTAGCCTTCCAAGACTGCTCATAAGACCAAGCTCAAAACTGATAGTTCCACTAAAATTGTTATGAGCAAGTGATAAGGTTTTTAAACCTTGCAACTTTTGAAGCCCTTTACCAAATTTCCTGGATAAGTTGAGGCCATTGAGTGAGACTTGAGAAACTCGACCGGTCACCGGATTGCACTGTATGATTCCATGAACAGGGGGAGTCATCGTCTTCGTTCCAAAGCTGAGACAAGAAGATGCATCAATAATACCTGACTTGAAAACAAGAAGGCCTAAAACATCATCGTTGAGTAGAATGGGCACATCATCATTTCTAATGAAACTTTTAAGACCAGTTACCAAAATCAGAAACTATAATAAAAATAGAACCAAACCCATTTATCACCATTTCTTGCCCACCCCCTCTCTCTTTCTGTCTCTCTTTTTTTTTTATTATTTTTTGTGTGTTATGGTGGTCCTTGAAATTTGCAAGCAGAGAGGTAAGCTTGAAAAGATAGAAAGTGAAGGGATAAGCATGAAGGGAAAATTAACGCGACAATTTTGACCATATGGCTCCTTACATATTCTCTGCAAAACATGGCCCAAGTTCTTGTCTATAAGCTCACGTACAAGTCTCTCTCTCTTTGCTTTGAAGTGACTGAATTTGTCTCTTCCATACGCTGCTTCCTACCACGTGCTTCACTTTCTGCATTGGAAGATTAATGATTTTCACCTTTTAAGAGCAATACTATTACTATTCACACATTGTATTTTAAAGTGTAAATTTTATGTATCTGAAACTTTGTATATCTATTTATAATTTTCTACAAGTATAGGCATATAATGAAATGTTTTCTTTTTTTATATATTTTTCTACAAGTATAGGCATAAAGTGAAATGCAAAACTAAGAGAAAACACGAAAGAGACTTTCGTCTTTCTATGCAATGTGGTTAAAGATTTATTGCCATTGGGAACATTCATTTTACTTGGTCCTTTCAATAGAGAAGAATAAATTCCCAAATTTCTCTTCAAAGCACTATAATCCAAGCTTGTAAATATGCCTTCAACAAGAAGCCTACTTGTTAGCTTGTTATATGATATATTCACTGCAAGAATATTCTCTTGTTTTTTTAGCTCCTATGGTATCACCCTAGTAAGCATCTTCACTTTCAATTTCAATTAGGTGTTTACTTTGTTTTGTAAAACACTTACTCCAAATTGCAAGTTAAATGCATTCATTGGCCTTATTTTGGTATAACTAATAAAAACCTAGTAGTAATGCAATCATTCTAGGCACTAAAAATCTCTATCATTTATTTGTCTTCAGTTATTTTCTCATATAATTCTTCACGATATTATTTTTCCTTCTCGACCCACTTTTGTCTGTTAATTCTATACACAATTATAAGCCAACTAGTAGGTTGACACCGCCTTGATATGATACCAAATGATCCAATTTTGAAAAGACTTCATTACTAAGGCATAGTACTATCCATTTACTTGATCTAAAATCTTCTAGTGAAATTAGATTTATGATATATATGATCTAATTAAAAAAACATAAATCTATTAAAATGCAATATATATATTTGTATATATAATATAAAATTTTTACTTGAATTTATTAAATTTATATTTACCATCTTAAGACCTCATTTTTAATTATAAGAATAAAAATTGTATAATATAATTAAGACAATATTTTAATAAATGCAATTGATTTTTTTGGTAAAAAGAGTTTTACATGAAATTTTATATTTACTTTTTTTATTAGTATAGTTCATATATAATTTTATATTTTATAAATTTATTTTATTATTATTTTAATTAATTTAACTTAAATTTGAAAATCTTTTTCCTTCAAATGATTTATATGTTATGTACTAGAATTTTTTAAATTTGAAATAACTTTTGCATCTCATGCCATGCTTGATCGTCTTTTTTCAAATCAAATTTAGTCACGATGAATCAAGAGCTTCTTCTTCTTTTCCCCAATAATAACATTTACCTTAAGTTGGGAAAGGGAATGCAACGAAATATGTTTACTAAGGAACTACGAGCATTATGTTGGTTATATAGGTTCTAATGATGTATGCCCCATTCTTGGAACTACCAAGATAGAAAATAGTTCATGCATCAAAGTTGAACCCTTCTTGTTTGTATCTAACCAAACCAAGTCTAGTTAGGTAGTCAAAAACTTATATATTATTTGACAATAATTAAGGTGTTGGCTAGAGAGTAGAGGTTGCATATCAATTTCCATATGCATGGGGATGTGGTTCAAATGTGACCTAGATGGAGAGAATGCAATATCCCAATGTCCAGCAATGCCCGCTTTAGCATAATCCACCTTGTCGGGGCCAAAATCTTGATGAATGGTTGAAAAAGCTGCCTCTAACGACGCTCTAATCACTTTCAACTCCATAGCCACTACTTTCATTGTAGGCCTCTTCTTCCCATTCAAGTGCAAACATCTTTTTGCCAGCTTTGCAACTGCTCTAATCTCTTCTTTTTGGCCTTACTTGAGGACTTAAGCATCAAGTATACAAACAAGTGGTTCTCTTGCATTGAAAGAGAGAAATATGTCATTAAACTTCTTTCTTCACTAGAATGCATCGAGATATTGACGTGGTTCCAAAACAGACAATATGATTATTGAAACCAAATAGTTGTGGCCTTCTAGTTGAGATATTTTTAAGGATTTAGCTCACGTTATAGTTGTTTGTGGCCTTCTTTAGTTCCTTGGAACCAAATAGTTTCATTTGCTCAACGTTATTATCTCTTGAAGACAATCGTTGTTGCAATAGCAAACCACTATTTCTTTTGAAAAAATTTTGTTTGAGTTTAGTGGCCTTTCTTCTTTAAATTGTTTTGTACAATGCTCATGCACTAATAACTAGTACAAGTAATCAAATACTAGATTTGCAGCCTGTACAACTATCAAATCAAAAGATAAGTTTAATTCTATGAAAAAATTTGGATATCATTTCTAATTCAGAAAGATTAAGAAATGATTGTGTTATTATAATGACTATAATAAACTACATCCAGTCGAAGTGATTAGCCTACCACAAATTTGAGCTTTCAAAATGTCCAAATCCTTGAACAAATTTACAATTGACTTCCAACTAATTCTACAACCAAATAGATATTGCATACCTATGATGATAACTTTAGCCCAAAATTTTTTACTGAGTTCATAAAGAAATGGTGGGTAACATGTATTCTTGCTGTCATGATGAAGTACCCATCAGGACATAAGCAGTTATAGGATCCTCAATCCCCAATATACATACAAGGAAGGCGACAATTTGAGTTTGAGTTCATACAGCGGCCCCCTACCAATTAGGAATATTAAGACAAATAATGTTATTTCAGGGATCTTTGGTAAGAATTATAAAAGAGTTCCCAAGTACTAATTGGATTTCAAAAATTCGCAACAAAAGAAAAAAGTTTCAACATTTTTATAAAAAAATTTACAAGTCAACATCATATTTGTGGCGTCATATTCTATATTTAAGTTAAAGCTATAATATTTGCACATCTGTCAAGGATCTCGTGAAAGGATTTGGAATAATCAGAGGAACCATCAGTGCAAACACATATATGCCTTTGTGATAACTGTGTCCAACAAGAGCCATTGCTGCTGCAAAAAAGAGCTGAAGTTTTAGCTAGTTGACAATATCCCTATAATGCTTCCCATTCAAGGACTGCAGGAACATATTCCCGCTGTATCAATAGGTCAAGAGATAGTTGCCTAGAAGCAAACCAGTCTTGGTTAACCATGAAGGTAGTCTTGTTGTCACTACAATACTTAGAATCATCTTTTACAACACCAGTCATCCCTACTTCAAAAGACTTGATGTGAGGAGGAATGGTGGCTTGACAGCATCTCAGGCCATAACAACCATCACTTCTTTAGGTTCTGCTACAAAAGGAAAGACACCCACCAATAGGGCGGTGATTCGTCAGAAGCACAGCATAATTGTTGCAACCTATAATTGTGAACTTATTATATACACTTGAATAGAAGAAAGGGTTGTCTAACATGTCAATTGTTCCATCAAAGCTATTATTGTTGTTGTAGTTGTAAAAAAACACTGAATTATTAACTTGAACCAAACCTCCAATTGAAACACCAAGCAATTCCATTTCTATGTCTGTCAAGAAAGGTTTGGGAGGCCCAAAGGTGTCATTACAATCTACCACAAACTTGTGGTTCAAGGAACAGTTGGGTCCAACTCCAAAAGGGAAGGGAATGACAACGTCTCCACATTTGCCTTTACATCTAGGATGTACTAAAAATTCATCTTCTGGTACTACTTTTGTGAACCATAGTAGCAAAATGACATGAAATAAAATTGGAGTTGCCATTAAAAATATAGTCTGCGAAATTGATCACTCTTAATCTTTGATCATGATTATAATTAGTATAATACTCAAATCAAATTATAAATATAAAACATAAAACAACTATAGAAAAAAAAACAACTAAAAACAAAAAATGAATTAAAAAATATTAAAAAATAATATATATATATATATATATATATATATATATATATATACACACTAATATATAATATACTAAATTTGTATACCAAATTAAATTAAAATCTATAATATGAATTATAATATGGAATAAGAAATATAGAATAAAATTGGAATAAATATTAATATGGAATGAAAATATATCACGTCTAATAGGATTTGAACCTATACCAAGGTTTAGAAAATTTATGTCATATCCATTAGACAATGGATGCTTTTCAATTCGAATTTTTTCTTTTTTTTTTTGTTTTCTTGTTGGTAAATGATAAAAAAGAATATTGAAAAGATTTTGGGAATTGCATATTTAACTAAATGATGGATTAAACTTTCTAGAATTCTATTCATAAATTTTATTTATATATTATATAATTAATATTATATATAGTATTCTATATAGTAATAGAATTATATTAATTATTATATATAGTAATAGTTTATGATATTCTATTACTATTCTATTATTATTTATTACCATTACTTTTCTCTTATTATTATTTCATTCTCGTAATATATAGATAACAAAATATAGCTAATAAATAGATTACAGATATAGTATAATTTAAATACTTAAATATACTAACTAATAAGACTTTGACTATTAAGCATTTACCTTAAAATTAGGGGCAGCCACTTGCGGTCGACTAGAAGTGAAGGTCAGCTTTATTTTCTATAGGCTCTTAATAAACAATACTTGCTGAGACTCTTGAAATTTATTTACTATAAGCTCTATCTTCTTTTTACCATCTATTTGCTATAGGTTTTGTTTTCTTCTTACCATAGGCTATTTTATTTGGACAACTGGAATAATTTTGAAACTCATACACTCTAATGGTAACTAGCAATCATGTGAGTTTCCAACAACTAGAAAGCAATAAATAAGGATGAGGATTAATTACCAAAGGTTATCTATGCATATAATTTTGAAATAAGTAGTTTGATTTTCAAATTCGTAAACTCCATAAGCTATTATGTTTTTTATAGGCTCCTGCAAGCTCTATTTTCTTCTTACCATAAGCTGTTATGTTTTTTATAGGCTCCTGTAGGCTCTGTTTTCTTCATACCGTTTATTTGCTAGAGGTTCTATTTTTTTTTAGCGTTTATTTGCTAGAGGCTCTGTTTTCCTCTTATCGGAGGCTGCTTTTTTTGGACAAGTGGATTAATAGTGCTCCCAATCCTAGCCCATACACTCTCATGGTAGCTAGTGGTCACATGATTTTCTGATAGTTAGAAAGCAATAAATGGGGATGAGGATTAATTACCAAAGGTTGCTTGTGCACATAATTTTGAAAGAAATTGCTTTATTTTCAAATTCATAAACTCCATGGGTATTTCAACCATGTAATGCAAAACAGAATCTATTCATTGAAACTTAATTTGCCATACAATCTTTTTTCATTGATGAAAGTAAGAGGAGTGCATGAATAGATAAAATGCCTATTTCATAAACTCCACGTGCATTTCAACCATATAATGCAAAACAAAATCTATTCATTGAAATTTAATTTGTCGTATAATCTTTTTTTGATGGATAAAAGGAAGAGGAGTGCACGAACAAATAAAATGTCTATTTTAATACCTACTCCTAAAATCTATTTGCTACAAGCTCTATTTTCTTCTTTTTGTAGGCTACTCTATTTTTTACAGACTCTTCTAGGTTCTATTTTCTTCTGACCATCTTTTTGCTACAAGCTCTATTTTCTTCTTTTTGTGGGCTACTCTATTTTCTACAAGCTCTTTTAGGTTCTATTTTCTTCTTACCATCTTTTTGCTACAAGCTCTATTTTCTTCCTACCTTAGGCTACTTTGTTTTCTACAAGCTCCTATAGGTTTTGTTTCCTTCTTGCCATTAATTTGCTACAGACTCTGTTCTCTTCTTACCATAGGCTGCTTTATTTTCTACAGGCTCTATTTTCTTTTTACCGTTTATTTGCTATAGGCTCTGTTTTCTTCTTATTGTTTATTTGCTATAAGCTTTAATTTCTTCTTACTAGAGGCTGCTCTATTTGGACAAGTGGATTGATAGTCCTCCTAATCTTAGCCCATACACTATAATGGTAGCCAACAATCACATGAGTTTCCAATAGTTGGAATGCAACAAATGAGGATGAGGATTAATTACCAAAAGTTTAACCATGTAATACAAAACAAAATCTATGCATCGAAGCTTAATTTGTCGTATAATCTTTTTTTATGGATGAAAGGAAGAGGAGTGTACGAACAGATACAATGTCTATTTTAGTACCTACTCCTAAAATCTATTTGCTGTAGGCTCTGTTTTCTTCTCTTCGTAAGCTACTCTATTTTCTACGGGCTCTTCCAAGTTTTGTTTTCTTCTTACCATCTTTTTGCTACAAGCTTTGTTTTCTTCTTACCTTAGGCTACTCTATTTTCTATAGGCTCCTACAAGTTTTATTTTCTTCTTTTTGTCAATTTTCTATAAGCTTTATTCTCTTCTTACCATAGGCTACTCTATTTTCTATAAGCTTTATTTCAACCATGTAATGCAAAATATAATCTATTCATTGAAGCTTACTTTATCGTAGAATCTTTTTTAATGGATGAAAGGAAGAGGAGTGCACGAACAGATAAAATGTCTATTTTAGTACCTATTCCTAAAATCTTTTAGCTACAAGTTATATTTTCTTCTTTCGATAGGTTGGTTTGATTTCCATGGGCTCCTCAAGGTTTTGTTTTATTCTTACCATCTTTTTTGCTACAAACTCTATTTTCTTCCTACCTTAGGTTACTCTATTTTCTACAATCATTTTATAGGTTCTGTTTTCTTCTTATTGTCAATTTGCCACAGGCTTTATTTTTTTCTTATCATAGGTTGCTCTATTTTCTTCTTACCATCTATTTGCTACAAGTTTTGTTTTCTTGCTACCTTAGGTTGCTCAATTTTCTACGAGCTCTTACAGTCTCTATTTCTTCTTATAATATATTTACTACAGGTTTTCTTTTCTTCTTACCATTTATTTGCTAAAGGCTTTATTCTCTTCTTACCATAGGCTGTTATGTTTGAACAAGTGGATTGACAGTCCTCCCAATCTTAGGCCATACACTTTAATGGTAGCCAACAATCACATGAGTTTCCAATAGTTGGAAAGCAACAAATGAGGACAAGGATTAATTACCAAAGGTTGCCTATGCACATAATTTTGAAAGAAGTAACTTGATTTTCAGATTCGTAAACTCCACGGTTATTTCAACCATGTAATGCACAACATAATTTATTCATTGATGCTTCATTTGTTGTATAATCTTTTTTTATAGAGGAAACAAAGAAGAGTGCATGAACAAATAAAATGTTTATTTTAATACCTACTCCTAAAATCTATTTGCTACAAGCTTTATTTTATTCCTTCCGTAGGCTGCTTTGTTTTTTGTAAGCACCCTCAAATTCTATTTTTTTCTTACCATTTATTAGCTATAGGATTTGTTTTCTTCTTAGCATAGGCTGCTCTATGTTTTGGAGGCTCCTACTAGTTTTATTTTCTTCTTGTCGTCTATTTGCTAAAGGCTATATTTTCTTCTTATCGTCTATTTGCTAGAGGCTCTATTTTCTTCCTATTGTCGGCTGCTCTATTTGGACAAGTGGATTGACAATCCTCCCAATCTTAGGCCATTCACTCTGATGATTTCCAATAGTCACATAAGTTTACAACAATTGAATAGCAATAAATAAGGACGAGGATTAATTACCAAAGATTGCCTGTGCACATAATTTTGAAAGAAGCAGTTTGATTTTCACAAATGTAAACTCCATGGGTATTTCAACCATGTAATGCAAAATAGAATTTATTCCTTGAAACTTAATTTTTTGTAAAATCTTTTTTGATGGGTGAAAAAAAGAGGAGTGCACAAATAGATAAAATGTCTATTTTAGTACCTATACCTAAAATCTATTTGCTCCAGACTCTGTTTTCTTCTTATTATCTATTTCCTACAGGCTCTGTTTTCTTCCTTTGCTATGTTGCTTTGTTTTCTACAAGCTCCTCTAGGTTCTCTTTTCTTCTTATAGTATATTAGCTACAAGCTTTGTTTTCTTCTTTCCATATGGTGCTATGTTGTCTACAGGCTCCTCTAGGTTATATTTTCTTCTTACCGTATATTTGCTACAAACTCTATTTTCTTCCTACCTTAGGCTACTTTATTTTCTATAGGCTTTTACAGGCTCTGTTTTCTTCTAACTATTTATTTGCTAAAAGCTTTATTTTCTTCTTACCATCTATTTGTGAGAGACTCTATGTTCTTCTTATTAGAGGATGCTCTATTTGGACAAGTGGATTGATAGTCCTCCTAATCTTTACCTATACACTCTAATGGTAGCCAGTAGTCACATGAGTTTCCAACAGTTGGAAAGCAACAAATGAGAATAAGGATTAATTACCAAAACTTACCTATGCATATAATTTTGGAAGAAGCAGCTTTATTCTCGCATTCGTAAACTCCATCATTATTTCAACCATGTAATGCAAAATAGAATCTATTCATTGAAGTTTAATTTTCCATATAATCTTTTTTTATGGATGAAAGGAAGAGGAGTGCATGAATAGATAAAATGTCTATTTTCGTACCTACTCCTAAAATCTATTTGTTATAGGTTTTGTTTTCTTCTTACCATCTATTTGCTACAAGCTCTGTTTCCTTTCTACCTTAGGCTGCATTATTTTTGACAGGCTCTTACAAGAACTATTTTCTTCTTTCTGTTTATGTGCTAAAGGTTCTATTTTTTTCTTATCATCTATTTGCTAGAGGCTCTATTTTCTTCTTACCGTAGGCTGTTCTATTTGGACAAGTGGATTGACAATCCTCCCAATCTTAGCCCATACACTCTAATGGTACCTAATAGTCACATAAGCTTTCAACAGTTGGAAAGCAACAAATGAGGATGAGGATTAATTACCAAAAGTTGTATATGCTTATAATTTTGAAAGAAGTAACTTGATTTTCACATTTATAAACTCCATGGGTATTTCAACTATGTAACGCAAAACAAAATTTATTCATTAAATCTTAATTTGACGTATAATCTCTTTTTATGAATGAAAGAAAAAGGAGTGCATGAACAGATAAAATGTCTATTTTAGTACCTATTCCTAAAATCTATTTGTATAGGCTCTATTTTCTTCCTACCGTTTATTTGCTATAAGTTGTGTTTTCTTCTTTTCATATGCTCTGCTCTATTTTCTATAGAATCCTCTAATTTCTATTTTCTTTTTACCATCTATTTGCTACAACTTCTATTTTCTTCTTACCTTAGGGTGCTCTGTTTTCTATAAGCTATGTTTTCTTCCTACCTTAAGGTGCTTTGTTTTCTACAGGCTCTATTTTCTTCTTATCGTCTATTTGCTATAGGCTCTATTTTCTTCTTACCATAGGTTGCTTTATTTTTTATAACCTTTATTTTCTTCTTACCATAGGCTAATTTGTTTTCTAAAGGCTCTATTTTCTTCTTATTGTCTATTTGCTAGAGGCTATGTTCCTTCTTACCATAGGTTGCTCTATTTGGACAAGTGGATTGATAGTCCTCCCAATCTTAGCCCATACACTCTAATGTACCCAACAATCACATGAGTTTTCAACATTTTGAAAGCAATAAATAAGAACGAGTATTAATTACCAAAGTTTGTCTATGCATATAATTTTGAAAGAAGTAGCTTGATTTTCACATTCATAAACTCCATGGGTATTTCAACCATGTAATACAAAATAAAATATATTCATTGAAGCTTAATTTGTCATATAACTTTTTTTGATGGATGAAAGGAATAGGAGAGGATGAACAAATAAAATGTCTATTTTAGTACCTACTCTTAAAATCTATTTGCTACGTGCTTTTTTTTCTTTTTATTGTCTATTTGCTACAGGCTCTGTTTTCTTCTTTCCTTAGTTTGCTCTGTTTTCTATAGGCTCCTCTAGCTTTGTTTTCTTCTTACTATTTATTTGCTAGAGGTTTTGTTTTCTTCTTATTGTTTATTTGTTAGAGGCTCTATTTTCTTCTTACCGGAGGCTGCTCTGTTTGGATAAGTGAATTGATAGTCCTCCCAATCTTAGTCCATGAACTTTGATGGTAGCCAGCAATCACATAAGTTTCCAACAATTGAGAAGCAACAAACGAGGATGAGGATTAATTACCAAAGGTTGCTTGTGCATATAATTTTGAAAGAAGTAACTTGATTTTCAAATTCGTAAACTCCACAGGTGTTTCAACCCTGTAATGCAAAACAAAATTTATTTATTAAAGCTTAATTTTTCGTATAATCTTTTTTATGGATGAAAGCTAAAGGAGTGCATGAACAAATAAAATGTTTATTTTAGTACCTACTCCTAAAATCTATTTGCTAAAGACTTTGTTTTCTTCTTATCGTAGGCTACTCTGTTTGGACAAGTGGATTAACAGTCCTCCCAATCTTAGGCAATATACTTTGATGGTAGCCAACAGTCACATAAGTTTCCAACAATTAGAAAGTAACAAATAAGGATAAGGATTAATTACCAAAGGTTGCTTGTGCACATAATTTTGAAAGAAGTAGCTTCATTTTCGCATTCGTAAACTCCATGGTTATTTCAACCATGTAATGCAAAACAGAATCTATTCATGGAAACTTAATTTCCCGTATAATCTTTTTTGATGGATGAAAGGAAGAGGAGTGCACAAACATATAAAATGTCTATTTTAGTACCTACTCTAAAAATTTATTTGTTGCAGGCTCTAGTTTCTTATTATTGTCTATTTGTTGTAGGCTCTATTTTCTTTTTTTTTGTATGCTGCTTTTATTTCTATAGACTCCTCTAAGTTCTATTTTCTTCTTACCATTTATTTGTTACAAGTTTTGTTTTCTTCTTACCTTAGGCTGCTCTATTTTTTACAGGCTCTTACAGGTTTTGTTTTCTTCTTATCATCTCTTTATAATTTTTCAATTTAATACATAACTAGTATATGTAGGTCAAATAATTTATAAAGTTCTTTATGAAATTAGGTAGGAGTCGATTAAAGTTAGTGGACAAAATTGTCAAAAAAAAAAACTCTTAATATTCTTATTAATACTGTTATTGCTGATTTAAAAAATAATTTATTAAAAATTGAAAATTATATCAAATTAAAATATATACTATGAACGCATGTGAGATTGAATAAAAATTAAAAGAAAATGTTAAAATCAACTCAAATTCATCGTAATTTAGAATTAAATATTTGAATAAAAGTTTGACTAATTGAATTTAATTTAATATAATTTTGATATTTAGGTAGAAATAGATATTTTTTATTATAGAAGAATTTGAATTTTTCAATTTAATACGTAGTTAGTATATGTGAATTACAAGTATAACCTTATAGGTTTTGTTTTCTTCTTTTCGTAGGCATCTCTGTTTTTTATAGGCTCTTCTAAGATATGTTTTCTTCTTATTGTCTATTTGCTACAGACTTTATTTTCTTCCTAGCTTAGGTTGCTCTGTTTTCTACTGGCTCTTACAAGCTATATTTTCTTCTTACCTTCTATTTGCTACAGGCTCTATTTTCTTCTTACCATAAGCTACTATGTTTTCTACAAGCTCCTAAAAGCTTTGTTTTCTTCTTACCGTTTATTTGCTAAAAGCTCTATTTTCTTTTTGCGTTTTCTCTTCTTACTAAAAGCTACTCTGTTTGGACAAGTAGATTGACAGTGCTCCCAATCCTAGCCCATACACTCTAATGGTAACCAGCAGTCACATCAGTTTTTGATAGTTGGAAAGTAACAAATGAGGACAATGATTAATTACCAAAGGTTACTTGTGCACATAATTTTGAAAGAAGTTGCTTCATTTTCAAATTCATAAACTCCATTGGTATTTCAACCATATAATGCAAAATAAAATCTATTCATTGAAACTTAATTTTTCATACAATCTTTTTTATTGATGAAAGGAAGAGGAGTGTACGAACACATAAAATGTCTATTTCAATACCTACTCCTAAAATCTATTTGCTGCAGGCTCTGTTTTCTCCTTACCGTCTATTTGATATAGGCTCTATTTTCATCTTTCTGTATACTATTTTTTCCATAGGCTCCTTTAGGTTTTGTTTTTTTCTCACTGTTTATTTGCTACAGGCTCTGTTTTCTTCCCACCTTAGGCTACTCTATTTTCTACAACGTCCTACAAACCTTATTTTCTTTTTACCATCTATTTGCCACAAGCTTTGTTTTCTTCTTACTATAAGCTTCTCTCTTTTCTAAAGGCTCCTACAGGCTCTATTTTCTTCTTACTATAGGCTATTATGTTTTCTATAGTCTCCTACAAGTTATGTTTTATTCTTACCATTTATTTGCTAGAGGCTTTGTTTTCTTTTTACTATCTATTTGCTCGAGGCTCTTTTTTCTTCTTATTGTACATTGTTTTGTTTGAGCAAGTGAGTTGATGGTAGCCAATAGTCACATGAGTTTCCAATAGTTGGAAAGTAGCAAATGAGGATGAGGATTAATTATCAAAGGTTACCTTACACATAAATTTAAAAGAAGTAGCTTGATTGTCAAATTTGTAAACTTCATGAGTATTTCAACCATGTAATGCAAAATATAATCTATTCATTGAAGCTTACTTTATCGTAGAATCTTTTTTAATGGATGAAAGGAAGAGGAGTGCAAGAATAGATAAAATGTCTATTTTAGTACCTATTCCTACAATCTTTTTGCTACAAGTTATATTTTCTTCTTTCGGTAGGCTAGTTTGTTTTCCATGGGCTCCTCCAGGTTTTGTTTTATTCTTATGATCTTTTTTGCTACAAGCTCTATTTTCTTCCTACCTCAGGTTACTTTATTTTCTACAGTCTTTTACAGGTTTTGTTTTCTTCTTATTGTCAATTTGTTACAGGCTCTATTTCTTCTTATCATAGGTTGCTATATTTTCTTCTTACCATCTATTTGCTACAAGCTTTGTTTTCTTGCTACCTTAGGTTGCTTAATTTTCTATGAGCTCTTATAGTCTCTATTTCTTCTTATCATATATTTACTACAGACTTTGTTTTCTTCTTACCATTTATTTGCTAATGGCTCTATTTTCTTCTTACCATAGGCTATTATGTTTGAACAAGTGGATTGACAGTCCTCCCAATCTTAGGCCATACATCTGATGGCAGCCAACAGTCACATGAGTTTCCAATAGTTGGAAAGCAACAAATGAGGACGAGGATTAATTGCCAAAGGTTGCCTATGCACATAATTTTGAAAGAAGTAGCTTGATTTTCACATACGTAAAATCCATGGGTATTTCAACCATGTAATGAAAAACAGAATTTATTCCTTGAAACTTAATTTTCTGTATAATCTTTTTTGATGGATGAAAGGAAAAAGAGTGCACGAATAGATAAAATGTCTATTTTAGTACTTACTCCTAAAATTTATTTGCTTTAGACTTTGTTTTCTTCTTACAGTCTATTTCCTACAGTCTCTATTTTCTTCTTTCCATATGTCATTTTGTTTTCTACAAGCTCCTCTAGGTGTTGTTTTCTTCTAACTGTTTATTTGCTACAGGCTCTGTTTTTTCTTACCTTAGGTTGCTCTGTTTTCTATAGACTTTATTTCTTCTTGCCGTCTATTGGCTAGAGGCTTTGTTTTCATCTTACCATAGGTTGCTCTGTTTGGACAAGTGGATTGATAGTCCTCCCAATCTTAGCCCATACACTTTGATGGTAGCCAGCAGTCACATGAGTTTCCAACAATTAGAGAAGCAATAAATGAGGACAAGGATTAATTACCAAAGGTTGTTTGTGCATATAATTTTGAAAGAAATAACATGATCTTCAAATTCATAAACTCCACTGGTATTTCGACCATGTAATGCACAAGATAATATATTCATTGAACCATAATTTTCCATATAATTTTTTTTTATTGATGAAAGGAAAAGGAATGCATGAACAGATAAAATGTTTATTTTAGTACCAACTCTAAAAATCTATTTACTGCAAACTTTATTTTCTTCTTACTGTCTATTTGCCACAGGCTCCATTTTCTTCATTTTGTATGATACTTTGTTTTCTATAGGCTCCTCTAGGTTTTGTTTTCTTCTTACTGTCTATTTGTTATATGCTCTATTTTCGTCCTACCTTAGGTTGCTCTATTTTCAATAGGCTCCTATTGGCTCTATTTTCTTTTTACCGTCTATTTGCTAAAGGCTCTATTTTCTTCTTACCGTAGGCTGCTCTATTTGGACAAGTGAATTAACAATCCTCCCAATCTTAGCCCATACACTTTGATGGTAGCCAATAGTCATATGAGTTTCTAATAGTTAGAAAGCAATAAATAATGATGACGATTAATTACCAAAGGTTTACTGTGCATATACTTTTGAAAGAAGTAGCTTGATTTTCAAATTCGTAAACTCCACGGGTATTTCAACCATGTAATGCACAACAGAATCTATTCATTGATGCTTAATTTGTCATATAATCTCTTTTGATGGATGAAACAAAAAGGAGTGTATGAACAGATAAAATGTTTATTTTAGTTCCTACTCCTAAAATCTATTTGTTACAGGCTCTATTTTATTCCTTCCATAGGCTACTTTGTTTTCTATAGGCTCCTTTAGGTTCTACTCTTTTTCTTACCATTTATTTGCTATAGGGTTTGTTTTCTTCTTGTTGTCTATTTGCTAGAGGCTCTATTTTCTTCCAATCGTTGGCTACTCTGTTTGGATAAGTGGATTGGCAATACTCCCAATCTTAAGCCATACACTTTGATGGTAGCTAGTAGTCACATGAGTTTCCAACAATTGGAAAGCAACAAATGAGGACGAGGATTAATTACCAAAAGATGTCTGTGCACATAATTTTGAAAGAATTAGCTTAATTTTCACATACGTAAACTCCATGGGTATTTCAACCATGTAATGCAAAACAGAATCTATTCCTTGAAACTTAATTTTCCGTATAATCTTTTTTGATGGATGAAAGGAAGATAAGTGCACGAATAGTTAAAATGCCTATTTTAGTACCTACTCCTAAAATCTATTTTCTCTAGACTCTATTTTCTTCTTACCATATATTTGCTATAGGCTCTGTTTTTTTCCAACCTTAGGCTACTTAGTTTCCTACAAGCTCTATTTCTTTTTACCATCTATTTGCTATAGGCTTTGTTTTCTTCCTACCTTAGGCTGCTCAGTTTCCTATAGGCTATGTTTTCTTCTTACCATTTATTTGCTAGAGGCTGTATTTTCTTCTTACCATAGGCTGCTCTATTTGGACAAATGGATTTACAGTATTCCCAATCTTAGGCCATACACTTTGATGGCGGCGAGCAATCACATGAGTTTCCAATAGTTGGAAAGCAATAAATGAGGATGAGGATTAATTACCAACTGTTGCTTATACATATAATTTTGAAAGAAGTAGCTTGATTTTCAAATTCATAAACTCTAAGGGTATTTCAACCATGTAATGCACAACAGAATCTATTCTTTGAATCTTAATTTGCAGTATGATCTTTTTTTATGGATGAAAGGAAGAGGAGCACATGAATAGATAAAATGTCTATTCTAGTACTTACTTCTAAAATCCATTTGCTACAGGCTCTGTTTTCTTCTTTTCATATGCTTCTCTATTCTATACAAACTCCACCAAGTTCTATTTTCTTCTTACCATCTATTTGCTTTAAGCTTTGTTTTCTTCCCACCTTAGGCTACTTTGTTTTCTATAGGCTCTATTTTCTTCTTAACATCTATTTGTGATGAGGAAAACCCCAAAAAAGATGTAGCTTAGGGACCCAACGGACACAAGGAATCGAAGAACAACCAGGAAAGCCAAATCAGAGTTTAATAACACAAACCCTAGACCTAATATTTGAAGGAACACAAACTTAGGGTATTCAAGAAGGATATGGAGGCCACACTCCAGAAAAGAAAGGAATTGGGAATGATAAGTTGATTTGAACGCCACAAGAAGAAGAACCTCTTGATAAGTTCTTTAATTCTCAAAAGAATTGAGGGAGAAAAACCCTTGCTTTCTATTTCACTCTAAGTCATCTGATCTATTATCTGATCTTACAAGGGGTGCCTATTTATAGGCTAAGATGACAATCTTAAAGAGGTACAAATTCCTACATAGGACAATTCCTTATTTAGGAGGAATTCCTATCTAAGTAAAAATTTTTACATAGAAAATAAACTCCTAATTTGGAGTGACTGCTATTACTTAGTCCTAACACTTTAAGTACTCCAATGATATTACTAAGGCCTGGACTCTTTTTCAAGCTTGAATTCGCACCATTTAATGCTTGGTTGGCCTGAACATCCTTAATTAGTCCATTTAGTACTTCTTTCATCTTTCTAGCTCCAGCTCATGTTATTGGGCCTTTTGGAATGTGTAATGGACCTCTTGCATCCATTGAAGCTCTCCACCCATCATCTCTACAGTTCTCATCAATTTGCTACAAACTCTTTTTTCTTCATACCATAGGTTGCTCTGTTTTCTTCTTACTGTCTATTTGCTAAAGGCTCTACTTTCTTCTTACTGTAGGCTGCTATGTTTGAACAAGTGGATTAACAGTCCTCTCAATTTTCCCATAAACTCTAATGGTAGCCAGTAGTCACATGAGCTTCCAATAGTTAGAAAGCAACAAATGAGGACGAGGATTAATTGCCAAAGGTTGTATGTGCACATAATTTTGAAAGAAGTAGCTTGATTTTCACATACGTAATCTCTATGGTCATTTTAACCATATAATGCAAAATATAATTTATTCCTTAAAACTTAATTTCCCATATAATCTATTTGCTTTAGACGCTATTTTCTTCTTACTATCTATTTCTTACAGGCTCTAT
Organism: Bruguiera gymnorhiza; assembly: GCA_020883675.1. NCBI lineage: Eukaryota > Viridiplantae > Streptophyta > Magnoliopsida > Malpighiales > Rhizophoraceae > Bruguiera > Bruguiera gymnorhiza. Next base: position 296,863 of record JAIRCJ010000080.1, on the reverse strand, counting down.
TTTCTTCTTTCCAGATGCTGCTCTATTTTCTACAAGCTCCTCTAAGTTCTATTTTCTTCTTACCATCTTTTTGCTGCAGGCTTTGTTTTCTTCCTACATTAGACTGCTCTGTTTTCTCCAGGCTCTATTTCTTCTTATTGTCTATCTACTACAGCTTTGTTTTCTTCTTTCCATATGATGCACTGTTTTGTACATGATCTTTTAGGTTTTATTTTTTTTCTTACCATCTATTTGTTACAGGCTCTATTTTCTTCTTACCTTAGGCTGCTTAGTTTTCTACAGGCTCCTACACTCCCTCTTTCTTCATACTGTCCATTTGCTACAGGCTCTATTTTCTTCTTATTGTTTATTTGCTAAGAGCTCTATTTTCTTCTTAACTTGTATTTACTAGAGGCTCTATTTTCTTCTTACCATAGGTTGCTCGATTTGGACAAGAGATTGACAGTCCTCCCAATCTTAGGCCATACACTCTGATGGTAGCCAACAGTCACATGAGTTTCCAACATTTGGAAAGCAACAAATGAGGACGAGGATTAATTGCCAAAGGTTGCCTGTGCACATAATTTTGAAAAAAGTAGCTTGATTGTCAGCTACGTAAACTCCATGGGTATTTTAACTATGTAATGCAAAATAGAATCTATTCCTTAAAACTTAATTTGTCATATAATCTTTTTTGATGGATGAAAGGAAAAGGAGTGCACAAATTGATAAAATGTTTATTTTAGTACCTACTCCTAAAATCTATTTGCTCTAGACTTTGTTTTCTTCTTTCCGTATGTCACTCTATCTTTTACAAGCTCTTTTAGGTTTTATTTTCTTATAATCATCTATTTGCTACAGGCTCTATTTTTTCCTACCTTAGGCTACTTTGTTTTCTATAGGCTTTGTTTCTTCTTACTGTCTTTTTGCTAGAAGCTTTGTTTTCATATTACTGTAGGCTACTTTGTTTGGAAAAGTGGATTGACAGTCTTCCCAATCTCAGCCCATACACCCTGATGGTAGCTAGTAGTTACATGAGTTTTCAACAATTGAAAAAGCAATAAATGGGGACGAGGATTAATTACCAAAGGTTACCTGTGCACATAATTTTGAAAGAAATAACATGATTTTCAAATTCAAAAACTTCATGGGTATTTCAACCATGTAATGCACAACAAAATCTATTCATTGTAACTTAATTTGTCGTATGATCTTTTTTTATTGATGAAAGGAAGAGAAGTGTACGAACAAATAAAATGTCTATTTTAGTACCAACTCCAAAAATCTATTTGCTACAAACTCTATTTTCTTCTTCCTATCTATTTGCAACAGGCTCTATTTTCTTTGTTCCATATGTTGCTTTATTTCTGCAGGCTCTTCTAGGTTTTGTTTTCTTCTTATTGTCTATTTGCTATAGGCTCTGTCTTCGTCCTACCTTAGGCTGCTTTATTTTCAATAGGCTCCTATTAGCTTTGTTTTCTTCTTACCATCTATTTGCTACAGGCTATTTTTTCTTCTTACCATACACTACCTTGTTTTCTTCTTACCATCTGTTTGCTAAAGGCCCTATTTTCTTCTTATTGTAGGTTGCTTTGTTTGGACAAGTGAATTGACAATCCTCTCAATCTTAGCCCATACACTCTGATGATAGCCAGCAGGTACATGAGTTTCCAATAGTTGGAAAGCAACAAATAAGGATGAGAATTAATTACCAAAAGTTGCTTGTGCACATAATTTTGAACGAAATAGCATGATTTTCAAATTCATAAACTTCATGGGTATTTCAACCATGTAATGCACAACAAAATCTATTCATTGATGCTCAATTTGTTGTATAATCTCTTTTGATGGATGAAACGAAAAGGAGTGCACGAACAGATAAAATGTCTATTTTAGTATTTTAGCACATACTCTTAAAATCTATTTGCTACAGGCTCTATTTTATTCCTTTTATAGGTTGTTTTGTTTTCTACAGGCTCCTTTAGGTTCTCTATTGTTCTTACCTTTTATTTGCTATAGGATCTATTTTCTTCTTACCATCTATTTGCGACAGCCTGTGTTTTCTTCATTCCTTAGGCTGCTCAGTTTTTTATAGGCTCCTACAGTCTTTGTTTCTTCTTACCGTCTATTTGCTATAGACTCTATTTTCTTCTTATCATTTATTTGCTAAGGGCTCTATTTTCTTCTTACTCCATGGTTATTTCAACCATGTAATGCAAAACAGAATCTATTCTTTGAAACTTAATTTGCCATATAATCTTTTTTGATGGATGAAAGGAAAAGGAGTGCCCGAATAGATAAAATGTCTATTTTAGTACCTACTCCTAAAATCTATTTGCTCCAAACTCTATTTTCTTCTTACTGTTTATTTCCTACAGGCTCTATTTTCTTCTTTTCCTATGCTACTCTATTTTCTACAAGCTCCTCCAAGTTCTATTTTTTTCTTACCATCTATTTGCTACAGGCTTTGTTTTCTTCTTGCATTAGCCTACTTTATTTTCTATAGGCACTGTTTCTTCTTATGGTCTATCTGCTACAACTCTATTTTCTTCTTTCTGTATGCCGCTCTGTTTTGCACACGCTCCTCTGGGTTCTGTTTTCTTCTTACTGTCTATTTGCTACAGGCTCTGTTTTATTCCTACCTTAGGCTGCTCAGTTTTATATAAGCTCTTACAGTCTCTGTGTCTTCTTATCGTTTATTTGCTATGAGCTCTGTTTTCTTCTTATTATTTATTTGCTAGGGGCTCTATTTTCTTCTTACCTTTTATTTGCTAAAGGCTCTATTTTCTTCTTACCATAGGTTGCTCTATTTGGACAAGTAGATTGACAGTCTTCCCAATCTTAGGCCATACAGTCTGATGGTAGCCAGCAACCATATGAGTTTCCAACAATTGGAAAGCAATAAATGAGGATAAGGATTAATTACCAAAAGTTTCCTACGCACATAATTTTGAAAGAAGTAGCTTGATTTTTAGATATGTAAACACCATGGGTATTTCAACCATGTAATGAAAAACTAAATCTATTCCTTGAACCTTATTTTGTCTTATAATCTTTTTTTATGGATGAAAGGAAGAGGAGTGCACAAATAGAGAAAATGTTTATTTTAGTACCTACTCCTAAAATCTATGTGCTCCAGACTCTGTTTTCCTCTTATTGTCCATTTCCTACAGGCTCTGTTTTCTACAAGCTCCTTCAGGTTCTATTTTCTTCTTACTGTCTATTTGCTAGGGGCTCTGTTTTCTTCTTGTAGTAAGTTGCTCTGTTTGGAGAAGTGAATTGACAATTCTCCCAATTTTAGCCCATACACTCTGATGGTAGCCAGCAGTCATATGAGTTTCTAATAGTTGGAAAGCAATAAATGAGGATGAAGATTAATTACCAAAGTTTTCTTATGCACATAATTTTGAAAAAAGTAGCTTGATTTTCAAATTCGTAAACTCCACAGGTATTTCAACCATGTAATGCACAACATAATTTATTCATTGATACTTCATTTGTTGTATAATCTTTTTTGATAAAGGAAACAAAGAGGAGTGTGTGAATAGATAAAATGTTTATTTTAGTACCTACTCCTAAAATCTATTTGCTACAAGCTCTATTTTATACCTTCCGTAGGCTACTTTGTTTTCTGCAAGCACCCTCAAGTTCTATTTTTTCTTACCATTTATTTGCTATAAGATCTATTTTCTTCTTAGCATAGGCTGCTCTATGTTTTGGAGGCTCCTACTAGCTCTATTTTCTTCTTGTCATCTATTTGCTAAAGGCTATATTTTCTTCTTATCGTCTATTTGCTAGAGGCTCTATTTTCTTCTTGTCGTTGGCTGCTCTATTTGGACAAATGGATTGACAATCCTCCCAATCTTAGGCCATACACTCTGATGGTTTCTAATAGTCACATAAGTTTCCAACAATTGGATAGCAACAAATAAGGACGAGGATTAATTACCAAAAATTGCCTGTGCACATAATTTTTAAAGAAGTAGTTTGATTTTCACAAACGTAAACTCTATGGGTATTTCAACCATGTAATGCAAAACAGAATTTATTCCTTGAAACTTAATTTTTCATAAAATCTTTTTTAATGGATGAAAGAAAGAGGAGTGCACAAATAGATAAAATGTCTATTTTAGTACCTATTCCTAAAATCTATTTGCTCCAGACTCTATTTTCTTCTTACTATCTATCTCCTCTAAGTTCTCTTTTCTTCTTATAGTCTATTTGCTACAAGCTTTGTTTTCTTCCTTTCCTATGTTGCTTTGTTTTCTACAAGCTCCTCTAGGTTCTTTTTTCTTCTTATAGTCTATTTGCTACAGGCTCTGTTTTCTTCCTACATTAGGCTGCTCTGTTTTCTACAAGATTTATTTCTTTTTGTCTTCTGTTTGCTACAGGTTTTGTTTTCTTCTTTCCGTATGCTATTTTGTTTTCTATAAGCTCCTCCAGGTTCTTTTTTCTTCTTACCATCTATTTGCTACAGGCTCTGTTTTTTTCCTACATTAGGCTGCTCTGTTTTCTACAACCTTTATTTCTTTTTGTCATCTATTTGCTATAGGTTCTATTTTCTTCTTTTTGTATGCTATTTTATTTGTTATAGGCTCTGTTTTCTTCCTACATTAGGCTACTATGTTTTCTACAGGCTCTATTTCTTCTTATTGTCTTTTTGCTACATACTTTGTTTCTTCTTACCGTATATTTTCTATAGGCCCTATTTTCTTCTTATCGTTTATTTGTTAGGGGCTCTCTATTTTCTTCTTACCTTCTATTTGCTAAAGGCTCTATTTTCTTCCTTTCTTAGGCTGCTCCATTTTTTACAAGCTCTTACAGTCTCTATTTCTTATTACCAGTTGTTTATCACAGGCTCTATTTTCTTCTTATCATTTATTTGCTAGGGGCTTTGTTTTCTTCTTACCTTTTATTTGCTAGAGGCTCTATTTTCTTCTTACCGTAGGCTACTATGTTTGGACAAGTGGATTGAAAATCCTCTAAATCTTAGCCTATACACTTTAATGGTAGCTAGCAGTCACATGAGCTTCCAACAGTTGGAAAGCAACAAATAAGGATAAGGATTAATTACCAAAGGTTATTTGTGCACATAATTTTGATAGAAGTCACTTGATTTTCACATACGTAAACTTCATGGGTATTTCAACTATGTAATGCAAAATAGTATCTATTCGTTGAAACTTAATTTGCCATAGAATCTTTCTTGATAGATGAAAGGAAGAGGAGTGCACAGAGAGACAAAATGTTTATTTTAGTATCTACTCTCAAAATCTATTTGCTCCAAACTCTCTTTTCTTCTTACCGTCTATTTCCTACAGGCTTTATTTTCTTCTTTCTATATGCTACTCTATTTTCTACCAACTCCATCAGGTTCTACTTTCTTCTTACCGTCTATTTGCCACAGGCTCTATTTTCTTCCTACATTAGGCTACTCTGTTTTTTACAAGCTCTGTTTCTTCTTACTGTCTATTTGCTATAGGCTTTGTTTTCTTCTTTCCATATGCTGCTTTATTTTCTATAAGATCCTCCAGGTTCTATTTTCTTCTTACCATCTATTTGCTATAGGCTCTATTTTCTTCCTTCCTTAGGCTACTCAGTTTTTTACAAGCTCCTACAGTCTTCGTTTCTTTTTACCATCTATTTTATATAGGTTTTTTTTTTTCTTCCTATTGTTTATTTGCTAGGAGCTCTATTTTCTTCTTACCTTCTATTTGCTAGAGGCTTTATTTTGTTCTTACCATAGACTGCTCTGTGTTGGACAAGTGAATTGATAGTCCTCCCAATCTTATGCCATACACTTTAATGGTAGCTAGTAGTTATATGGGTTTCCAACACTTGAAAAGCAACAAATAAGGATGAGAAATAATTACCAAAGGTTGCCTGTGCATATAATTTTGAAAAATGTAGCTTGATTTTCAAATTCATAAACTCTATGGGTATTTCAACCACGTAATGCATAAGAGAATCCATTCTTTGAATCTTAATTTGTAATATGATCTTTTTTGATGGATGAAAGTAAGAGGAGTGCACGAACAGATAAAATGTCTATTTTAGTACTTACTTCCAAAATCTATTTGCTACAGGCTCTATTTTCTTATTTTCGTATGCTTCTCTGTTTTATACAAGCTCCACTAGGTTTTGTTTTCTTTTTACTGTCTATTTGCTACAGGTTTTGTTTTCTTCCCACCTTAGGCTACTTTGTTTTTTACTTTGAATCTTAATTTGCAATTTTAATAGACGAAAGGAAGAGGAGTGTATGAACAGATAAAATGTCTATTTTAGTACTTACTTCTAAAATCTATTTGTTACAGGCTTTGTTTTCTTCTTATTATCTATTTGCTACAAACTCTGTTTTCTTTTTTTTTTGCTACAGGGTCCACCAAATTATGTTTTCTTCTTACCGTCTATTTGCTACAAGCTTTGTTTTCTTCCCACCTTAGGCTACTTTCTTTTCTACTTTGAATCTTAATTTGCAATATGATCTTTTTTGATGGATGAAAGGAAAAGGAGTGCACGAATAGATAAAATGTCTATTTTTGTACTTACTTCTAAAATCTATTTGCTGCAAGCTTTGTTTCTTTCTTACTGTTTATTTGCTACAGGCTCTGTTTTCTTCTTTTTGTATGCTTCTTTGTTTTATATAGGCTCTACCAGGTTCTATTTTCTTCTTACCGTCTATTTGCTATAGGCTTTGTTTTCTTCCCACCTTAGACTACTTTGTTTTCTACAGGCTCTATTTTCTTCTTACCGTCTATTTGCTATAGGTTCTATTTTCTTCATACCACAGGCTGTTCTATTTTCTTCTTATTGTCTATTTGCTAGAGGTTATATTTTCTTCTTATCATAGGCTGTTATGTTTGGACAAGTGGATTGAGAATGCTTTAAATCTTAGCCCATACACTCTAATGGTAGCCAGTAGTCACATAAGCTTCTAACAATTTCAATGCAACAAATGTGGACAGGGATTAATTACCAAACATTGTCTATGCACATAATTTTAAGAGAAGCTACTTGATTTTTAAATTTGTAAACTCGACAGGTATTTCGACCATGTAAAACACAATAGAATCTATTCATTGAAACTTAATTTGTTGTATAATCTTTTTTTATGGATGAAAGGAAGAGGAGTGCACAAATAGATAAAATGTCTATTTTAGTACCTACTCATAAAATCTATTTGCTCTAGAGTCTATTTTCTTCTTACTGTCTATTTTCTATAGGCTCTATTTTCTTCTTTCCGTATGCTACTATGTTTTTTACAAGCTGCTCTAGGTTTTGCTTTCTTTTTATCTTCTATTTGCTAGAGGCTCTATTTTTTTCTTACCATAGGCTGCTTTGTTTGGACAAGTGGATTGATTGTCCTCCCAATCTTAGGCCATACACTTTGATGGTTGCCAGTAGTCACATGAGTTTCCAACAGTTGGAAAGCAACAAATGAGGACAAAGATTAATTACCAAAGGTTACTTGTGCACATAATTTTGAAAGAAGTAGCTTGATTTTCAAATTCGTAAACTCCATAGGTATTTCAACCATGTAATGCACAATAGAATCTATTCTTTGAATCTTAATTTGTAGTATGATCTTTTTTTACGGATAAAAGGAAGAAGAGTGCATGAACAATTATAATGTCTATTTTCTGTAGACTTTATTTTCTTCTTACTGTTTATTCGCTACAGACTCTATTTTTTTCTTTTTGTATGCTTCTCTATTTTATATAGGCTCCACCAGGTTCTATTTTTTTCTTTCTATCTATTTGCTATAGGCTTTGTTTTCTTCCCACGTTAGGCTACTCTATTTTCTACAAGTTCCTACAAGTTCTATTTTCTTTTTACAGTTTATTTATTACAGGCTCTTTTTTCTTCATACCATAGGCTGCTTTGTTTTCTTCTTACTGTCTATTTGCTAAAGGCTCTATTTTCTTCTTACCGTAGGCTATTATATTTGGACAAATGGATTGACAATCCTCTTAATCTTAACCTATACACTATAATGGTAGCCAGCAGTCACATAGGCTTCCAACAGTTGGAAAGCAACAAATATGGATGAGGATTAATTACCAAAGGTTGTCTGTGCACATAATTTTGAGAGAAGTGGGTTGATCTTCAAATTTGTAAACTTGATGAGTATTTTGACAATTTAAAACACAACATGATCTATTCATTGAAGCTTAATTTTTCATATAATCTTTCTTGATGGATGAAAGGAAAAGGAGTGCATGAATAGACAAAATGTCTATTTTAGTACCTACTCCTAAAATCTATTTGCTAGAGGCTCTATTTTCTTTTTTTATTGGCTGCTCTGTTTTCTACAAGCTCCTCCAGGTTTTGTTTTCTTCTTACCATTTATTTGCTATAGGCTTTGTTTCTTCTTACTGTTTATTTGCTAGAGGTTGTAATTTCTTTTTACCTTCTATTTGCTAGAGGCTCTGTTTTCTTCTTACCATAGGTTGCTCTATTTGGACAAATGGATTGACAGTCCTCCCAATCTTGGGTCATACACTTTGATGGTAGCCAACCATCTCATAAGTTTCTAAGAGTTGGAAAGTAACAAATGACGACTAGGATTAATTATCAAAGGTTGTCTATGCACATAATTTTGAAAGAAGTAGCTTGATTTTCAAATTCATAAACTTCACGGGTATTTCAACCATGTAATGCACAATAGAATCTATTCATTGAATCTTAATTTGCCGCATAATCTTTTTTGATGGATGAAAGGAAGAGGAGTGCACAAACAGATAAAATGTCTATTTTAACACGTACTCCTAAAATTTATTTGCTATAAACTCTATTTTCTTCTTATCATTTATATGCTACAAGCTCTGTTTTCTTCTTTTTGTATGTTGCTCTATTTTCTACAGGCTCCTATAGGCTCTGTTTTCTTCTTGTCGTCCATTTACTAGAGGCTCTATTTTCTTTTTACCATCTATTTGCCAGAGGCTCTATTTTCCTCTTACCGTTGGCTGCTCTGTTTGGACAAGTGGATTAACAGTCCTCCCAATCTTACGCCATACACTTTGATGGTGGCCAACAGTCACTTAATTTTCCAACAGTTGGAAAGCTACAAATAAGGACGTGAATTAATTACCAAATGTTGCCTATGCATATAATTTTGGAAGAAATATCTTCATTTTCACATTCGTAAACTCCATAGGTATTTCAACCATGTAATGCAAAACAGAATCTATTTATTGAAGCTTAATTTCTCTTATAATCTTTTTTTATGGATGAAAGGAAGAGGAATGCACAAATAGGTAAAATGTCTATTTTGGTACCTACTCCTAAATTATATTTGCTACAGGCTCTATTTTCTTCTTTTTGTTGGCTACTTTGTTTTTTACAAGCTCCTCTAGGTTTTAGTTTTTACTTATTGTCTATTTGCCACAGGCTCTGTTTTCTTCCTCCCTTAGGCTACTTTGTTTTCTACAGGCTTTTATAGACTTTGTTTTTTTCCTACTGTATATTTTCTATAGTCTCTGTTTTCTTCTTACTATAAGCTGCTTTATTTTCTACAAGCTCTATTTTCTTCTTACCATTTATTTACTAAAGGCTATGTTTTCTTCTTACCATAGGCAACTTTATTTGGATAAGTGGATTAACAGTCCTCCCAAACTTAGCCCATACACTTTGATGGTACCTAATAGTCACACAAGTTTTCAATAGTTTGAAAGCAACAAATGAGGATGAGTATTAATTACCAAAGGTTGCCTATGAACATAATTTTGAAAGAAGTAACGTCATTTTCACATTTGTAAACTCCATGGGTATTTTGACTATGTAATGCAAAACAACATCTATTCATTAAAGTCTAATTTGTCGTATAATCTTTTTTAATGGATGAAAGGAAGAGGAGTACATGAACAAATAAAATGTCAATTTTAGAGCTTACTCCTAAAATATATTTGCTCTAGGCTTTATTTTTTTCTTACCATTTATTAGCTACAAGCTTTGTTTTCTTCTTTCCATATGGTGCTATGTTGTCTACAGGCTCCTTTAGGTTATGTTTTCTTCTTACCGTATATTTGCTATAAGCTCTATTTTCTTCCTACCTTAGGCTACTATATTTTCTATAGGCTTTTACAGGCTTTGTTTTTTTCTAACTATTTATTTGCTAAAAGCTTTCTTTTCTTCTTACCATCTATTTGTGAGAGGCTCTATGTTCTTCTTACCAGATGATGCTCTATTTGGACAAGTGGATTGATAGTCCTCCCAATCTTTACCTATACACTCTAATGGTAGCCAATAGTCACATGAGTTTCCAACAGTTGGAAAACAACAAATAAGAATAAGGATTAATTACCAAAGGTTACCTATGCATATAATTTTGAAAGAAATAGCTTTATTCTCGCATTCATAAAACTCCATCGTTATTTCAACCATGTAATGTAAAATACAATCTATTCATTGAAGCTTAATTTGCCGTATAATCTTTTTTAATGGATGAAAGGAAGAGGAGTGCATGAACAAATAAAATGTCTATTTTCGTACCTACTCTTAAAATCTATTTGTTATAAGTTATGTTTTCTTCTTACTGTCTATTTGCTACAGGCTTTGTTTCCTTTCTACCTTAGGCTGCATTATTTTTGACATGCTCTTACAGGAACTATTTTCTTCTTTCTATTTATTTGCTAAAGGTTCTATTTTTTTCTAATCGTCTATTTGCTAGAGGCTCTATTTTCTTCTTACCGTAGGTTGCTCTGTTTGGACAAGTGGATTGACAGTCGTCTCAATCTTAAGCAATACACTCTGATGGTAGCCAACAATCACATGAGTTTCCAACAATTAGAAAGCAACAAATAAGGATAAGGATTAATTACCAAAGGTTGCCTGTGCACATAATTTTGAAAGAAGTAGCTTCATTTTCACATTCGTAAACTCCATGGTTATTTCAACCATATAATGCAAAATAGAATCTATTCATTGAAACTTAATTTCCCGTATAATCTTTTTTGATGGATGAAAGGAAGAGGAGTGCACAAACATATAAAATGTCTATTTTAGTACCTACTCTAAAAATTTATTTGCTACAGGCTCTGTTTTCTTTTTATTGTCTATTTGTTGTAGGCTTTATTTTTTTCTTTTTGTATGCTGCTCTATTTTTTTCTTTTCGTATGCTGCTCTATTTTTATAGGCTCCTCTAAGTTCTGTTTTCTTCTTACCATCTATTTGTTACAAGCTTTCTTTTCTTCCTACCTTAGGCTGCTCTGTTTTTTATAGGCTCTTATAGGTTCTATTTTCTTTTTATCATCTCTTTATAATTTTTTAATTTAATACATAACTAGTATAAGTAGGTTAAATAATTTATAAAGTTCATATATTAGGATTTATGAAATTAGGTAGGAGTCAATTAAAGTTAGTGGACAAAATTGTAAAAAAAAAAAACTCTTAATATTCTTATTAATACTGTTATTGTTGATTTAAAAAATAATTTAATAAAATTTAAAAATTATATCAAATTAAAATATATATTATAAACACCTATAAGATTGAATAAAAATTAAAAGAAAATGTTAAAATCAACTCAAATTCATCGTAATTTAGAATTAAATATTTGAATAAAAGTTTGACTAATTGGATTTAATTTAATATAATTTTGATATTTAAGTAGAAATAGATATTTTTTTATTATAGAAGAATTTGAATTTTTCAATTTAATACATAGTTAGTATACGTGAATTACAAGTATAACCTTATATTTATATTATTTATATATATTAATATGTGACATTTTATTAAATTAATAAAATTATAAAATATTTATATACTTATATAATAATAAAATCAAATTTATTATGCATTAAAAATAATATCAGTGTTATTGTAATTTTAACAACCAAGTCTTGCAAAAACTTTACAAAATACAATTTGGGGGCACTTGCACCTTAAGTTTGCGTAATTAGTTTGGAACCTTTATTCCTAATAAAATTTGTACGATACTGGGCGGAGAAAGAATTTGTAGAGAAAATGAGATTTGCAATATGTTACTGGTCTGGTTATTGAAAGCTTCCTCTTTAGCTTATAATGGGCAAATTTGTACTTTAAAGTTCTTTACAAGTTTCAGCTCATTATTCAGTCATTACTTTGTTGATTCTCTCTCTTTTTTTTTCTTCTTTTTCTTTTTTTTTTTTCCCTTTTTCAATTCACTTAGAAAAAGGAGATTTTTATGGTATCAATGCAAACATCATAGGTTAGGTACTTATTATTGTTTATTTTGATGATTATGACTGTCTTTAGTTTACCGTGGTATGAATGACATTAAGATGTGCATTGGGTCCTAGTTTCACTGAGCTTTGTCTATGGGATATTTGAACTTGACCTTAATCCATTAAACATTTGCTTTGATTTTTCCAAGAGCCCACCTGGGTGAAAAATTATAAAATATTTTTAACTTTTGAGAAATAATCAAATATGATCTAATTAAATCGAACCAAAACTAAATTCAAAGTATGAAGCGATGGTCACGGATTGGCTTAACAGATTTTGTGAAAGGGCGATAGTTATGGCTTTGTCTAGAGCCATCTCTTTCACCGTGTCTGTTTATCTTTGTGTGATTCACGGTCTCTTTTAAAGCTAGTTACTTATGGGTAATGTGACGTGGAGACCACAATTTTGTACATTTCTTTGCCATGGTATTTTAAAGTCTAAACCTTATTCTTCAAACACTCGGTACTTCAAAAGCGAGCAGAATAAATCTATATCCATTTACAATTTTCTATAAGAATAGGCGTACATTGAAATGCAAAACTAAGAAAAAGCATGAAAGCGTCATTCATCTTTCTATATGCATTGTCGTTCAAGATTTGTTGCCTTTGGCTTTATGTGTCATTCTTGAGCATTTCCACTGTCGAATCGGAAACTCCTATCTAGAGATGGGTATGTAATGTAAATTATGGTGTTGTTTTTGTGAAATAAGGCATTAAGCCTCTAGGTCATGCCACATCAAATGTACTTGGGAAAATTCTGAATTTGGGACCATGATCATAACTGCACAAATTAACTTATAAAAAGAGTGAAATATTATAAATGCACCTTTATTATTTGAATGAGAGATTATTACAACAACTTAATTGATAAAATCTAAACATTTTCTCTTTAACAATCGCATTGGTTTGCATAATACTCATTGCAATCTTCAACAGCTTACATCAAGTTGGCAAACTGTCATTTGAAGGTAAGAGTTTTTCTATATTTTGAATTAAGCATTAAGTTTGATTTTGCTTTCAACTTTATTACATTTTTTGTATGCCTATGTGATGCATTTGATGTTTATAGCTAGACAACAAACATGAAGCCGCCCAAGCTCATGTTGATGCTGCTCACTGTTATAAGAAAACTTCCACAAATGGTGCACACTTATGTTTAAATCAATATACTTTGACATCTTATAAATCATGCCTAGTCTTCTTTATCACAATATTTCAAAATTTCCAATTCAAAAATTGCTTTGTATAAATTCTGTCACGGCATCTTCATCACCATACTAGCTTTGTGCATTCTCCATACCTTGTGCATTACAATTTTCCCTGAATTTTGCTTATTATATTCTTCATGTTGTCCTTATGAAAGTTACAACATTGAGTACAACTATGGGTTGGATAAACTATGAAAGTTACCTAGAGATTGTCTGTATTTCTATATACTTGTTAGGCTAGACCAAGATTGAATCTTTCAGATAAATTTTCCTTTTAGCATTTTAGTGTGTTATTTATATTTGCCGAAATTTTATGCACAGTGTATTATTTGGTTTTTTGGCATTTCTATTTGTATTGCCTCAATTCTTGATGTTCTTTGCATGTAGAGGCAATATCTTGCTTGAGCCAGGTAGTAGATATGGTTTGTGATATTGGAAGGATCAATAGAGCTATTACATATTACAAGGTATATACTTGCTATCATTATTGACACACGAGGAAGTAACCTTTTCAATTAAGATGTTATTTAATAAGGATACTCAAGATCACAATCTGCCTTGCATTCCCTTTTATAACCAATCAATGCTACGTTATGTTAGAGATATTATTTTGATTTGCATAATTATATAATTATTTTAAATTATTTTCTTTGTCAACTAGTATAAAATCCTCTGTTTTAATTAATTTTTATATATTATTTCTCATTATTACATGAAAATATAATTATTATAATTTTTTTCTATAAAACCTTTCTTATTACCTTTTTTTTTAATTCTTTTTCTTCAATTTTATCTAATTTAGGCTAAATTATGATGTTGCATTTAAATATTTCATTTTTTTTTCCAATATCAAAGATTTGGGTCACATTGTAAGCCCATTAGAAATTATGAAGATAGTTCCAAAAGAATGAGCGAACCTTTAATTTTTGAGCCCATGCAATGAGAGATGATTTATGTGAATAAATTAATTCCCAAATCATAAGCGTGCAACATCATTTCGAGAGGTGACCCTAAAAAAGGTGTTGTAATACAATTTTCCTTTTTTTTTTTTTTTTGGTTTGTTATAACAAATGCAAAAAAGATTTGGTTGCATAAAATAAAACTACTTTTGACAATGTCAACATACAAATCACAACAAGAACTTATCGCTACATAGTTCATGCATTAAAGTCGAGCCCTTCTTGTTTGTATTTAACCAAACCAAGTTTGATTAGTTATTTGGAAACTTACCTATTATTTGACCATAATTAAAGTGCTAGTTAGAGAGTAGAGGTTGAGTATCAATTTCCATATATATGGCAAGGTGGTTCAAATGTGACCTAGATGAAAAAGGTGCAGTATCCCAAGGTCTAGTGGTGCCCTCTTCAGTATAATCTACCTCATTGGGAACAAAATTTTGTTGATTGGCTGAAGAAGCTACCTCTGACGATGCTCTAATCAGTTCCAACTCCATAACCACTACTTTCATTGTAGGCCTCTTCTTCCCATTCAAGTGCAAGCATCTTTTTGCCAACTTTGCAATTGTTGTGATTTCCTCTTTCTGACCCTACTGGAGGACTGAAGCATCAAGTATATCAAACAAGCTGTTGTCTTGCATTAAAAGAAAGAAATATGTCACTAAACTTCTTCAATAGAACAAATTAAGGAGATTGGCTTTTGTCCAATCAAGAGCTCAATAAGCACAACTCCAAAGCTGTAAACATCACTCTTCTCTATAAATTGGCTTGATTAGAAGTACTCCAAGTCTAAGTATCCTATAGTCCTTTGGACTCGAGTAGTTACATGTGTTTGATGAATTGTAATTGACTTTGAAGTGCCGAAGTCTGAAACTTTTGCTTTATATTTATCATCTAGTGGTATATTTATGGACTTTATGTTCGCAAGTGTATTTCTCACATTATTAGAGATTGCCAATCATTTTGACCTTGTGTTGAAAGATGAACTCGCAGACTAGTAGAGGTACTTCAGTCTCCAAACAACATTCTAATAACTTTACCACATTTCTGTGATTGATTTGTGTTAGAATTACAATTTCATTGATGAATTGTTCGAGTTTGCCTTCATTTTCATTGACTATCTTGAACTTCTTGATTGCCACAATCTTTTCATCTCAACATTCCTTTATAGACCATTCCTTGGCCTCCCTAACCAAAAATTTGGCTCACGTTGTAATGGTTTTGTGACCTTCCTTACCTCCTTGAAACTAAATAGTTTCATTTGCTCAACATTATTATTTCTTGAAGACAATTACTATTACAATAATAGACCACAACTTCTTTTGAAATATTTTTCCTTGACTTTAACGGTCTTTCTTATTTTAATTGTCTTATACAACCCCCATGCACCAATAACTAGTAAAAATAATTCAAGACCAAAGCTGCAACTTGTACAACTATCAAATTGAAAGATAAGTTCAATTCCATGAAAAATTTTTGATATCATTTATAATTCAAAGAGGTTAAGAAATGATCAAATTAATTGTAGTGACTATAATAAATTAAAACTATTGAGTAATTCACATACCACAATTTGAAATTTCAAGAGGTCCAAATTTTTGAACAAATTTAAGACCGACTTCCAACTAATATTACAAACCAAATAAATATTGCATACTAATTATGCAACTTTAGCCTAAGATTTTGGCTGAGTAGTTCGACAGATAATTGGATTCATGTATTGCCATCATCAAAACTAAAGTACCCGTATGGACACGGGCAATTATAAGGACCGCTGTCCCCCTATATACATACAGAGAAGGTGACAGTTGAAGTTCTTTAGGTTGATACTGCTGCATTCCCCTTAGTAATGGCCAACTGGTAAAAGCCCTAGATTCAAAAAGTAGCACCTATACTAAAAGTACTGCATGTGAAGATCTAAGGAAGGGCAGTCTACAGCACATGATGGTCAAGGTAACCAAAAAGCCCAGATCGGTAACCACCAGGAATATGATATTCAGCATGTTAAAAATCATGAAAATTGGCCTCCCTGACCATTTGTTGGAGGATCAAAAGGCAAAAACTTTTCAGAAGATCATCCCGGAAGGATTTTTAAGTTTTTTTGCCAACTGATGAATAATAGTCAAAGTAAAGAGCAGGAAAAGACCTTTCCTCCTAGAACATCTCTCGCTTCTAGGACTACTGGCCGATGACCTGCATCTGCCAAATACTTTGCAGTTGATAAACCTGCCAAACCTGCAATAATTTGGAAAGTTTTAATTAAAAACCACCAAAAGTAACCAAGAAAATTAACTCATTTTCTATTGAACGCAATCCAAGGTCAGTGGACAAGATAATCTATCCATAAAACACCACTGGAATTCAAATTGAACCTGCATTTTCCATTAATGAATTAAAGGATTACTGCTAAGTTATACTTAGTAGTTCTCGCTTCTTTGGTATTTCAAAACAAAATTTTTAAGTGGATTCAATCTATCAACATGACTGTCATTCCAAGGTTTCAAAAAAATTATTTAACAAAAAATTGACCGTATTCCAAAAGTATGATATTATGTCATCTGTCAAAAATTACAAGAAAATGTATGTCAAACTGAGTATACGCTACACAAAGAGTCCAAAAGCTTTTTCACAGAGATTTAGAAATTGAGACATATTTTTGCCATTTTGGGCAACTTTTAGACCTACAAATCCCCAACAGTTCTGAACAATATTGAGTAAGGTCTAAGAAAAAGCCTCCCATCTGATCAAATTAACTAACGGTTGCCTCAACCAACCATCTTTGCTCCTGAGCGGTAAGCAGCTCATAATCCTGCATCAGTTGTCACATTACGGATATCAGGCACAATTATCATCATTTCTTTGTCATTTTATTGTATTTATGGTGATTATCTAATTGTTACCCGCACTAGAATCAGACACTTCTTGTTTTCATTTTCATTTTTCCTTTCCTCTTTGTTATTCTTTACATGCTTGAGTCATCAAAGACGCAATGCTTACAGCTTTGAATTTTTCCAATGTAGAGCATCCCAAAAGGAAACACAGCTTGAAATTGAACATTGTTGAGCGACCAATACTCTAATGCAGAAAATAAGTACCTGTACAATTGCCTGAGCACATAGCTTCACTGATAGAACAGCACCTTCCATTGCAAAGGCAACAACTTCTAAATGTAAAAAAAAATATATTGTTGGCTGCAAACTATGGACTTGTGGAGAAATAATTTCTGAAGAAAGGCTTTATTCTCGATTATGTGTCATGCTTACAAGTAATACAATGATTTATTTATAGGTTGTAGTCTGCCCTTCTAAAATTGAAATAAACTTAATTGTAGGCAATTTTATTAATAGCTATAAATCAAAATTAAAACTCATTATCACCCGTAAGAGTAACTGTTGACTCTTGACATTTCATTTTTCTATAAAACTGCTGAAATAATGCACTAATAAAAACGGACATTTAATATTTATTCAACAAGACTCCCCCATAAACTTAAATGCTTCTGTCATCTTTCATGCCAACCAATCTTTTGCAGTTGTCGAGAAGTATCGTCGGTAGCGGTTTCGTGAAGATATCCGCGACTTGGTCCCGACTTGCCATGTGCACTAATTCCACACTTCCTTCACTTGATCTCGGATGAAGTGAAAGCGAACGTCAATATGCTTGCTTCTCTCATGATTCACCGGGTTCTTGCTCAACTCAATTGCTGATTTGTTGTCAACTCGTATCACAGTCGCACCGAGTTGTTGTTGCTCCAACTTGCCCAACAAATTTCTGAGCCATATCGCATGACGTACACACAAAGATGCTGCCACATATTCAGCTTCACATGTCGAGAGTGTTACGATCGGTTGCTTCTTTGAAAGCCAGGTAAACACCGTATCACCCATAAAAAACACATAACCCGATGTGCTTTTCCGATCGTCTAAGTCTCCGCACCAATCACTGTCGGAGTACCCAACCAACTTGTAATCTGCCGCATTTGTATAGAATAACCCGAGTGACACTGTACCTTAGATGTACCGTAGGATTCGCTTCAACACCTTCCAATGTGAATAAACTGGCTCCTCCATGAACCGACTTACAATGCCAACACTTAATGCAAGGTCAGGCCTTGTGCATGTGAGATAGCGAAGGCTTCCCACTAAACTCCGGTATTTGTTTGCGTCAACTCGTTCTCCTCCATCAAACTTAGAGAGTTTTGCACCCGATTCCATTGGTGTTGAAACCAGATTGCAAGACTCCATCTTGTACTTCTTCAAAATCTCCTTTATATATGCCTCCTGGGATACAAAGATACCCGTCTTTCCTTGTCTTACCTCCAAACCAAGGAAAAACTTCATCAAGCCCAAATCTGTCATCTCGAATTCCCGTGTCATTGTGCTCTTGAACTTTTGTATCATTTCATTATTATTCCCCATAAAAATAAGGTCATCAACATAAAGAGCAACAAATAACATATTACCTCCACTCTTCTTCACATAAAGGGCATGTTCGTAGGGACATTGCTTGAACCCGTTCTCCTTGAAGTATGTATCGATACGAGTATTCCACGCCTGCGGTGCTTGCTTCAACCCGTAAAGTGCCTTCTTCAATTTCAACACCTTTTTTTCTTCTCTAATTTTCATGTACCCGGGTGGTTGTTCGATATAAACTTCTTCTTCAAGCACACCATTCAGGAATGCCGACTTGACATCCATTTGTAATATTGGCCATTTGAATTGAGCCGCTTATGAAATGAGCAATCTGATTGTCTCCATTCTTGCAACAGGAGCAAACACCTCGTTATAGTCGATTCCCACCTTTTGCTTGTATCCCTTTGCTACAAGTCTCACCTTATACCGTTCTATCTCCCCTTGAGCATTCATCTTTCTCTTAAACACCCACTTGACACCAATGGGCTGAGTTCCTTTCGACAATTCTGCTAACTCCCATGTGTTGTTGCGATCTATTGCTTTAATCTCCTCGTCCATGGCAGTTTGCCACTTCTTGTCTCGCATCGCCTGTTCAAAACTTATATTCTCAGAATCTACCAAAAGACATACAAGGTGTACCTCATTTGTCAAATCATACAAATCTTGTAAACTTCGCATTTTGGGTTGTCGTGGTTCATCTTCATCATCAATAGTTTCAGAATTTTCCGGTATGGTTGTTGATATAGCAGTTGATGATTCTCCAACTTTGATGATACCCTTTGTTGCTTTATTCCAATGCCACTCATTTGCTTCATGAACTCGTACATCACGGCTCACTAAAATCTTCTTGCTTATCGGGTCGAATAGCTTGTATCATTTTGTTTTCTCATCATACCCAATAAAAATATATCTTTTGCTTTTGTCTTCGAGCTTTGTTCTTTGCTGATCCGGCACGTGTTCGTAGGCCAAACTGCCGAATACTTTGAGATGAGAGACTGTCGGTTTTTGTCCGCTCCATGCCTCTTGTGGAGAGTATGATGCGGTTAGAAATCGCCTTATGCCTTGCTCCTCACAATACTACATGAAAACCATCGAAGTGTACTCGCCACCTCTATCGGATCGTACATATTTGATGTGTCTACCGGTTGCCTTTTCCACCAGCACTTTGAATTTTTTGAACACCTTGAACGCCTCGGATTTTTCTTTCAGAAAATAAACCCAAGTTTTTCGTGAGCAATCATTAATAAAGGAAATGAAATACCTTTTTCCGCTGAAAGATTCAGGGGTGATTGGTCCACATATTTCGGAATGAATCAACTCGAGAGGTTGCTTAGCCTGATATTCTACCTTCTTTTGAAACGACATTCTCGCATGCTTTTCGAGCACACATTCTTCACAAAATTTTCCCTCGTATTCCATGTTTGGTAATCCGTGCACCATGTTCTTCTTTGCCAACTTGTTTAGGCCTTCATGATGTAGGTGACTAAAATGAAGATGCCACAGTGACGCCTTGTCTTCTACGTTGACTTGCAAACATTTATCTCGTACACTTCTCAAATTTAGTTTGTACATCCGATTTCTCCCCATTTCAACTTGAGCGACTGAACGCCCTTGCTTGTCTTTCAATAGTAATATCCGGTCTTTCATAAAAACTGAATAACCTTTCTCCATGAGTTGCCCCATACTTAAAATGTTGCTCTTGAGGTCTGGTACGTAGTACACATCTTGGATTGACCCAACTAAACCATCCTTTTGTAAATAATAAATCGTACCTTGGCCTTTGACCTCAACCTTCGAGCCATCTCCAAATGATACAGATACAGCTTCAACCTTTCGCATCTCTTTGAAACAATGCTCGTGCCCGCACATATGGTTGCTTGCAGCCGTTTCGAGGTACCACACCATGTCATTGTCGGTGTTGACTTTGTTATATGCCATTAAGAGAAGACCTTTTTTCACCTTATCTTCCGTGGCTAGGTTGATTGTCTCTTCCACCTTTTTCTCAACTCGACATTCTTTTGCAAAATGCCCCACCTTTCCACAATTGTAACACTTATCGGAATTGCAATCCTTCGCATAGTGACCATATTTGCCACACTTGTAGCACTTGATGTTGGAATAATTTGACAGACCGCCTCTTCCACGACCACGTCCTCTTCCACGCCA
Organism: Bruguiera gymnorhiza; assembly: GCA_020883675.1. Classification (NCBI taxonomy): domain Eukaryota; kingdom Viridiplantae; phylum Streptophyta; class Magnoliopsida; order Malpighiales; family Rhizophoraceae; genus Bruguiera; species Bruguiera gymnorhiza. The sequence continues at coordinate 275,936 of JAIRCJ010000080.1, read as the reverse complement.
ATTATGTTGGTTTGATTGCCCCTTCTCCTCATGATACCCTTCTTGACCGCGGCTTTTCCCACCGTGACTATTTCCTCGACCACCATGGCCACGCCATTTACCTCAAAAGTTTTAAGAATAGAATATCTTTTCATCATTGATCGATGCTTTGGTTTGAAGTGCCTGCTCAAGTGTCTCCTCCTTCTTCTTCTTCTTATGATATTCATGTGCCATAAGGGAACCGGCAAGCTCGTCGACCGTGAACGTTGCTAAATCCTTTCACTCTTCTATGACACATACCACATTCTCGAAACTGTCGGTTAACGACCTTAGAATCTTCTGCACGACCCGCACATCAGACAACTTTTCTCCGTCTCGGTTGAGTTGATTCACCACGGTTTGAACACGCGTGATGTAATCGGATACACCTTCCGACTCCTTCATCTTCATGCCTTCCAACTCGTTGCGAAGAGTTTGAAGGTGAACTTGTTTAACTCGGTCGGCTCCTTTGTACGCAGTCTCCAAGATGTCCCACGCTTCTTTTGAAGTTTTCGCACTCGCAATCTTCTCAAAGCCCAACTCATCAACAGCTTGGAACAGCATGTACAATGCCATCTTATCTTTTGATCGCGTTTCTTTCAACGCCTTATTTTGAGCCGCCGTATATCCTGTGGTAGATTCTGGTTCTTCGAAATCTTCTTGAACCACCTCCCAACAATCCACAGAACCGAGAAGAGCTTTCATTTGGATGCTCTAATTCTCGTAGTTCACCTTCGTTAATCGGGGCAGCGGCACATTATTGATTACACTCCCCATTGGCTCTGATACCAATTTGTAAAAAAAAATATATTGTTGGCTGCAAACTATGGACTTGTGGAGAAATAATTTCTAAAGAGAGGCTTTATTCTCGATTCTGTGTCATGCTTACAAGCAATACAATGATTTATTTACAGGTTGTAGTCTGCCCTTCTAAAACTGAAATAAACTTAATTATAGGCAATTCTATTAATAGCCATAAACCAAAATTAAAACCCATTATCACCCGTAAGAGTAACTGTTAACTCTTGACATTTCATTTTCCTATAAAACTGCTGAAATAACGCACTAATAAAAATGGACATTTAATGTTTATTCAACACTAAAAAGTGGAAAAAAAAATGCACTGCCAGCAAACCATAGGTGAGAAAAATATACTATTATTAGATAACTTACTCATTTGATATCAAAAGTGTCATGTTAACTTTTAGTTGCACAACATGCCCAATAGCAAAGATACCACCTCCATTTGTGCTATCTAAGCAGTGTGCAAATATCTTTTTCACATTCCAATTTGAAGCCAACTGTGAAATCATTGACGAGTTTGATTTTCCAAGACCAAGTATCCCATCACGTGCTTCTTCGTTGGGTGTACCTAGATTTCCAGATTGTCTAGCACCACAACTATGATCAAACCAAAAGAAAACCACCTTATGAATAAAACTAAATACAAAAATATGAAAATATGAATGAACAGGTAAAGAAACAAGACAATAATTTGCATATCCTAGTTAACTAGTTCAAGACTCGTTGGAACATGTCTACAATATTAGCATATTGCATCATCAAAATGTGTAAAGAAAATGAGTTCACAAGATCAACACAATTCAAATCATCAAACATAGACTTTCTCCCAAAAAACCTCATTAAAACTGGACCAGGAACTAGTGCACCAAGACCTTTTCTCCAGAGCATATTGCATGTGAAATAAGCCAAAGGAAGCTTGAAAGGAGGCTAGAATGCCATTAATCAAAATCAAGAATTTTGGGACACAACAGCTACCACAAAAGTTTCATACAATCTTATTTTTTTCAGATTTCTGAAAAGATATACACTATTTTACAAGCCATGTGTTAAAGAGCATTAACCAACTTACCCAAATATAATACTTCCATTGGTTGATGTTGTTTCAAGGTTTCCTAACACTCTATCATATTGCACAACATCCTTCACAAAATAACCTGCAGTCAAACTCCCATCTCCATATATCTCTAGATATGGGCATGATTTATTGGCTGTGGAGCCTGATAAAGAACCTCCATTCACCTTATAGCAAAACTCACCATCACAAGGAACCAAACGCCCAGAGTCTGACTTATTTACATTATATAGTGTACAATCTATCTATTAAGAACAATCTACTATTCAAACAAAAGGTTTGATCCTACATGGACAATGAAAATCAAAACAAAAGAAGGGCACAAAAAAAAAAAAAAGAGTTTGGCTTACACCAAGGGAGCTTGTTCTAAGGCATTCTTTGCATCGGATGCAATTGACCCATATAATGTCACTTCTTGTATCCACCTGTACATAGTAGTCATTGGAAGGAGTTCCAATTCCAATCCTTGCGTAATAAAGCCTACAAAGGAAGGAACTATGGAATTAGAATGACTAAAATTTAATCTACACAAAACTAGCAAAACAAGTACAACACAGTAAACAGTAACAACGGTAGAAACAAATCGACAAGGAAAAAGAAAGGAGCTGAAAAATCGTAGAGAAAGGCGAAGAGAAGAAATTAAAGAAGAGGCAACAAAAAAATCATCGAATTAAGAAGGATAAACCCAAGGTCATCGGGACGGCCGGTGTTGCCGGATGGAAGATCAACGCCGGGATGGCCAGTATTTGTCTCCCATAGGCAAATGGGTCCGGAACTAGTGGCTTTTGGAACATTCATTTTACATGGTCCATTCAACGAAGGTGAGCAAATTCCCAAATTCCCCTACAAAACACTGTAATCCAAGTTTGAAAATGTGCCTCCAACAGGAAGTTTGCTTGTGAGCATGTTATGTGACATATTTACAACGAGAAGGTTCTCTAATTTTCCCAACTCCTGTGGCGCCTCCCTAGTAAGCATGTTCACTTCCAATTATAGAACTTTAAGTTGGTTTAGCTTTGATATAGACCTAAGACTATAACCACTTAAATTGTTGTGGGACAAGCTCCTACAAGAAAAAAAATAAACATGCAATAAGCTCAAGCAATGTCATTTGGATTGTCATAATGATTATAGTTTTGACCAATTCTAATAAAAATTACTCCTATTTTCTTTATGGTGCAAAGCATAATGTTAGATACAAAGAGTTGTTTAGACCAGTTATCTATAATATTCACAAGTACAACATTAAATAACAATATATAAAAAATAATAAGTATTTAATAAAATATTTTTAAAATTTTAATTTTATTTATTTATAAAATTAAATAAAATATATTTAATTTTTATTATGAAATTAAATACATGATTAATAGAAATTCAATAATAATGACATCGATTTGAGAATTAAAAATTTCTATTATTTATCTTTTTAATTATTTTCTCAAATAATTATTTATTATACTATTTTACCTTACCTACCCCTTTATCCATTTTTGTCTGTTGACTCTATATACAATTTTACAAGCCAACTAGCAACTCAACAATTGTAACACCCTTTAGTCTCCTTTGACTATCACCATGGTACCCTACAATAATTTGATGGTGGCAAAAGGTAAAGTCCACCTTTGATTCGATACGATACTAAATGACCCAATTTTGAAAAAGCCTAGTCATTAAAGTACAAAGCTATCAACCTACTTGATTTCTACACTCAAGCAAGGTAGGTCAATTACTCACATACTATAAATTTCGAATTTACTTAATGATAATATATCATGTTCCTTATGTCTTAATGGGCTAGGCTACTAATGCAATGTAATTTAACCAAAGAGAATAGATGTAGATGACTAATAGAAGCAAAATTAGCAAAGGCCTTACAACAAGTAGAGAGTTGAGGAATTTCCACTCTCCTCCAGAAGCGGCCCAATCAAGGAATTACCATGCAACTAAAGAAAGCTCAAGCCACGAGACTTGCATATATCCACAAGTATTGAGCCAACTGGTCCACTACTCTGAAGATCCAAAACCTTTAGGTTCTGAAAGTAGCCAAGCTCTAGTGGAATTTTTAAGTTAAGGTTGTTCCACGAAAAATTCAAGTATCCCAAATTTGAGTATAGACCCATTTTCGCAGGAATATGTCCTGCAAGGTCTAATGTGTGAACCGATCCAAACAATTTACTTGAACTGGTTGGAATGGAACCCGTCAATTTGTTTTGTGAAAAATTTACTTCCTCCAGCCAAGATAAAAATGCCCTCTGATATGCTGTCGTGAAGGCTGTTACCTTTAATTTGAATAACTAATATTGTGGCACAGTTAACTATTGTTGCTGGAATGCTACTTGTGAGCTTCTTGTTGGACAAGCTCATGTACTTTAGTGAAGTCAGATCACCAATTGATGATGATAGGCTTCCAGTAAGTCCATTGCTCAACAAGTCCAAGTATTCCAGGCTACTCAGATTGCCAAAATTACTTGTCAACTTCTTGTTGTATCCGCAGAATCCAATATCCACTAGTAATGGTCCCGAAAATTTGTTGCCCTGTAACCGGAGATCTTTCAACTTGCGGATGGAAGATACCCTTTTGGCACAGACTTGGAAAATGCATTGTGTGAAAGATGTAAAGTTCGAAGACATTTAAGTAACCAAATTCCAATTGAAAAATCTAGGACACCAGAAATTTTGTTGTTGGAGAGCTTGAGAGTGTTCAAAGTTTGAGTCTCTCTCTCTTTGCTTTGATGTGACTGAATTTGTCTCTTCCATTCACTACTTCCTGCCACGTGCTTCACTTTCTGCATTGGAAGATTAATGATTTTCACCTTTTAAGAGCAATAGTATTACTATTCACACATTATATTTTAAAGTGTAAACCTTATGTTTCTGAAACTTTATATGTCTATTTATAATTTTCTACAAGTATAAGCATATAATGAAATGTTTTTTTATATATATATTTTTCTACAAGTATAGGCATATAGTGAAATGCAAAACTAAGAGAAAGTAAAAGAGAGACTTTCATCTTTCTAGGCAATGTGGTTGAAGATTTATTGTCATTAGGAACATTCATTTTACTTAGTCCTTTCAATAGAGACGAATAAATTCCCAAATTTCTCTTCAAAGCACTATAATCCAAGCTTGTAAATATGCCTTCAATAGGAAGCCTACCTATCAACTTGTTATATGATATATTCACCACAAGAATATTCTCCTGTTTTTTCAACTCCTGTGGTATCACCCCAGTAAGCATCTTCACTTTCAATTTCAATTGGGTGCTTACTTTGTTTTGTACAACACTTATTCTGAATTGCAAGTTAAACACATTCATTGGCCTCATTTCAGTATGACTAATAGAAACCCAATAGTAATGCAATCATTCTAGGCACTAAAAATCTCTATCATTTATTTTTCTTCAATTATTTTCTCATATAATTCTTCATGATACTATTTTGCCTTCTCTACTTCTCTACCCACTTTTGTTTGTTGATCCTATAAACAATTATAAGCCAACTAGCAAGCCAACAACCTCAATTGCCCACCACTATCATCATGATATCCCTACAATAATTTGGAGTTTACAAAAGCTAAACGCCGCATTGATGCGATACCAAATGATTCAATTTTGAAAAGACTTGGTTACTAAGGTATAGTACTATCCATCTACTTGATCTAAAATCTTCTAGTCAAATTAGATTTACGATATATATGTATATAAGGGTTAATTAAAAAAACATAAATTTATTAAAACACAATATATATATATATATATATATATATAAAATAATGTTTTTATATATAATATAAATATTTTACTTGAATTTATTAAATTTATATTTACCATCTCAGAACCTCATTTTTAAATATAAGAATAAAATTTGTATAATATAATTAAAACAATATTTTAATAAATGCAATTGATATTTTTGGTAAAAGAATTTTACATGAAATTTTATATTTACTTTTTTTATTAGTGTAGTTCGTACATAATTTTATATTTTATAAATTTATTTTATTATTATTTTAATTAATTTAAGTTAAATTTGAAAATCTTTTTCCTTCAAATGATTTACATGTTACGTACCAGTATTTTTAAATTTGAAAAAACTTCTGCATCTCATGCCATGCTTGATTGTCTTTTTCCAAATCAAATTCAATTGTGATGAATCAAGAACTTCTTCTTCTTTTCACCAATAATAACATTTACCTAAAGTTCCCTAAGGAACTGAGAGCATTATGTTGGTTATATAGGTTCCAATGATGTATGCCCCATTCCTATAACTACCAAGATAGAAAATAGTTCATGCATCAAAGCCTTCCTTCTTGTTTGTATCTAACCAAATGAAGTCTAGTTAGGTAGTCAAAAACTTATATATTATTTGACAATAATTAAGGTGTTAGCCAGAGAGTAAAGGTTGCACATCAATCCTCATCCTCATTTGTTGCTTTCCAACTATTGGAAACTCTTATAACTGTTGGCTACCATCAGAGTGTATGGTTTAAGATTGGGAGGATTGTCAATCCACTTGGCCAAATTGAGCAGCCTACGGTGGCCTTTAGCAAATAAATGGTAAGAAGAAAATAGTGCCTTTAGCAAATAGACAACAAGAAGAAAAGAAAGCCTATAAGAGCTTACAGAAAATAGAGCAACCTATGGTAAGAAGAAAATAGAGTTTGTAGCAAATAGATGGTAAGAAGAAAACAGAGCCTGTAGAAAACAAAGCAACCTAAGGTGGGAAGAAAATAGAGCTTGTAGCAAATAAACAGTAAGAAGAAAAAAAAAGCTAGAAGAGCCTGTAGAACACAATGCAGCCTACAGAAAGAAGAAAATGGAGTCTGTAGCAAATAAATAGTAAGAAGAAAATAGAGCCTATAACAAATAGATTTTAGGAGTAGGTAGTAAAATAGACATTTTATTTATTCAGACACTCCTCTTCCTTTCATCCATCAAGAAATATTTTACGAAAAATTGAGCTACAATGAATAGATTTTGTTTTGCATTACATGGCTGAAATACCCATGGAGTTTATAAATTTGAAAATCGAGCTACTTCTTCCAAAATTATATGCATAGATAACCTTTGGTAATTAATCCTTGTCCTCATTTGTTACTTTCTAACTGTTGGAAACTTATATGACTGTTGGCTACCATTATAATGTATGGCTTAGGATTGGGAGGACTATCAATCCACTTGTCCAAATAGAGCTACCTATGGTAAGTAGAAAATAGTGCCTCTCAGAAATAGACAACAAAAAGAAAAGAGAGCCTATAAAAAACAAAGCCTGTAGCAAATAAACAGTAAGAGAAAAATAGAGTCTATAGCAAATAAATAGTAAGAAGAAAACAGAGCCTATAACAAATAGACGGAAGAAGAAATAGAGCCTGTAGGAGCTTGTAGAAAACATAGTAGTCTAAGGTAGGAAGAAAACAGAGCCTGTAGCAAATAGATTTTGGAAGTAGGTACTAAAATAGACATTTTATTTGTTCGTGCACTCCTTTTCCTTTTATTTATCAAAAAAGATTATATAGCAAATTAAGCTTTAATGAATAGATTATATTTTGCATTACATGATTGAAATACCTGTCATCATATGAATTGGAAGCCTTTGGTAATTAATCTTTGTCCTCATTGTTGCTTTTCAATTGTCGCAAACTCATATGACTGCTAGGTACCATCAAAGTGTATGGGTTAAGATTGGGAGGACTATCAATCCACTTGTCCAAATAGAGCTATCTATGATAAGAAGAAAATAAAGCTTCTAGCAAATAAACAATAAGAAGAAAATAGAGCCTTTAGCAAATAGACGGTAAGAAGAAAATAAAGCCTATGGAAAATAGAAGGTAAGAAGAAAATAGAGCCTATAGCAAATAGATGGTAAGAAGAAAATAGAACCTATAACAAATAAACAAGAAGAAGATAACAGAGCCTATAGAAAATAGACGATAAAAAGAAAAGAGAACTTATAGAAAAATGATTTTAGGAGTAGGTACTAAAATAGACATTTTATCTGTTTGTGCAGTCCTCTTCATTTTAAATGTCAAAAAAGATTATATGACAAATTAAACTTCAATGAATAGATTTTGTTTTGCATTACATGGTTGAAATACCTATGGAGTTTACGAATTTGAAAATCAAGCTACTTCTTTCAAAATTATGTGCACATGTAACCTTTGGTAATTAATCCTCATCCTTATTTGTTGCTTTCCAACTATTGGAAACAAATGTGACTGCTGGCAACCCTCAAAGTGTATGGCCGAAGATTGGGAGGACTATCAGAGCAACCTATGGTAAGTAGAAAATAAAGCGTCAAGTAAATAAACAATAAGAAGAAAACAAAATCTACAGGATCCTGTACAAAAAAGAGCAGCCTACGCAAAGAAGAAACTAAAGCCTATAGCAAATAGATTTTAGGAGTAAGTACTAAAATAGACATTTTATTTGTTTGTGCACTCCACTTCCTTTCATCCATCAAAAAGGATTATACGGGAAATTAAGCTTTAATGAATAGATTATGTTTTGCATTACATGGTTGAAAAACTTGTGGAGTTTACAAATTAGAAAATCAAGCTACTTTTTTCAAAATTATGTGCATAGGTAACCTTTAACAATTAATCTTCCTCCTCATTTGTTGCTTTGCAACTGTTAGAAATTCATGTGATTGTTGGCTACCATCAGAGTGTATGGGCTAAGATTGGGAGGATTATCAATCCACTTGTCCAAATAAAGCCACCTCCGATAAAAAGAAAACATAGCCTTTAGCAAATAGACATTAAGAAGGAAATAAAGCCTCTAGCAAATAAATGGCAAGAAGAAAACAAAGCCTATAGGAGCTTATAGAAAATAGAGCATCTTATGGTAAGAAGAAAATAAAACTTGTAGCAAATAAACGGTAAGAGGAAAACAAAGCCTGTAGGAGCCTGTAAAAAACAAAGCAGACTAAGGTAGGAAGAAAACAAAGCCTATAGCAAATAGACGATATAAAGAAAACAAAACCTAGAGGAGCAAGTAGAAAAAAGAGTAGCTTATGGTAAGAAGAAAACAGAGCTTGTAGCAAATAGACAGTAAGAAGAAAATAAAGCTTGCACAAAATAGAGTTGCCTAAGGTAGGAAGAAAACATACCTTGTAGCAAATAGACAGTTGGAAGAAAATATAACTTGGAGGAGCCTATAAAAAAGAGATTAGCCTATAGAAAGAAGAAACAAAGCTTATAGAAAATAGACGGTAAGAAGAAAACAGAGCTTGTAACAAATAGATTTTAGGAGTAGGTACTGAAATAGGCATTTTACTTGTTCATGCACTCCTTTTTATTTCATCCATTAGAAAAGATCATACAACAAATTAAGCTTCAATGAATATATTTTATTTTGTATTACATTGTGGAAATACTTGTGGAGTTTACAAATTTGAAAATCAACTTACTTCTTTCAAAATGATGTGCACATGCAACCTTTGGTAATTAATCCTCGTCCTCATTTGTTCCTTTTCAACTCTTGGAAACTCATGTGACTGCTGGCTACAATCAGAGTGTATGGCCTATGATTGAGAGGACTATCAATCCACTTATCTATACAGAGTAGCCTATGGTTGGAAGAAAAAAAAGCCTCTAACAAATAGATGGTAAGAAATAAACAGAGTCTCTAACAAATAGAAGGGAAGAAGAAAATAGAGCCTATAGAAAATAGAGCAGCCTATGGTAAGAAGAAAATAGAACCTGTAGCAAATTGATGATAAAAAGAAAACAGAACCTGTAAGAGCCTATTGAAAACAGTACAACCTAAGGTAGGAAGAAAATAAAGCCAGTAGCAAAAAGATGGTAAGAAGAAAATAGAACTTAGAGGAGTCTATAGAAAACAGCGCAGCCTACAAAAAGAAGCAAATAGATTTTAGGAGTAGGTGCTTAAATAGACATTTTATCTGCTTGTGCACTCCTCTTCCTTTCATCCATCAAAAAAGATTGTATAACAAATTAAGCTTTAATAAATAGATTCTGTTTTGCATTACATGGTTGAAATACACGTGGAGTTTATGAATTGGAAAATCAAGCTACTTCTTTCAAAATTATGTGCACAGGTAGCCTTTGGTAATTAATCCTCGTCATCATTTGTTGCTTTCCAACTATTGGAAACTCATGTGACTACTAGTTACCATTAGAGTGTATGGGCTAAGATTGGGAGGATCATCAATCCACTTTTCCGAACAGAGTAGCCTCTAGTAGGAAAAAAATAGAGCCTCTAGCAAATAAACAATAAGAAGAAAATAGAGCCTCGAGCAAATAAGTGATAAGAAGAAAACAAAGCCTGTAGGAGCATGTGGAAAATATAGTAGCCTATGGTAAGAAGAAAACAGAACCTGTAGAAACTAGACGGTAAGAAGAAAATAAAGACTATACAAAACAGAGTAGCCTAAGGTAGGAAGAAAGCAGAGCTTATAGCAAATAGACGGTAAGAAGAAAACATAACTTGAAGGAGCTTATAAAAAGAGAGTAGCCTATGGAAAGAAGAAACAGAGCTTATAGCAAATAGATGATAAGAAGAAAAGAGAGCCTGTAACTAATAGATTTTTGGAGTAGATACGAAAATAGACATTTTACTTGTTCATGCACTCCTTTTCCTTTCATCCATCAAAAAGGATTATACGACAAATTAAGCTTTAATGAATAGATTATGTTTTCTATTACATGGTGGAAATACCCATAGAGTTAACGAATTTGAAAATCAACCTACTTCTTTCAAAATTATGTGCACAGGCAACCTTTAATAATTAATTCTTGCCCTCATTTGTTCCTTTTCAACTATTAGAAACTCATGTGACTATTGGCTACCATCAGAGTGTATGGCATATGATTAGGAGGACTATCAATCTACTTATCCGAACAAAGTAGCCTATGATTGGAAGAAAATAAAGTCTCTAAAAATAAATGGTAATAAGTAAATAGAGCCTCTAAAAAATAGAAGGCAAGAAGAAAATTGAGCCTATAGAAAACAGAGTAGCCTATAGTAAGAAGAAAACAAAGCCTGTAGCAAATTAACAATAAGAAGAAAATAGAAATGTAGGAGCCTGTAGAAAATAGAGTAGCCTAAGGTAGGAAGAAAATAGAGCCTATAGCAAAAAGATGGTAAGAAGAAAACAAAACCTAGAGGAGCCTGTAGAAAACAGAGCAGCCTATGAAAAGAAGAAAATAAAGCATGTAGCAAATAAATTTTAGGAATATGTTCTAAAATAGACATTTTATTTGTTCGTGCACTCCTCTTCCTTTCATCCATAAAAAAGGATTATACGCAAATTAAGCTTCAATGAATAGATTTTGTTTTACATTACATGGTTGAAATACTTGTGGAGTTTAGGAATTTGAAAATCAAATTGCTTCTTTCAAAATTATGTGCACCGACAGCCTTTGGTAATTAATCCTCGTCCTCATTTATTGCTTTCCAACTGTTGGAAACTTAAGTGACTGCTGGCTACCATTAGAGTGTATGGGCAAATAGAGCAGCCTACAGAAAGAAAAAAACAAAGTCTATAGCAAATAGGTGGTAAGAAGAAAATAGAGTCTATAGCAAATAGATTTTAAGAGTTGATACTAAAATAGGCATTTTATCTGTTCATGCACTCCTTTTCCTTTCTTCCATAAAAAAAGATTGTACGGCAAATTAACCTCTAATGAATAGATTATGTGTTGCATTACATGGTTGAAATACCCGTGGAGTTTACAAATTTGAAAAATCAACCTATTTGTTTCAAAATTATGTGCACAGGCAACCTTTGGTAATTAATCCTTGTCCACATTTGTTCCTTTTCAATTGTTGGAAACTCATGTGACTGCTGGCTACTATCAGAGTGTATGGCTTATGATTAGGAGGACTGTTAATCCATTTATCTAAACAAAGCAACCTATGGTTGGAAAAAAATAAAGCCTCTAGAAAATAGACGATAATAAGTAAACAGAGCCTCTAACAAATAGAAAAGAAGAAGAGAGCTTGTAGAAAATAGAGTAGCCTATGGTAAGAAGAAAACAAAGCCTGTAGCAAATTAATGATAAGAAGCAAACAAAACTTATAGGAGCCTATTAAAAAGAGTGCAACCTAAGGTAGGAAGAAAATTGAGCCTATAGTAAAAAGATGGTAAGAAGAAAATAGAACATGGAAGAGACCATAGAAAACAAAGCAGCCTACGAAAAGAAGAAAATAGAGCCTGTAGCAAATAGATTTTAAGAGTAGGTGCTAAAATAGACATTTTATTTGTTTGTGCACTTCTCATCCTTTGATCTATCAAAAAAGATTGTATGAAAAATTAAGTTTCGATGAATAGATTATATTTTGCATTACATGGTTGAAACACCCGTGGAGTTTACGAATTTGAAAATCAAGCTATTTCTTTCAAAATTATGCGCACAAGCAGCTTTAGGTAATTAATCTTCATCCTCATTTATTGCTTTCCAACTAGTGGAAACTCATGTGACTACTGGTTACCATCAAAGTGTGTGGGCTAAGATTGGGAGGACTGTCAATCCACTTGTCCAACATTATTGCCCATTCTTGAGAAACCCAATTTCTGCTGTTTAGAGATGGTGGTTGAGACAAATAACCAAAGAAAAGAATGGAGAAATGCAACATTACTTCATTTTCATTGGCTGTTGAATGCTAAGCTTAGTAACTTTAGACTGTAAGGGAGAAAATTCATCAACAACACAAACGCAGGTGAAAAAAAGGCTAGTTGGTGTGGGCTATAATATATTAACGATGAAATGATGTTGGATACGACAAGTGGGTCATATCCTATAATTAGGGACGACAAACACATGGTATGGAAAAAAGAAAAGAAAAGAAGAGAAAAAATGTGAAAAAAAAGAAAGAAAAATGATGTTATTAAGGCTAGCAGGTTGTATGAATCCATTCTAAGTCTTAAACTTTTGATTATTAAAGAGCCAACATTTCTCTCTGCATTTTTATTTCTAACTAGTTCCATTCAGAATTTTGTTCTCATAGATTTTCCTTATTTTTTTCTAATTTCCTCTAAGCATATACCATTCCTTAAACAACTCACTTTGTACTAATCTCTTGGCGATTCTTGTTGCTCCCCATCTTACGTTGTATTGTACAATACGATATGTGACAACAATTAATCATGTAACATTATGGATACTATTAATTCACTTGTATGAAAGAAATTCTTTTCTTTAATAATATTTGCCTCCTTATTGTTTATATATAATCTGTGTTTAGAGCTTAAATTGGTAAAATAATTTACTCTTCTGACTTATTGAGCTTAGTGATTGTTTCAATGGGCTCATCTAGTAAATACAATGTTTATAACAAGAAGCTTGAAACTTTTGCTATGGATTGTCCAACAAATTAAAGCAAGTGTGAGCAATGACATTTACTCCATTAGCCATCAACAATTTTAAGTTTTCAATTCTTTGTCGAATCACAATCATCAAAACAAACAATAATAAGTACCTAACTTATCATGTTTGCATTTACACCATAAAAATCTCCTTTTTCCAAGTGAATTGAAAGAGGGGAAAAAGAGAGAGAGAGAGAATCAACAAAGTAATGGTTGAATAATGAGTCGAACTTTGCAAAGAACTTGGAAGCATAAATTTGCCCAGTATAAGCTAAACAAGAAGCTTTCAATAATTGAACCAGTAGACATATTGCAAATCCCATTTTCTCTATGAATCCTTTCTTTGCCCAACATCCTACAAATTTTGTTAGGAACAAAGGTTCCAAACTAATTATGCAAACTTAAGGTGCAAGTGCCCCAAAATTGTATTTTGTAAAGTTTTTGCAAGACTTGATTGTTAATAATTTTGATGTTATTATTAAATAGGTATATGAATATTTTATAATTTTATTAATTTAATAAAATGTCACATATTAACATATACAAATAATATAAATATAAGGTTATACTCATAACTCACGGATACTAATTACATATTAAATTGAAAAATTCAAATTCTAATATAATAAAAAAAGTATATAATTCTACATAAATGTTTAAATTAAATTCAATTAGTCAAATTTTGATTCAAATACTTATTTCTAATTTACAATGAATTTGAATTGATTTTAACATTTTCTTTTAATTTTAATTCAATCTCACTAGTATTTATAGTATATATTTTAATTTGACATAATCTTCAAATTTTAATAAATTATTTTTTAAGTCATTATTAACAGTATTAATAAGATTATTTAGAGTTTTTTTGACAATTTTTTCCACTAACTTTAATTGACTTCTACTTGACTTTTAAATTTTTAAGAACTTTGTAATATATAATTTTAAACAATAAGATCTAAAATTTCACTTTTTACTATATTTTATAATATGTAATATCTTTAAAATACTGTTGTATAACTATTCAATTTTCTCATTGTTCATTTTACATAAAAAAGTTGAATGGAACTATTTTTATTTCTTAATTTAACAAGTTTCTAATTCTTAATTTCCTTTAACTCTCAATTTCATAAATCCTAACATATGAACTTTATAAGGTTTACTACTCAATATGAACTTTATAGATTATTTGACTCACATATACTAGTTATGTATGGAATTGAAAAATTACATTTAACACAAGAAAAATAAAACATAGAGGCATTGATTTTAAAAGGCAAGCTAAAAGAGTCGACTAGTAGGGAAGTGGTAACCCAAAAACACGAAGGCATCAATTTTACAAGGCAAGCCAAAAGGAGTTGGCCTCCAATTTTAGTAGGGAAGGGGTAAAAAGGAATTTCAAACAAGGCAAAAACACAGAGAATTGTTGTAGGTTTTTTTTTTTCAGTAAGAAGAAAATAAAACCTATAACAAATAGAGTGTATGAAGAAAACAAAGCTTGTAGCAAAAAGACAGTAAGAAGAAAGCAAAGTTTGTAGCAAATAGATTTCATAAAAGTCTCAACAAGACAAAGCAACCTACGGTAAGAAGAAAACAAAACGTGTAACAAATAGATGGTATGAAGGAACAGAGCCCAAACGAGCCTGTAGAAATATAACAGCCTAAAGAAGGAAGAAAATAAAGCCTGTAGCAAATAGATGGTAAGAAGAAAATAGAACCTAAAAGATCCTATAGAAAATAAAGTAGCCTACGGAAAGAAGAAAATAGAGCTTGTAGTAAATAAAAATTATAAGTAGATACTAAAATAGATATTTTATTTGTTTGTGCACTCTTCTTCCTTTCATCCATCAAAAAAGATTATACGACAAATTAAGTTTTAATCAATAGATTCTATTATGCATTACATGGATGAAATACCCCTGGAATATACAAATTTGAAAATCAAGCTACTTCTTTCAAAATTATGTGCATAGGTAACCTTTGGTAATTAATCCTTGTCCTTATTTGTTCCTTTCCAACTATTGGAAACTCATGTGATTGCTGGCTAGCATTAGAGTGTATGGGCTAAGATTGGGAGGACTGTCAATCCACTTGTCCAAATAAAGCAGTGTCCAGTAGGAAGAAATCAAAGCCTTTCACAAATAGATGGTAAGAAGAAAACAAAACCTCTAACAAATAAACTATAAGAAGAAAACATAATAGCCTATGGTAAGAAGAAAACAGAACTTGTAGCAAATAGACAATAAGAGGAAAATAGAGCCTATAAGAACCTATAGAAAATAAAGCCTATAGCAAAAAGACAATAATAAGAAAACAGAGCTTGGAGGAGCCTGTAGAAAAAATAGCAGCCTATGGAAAGAAGAAAACAAAACTTGTAACAAATAGATGGTAAGAAGAAAATGAAGCCTGCAGTAAATAGATTTTAGGAGTAGGTACTAAAATAGACATTTTATCTGTTGGTGCACTCCTCTTCCTTTCATTCATCAAAAAAGAATTATACGACAAAATAAGTTTCAATGAATAAATTTGGTTTTGCATTACATGGTTGAAAAACCTATGAAGTACACAAATTTGAAAATCAACCTACTTCTTTCAAAAATATGTGCACAGACAACCTTTGGTAATTAATCCTCATCCTCATTTGTTGCTTTCTAATAGTTGGAAACTCAAATGATTGCTAGCTACCATCAAAGTGTATGGCCTAAGATTAGGAGGACAGTCAATCCACTTGTCCAAACAGAGTAGCCTACGATCAAAAGAAAATAGAGTCTTTAGCAAATAAACGATAAGAAGAAAACAAAACCTCTAGGAAATAAACGGTAAGAAGAAAACAGAGTCTGTTGAAAACAAAGTAGCCTATTGTAAGAAGAAAATAGTGTTTGTAGCAAATAGACGATAAGAAGAAAACAAAGCCTATAAGAGCCTATAAAATACAGAGCAGCGTAAGGTAGGAAAAAAATAGAGCTTGTAGCAAATAGTTAGTAAAAATAAAACAAAACCTAGAAGAGCATATAAAAAATAGAGCAATGTAGGGAAAAACAAAACAATGCCTGTAGCAAATAGACAGTAAGAAGAAAATAGAGCCTATAGCAAAAAGACGGTAAGAAGAAAACAGAGCCTATAGCAAATAGATTTTAGGAGTAGGTACTAAAATAGACATTTTATCTCTTAATGCACTCCTTTTCCTTTCATCGATAAAAAAAGATTATACGACAAATTATGCTTCAATGAATAGATTATGTTTTGCATTAGATGGTTAAAATACTTGTAGAGTTTAAGAATTTGAAAATCAACCTACTTCTTTCAAAATTATGTGCACAGGTAGCCTTTGGTAATTAATCCTCATCTTTATTTGTTGCATTCTAACTGTTGGAAACTCATATGATAATTGGCTACCATTAAAGTGCATGGGCTAAGATTGGGAGGATTGTTAATCCACTTGTCCAAACAAAGCAACGTTAGGTAAGAAGAAAATAAAGACTTTAGGAAATAAATGGTAAGAAGAAAATAGTGCTTGTAGGAGCTTGTAGAAAATATAGCAGTTTATAGAAAGAAGAAAGCAAAGCTTGTAGCAAATAGACGGTAAAAGGAAAAAAGAGCTTGTAGGAGCATGTAGAAAATAAAGCAAGCTAAGGTAGGAGGAAAATAACGCTTATAAAGAATAGACGATAAGAAGAAAACAAAACTTGAAAAAGTCTGTAGAAAACATAGCAACCTATGGAAAGAAGAAATAAAGCCTCTAGCAAATAAATAGTATAAAGAAAATAGAACTTGCGGCAAATACATTCTAGGAATAGGTACTAAAATAGACATTTTATCTGTTTGTGCACTCCTCTTCCTGTCATCCATCAAAAAAGATTATACGACAAATTAAACTTCAATGAATAGATTATGTTTTTCATTACACGTCTAAAATACCCGTAGAGTTTACAAATTTGAAAATTAGCCTACTTCTTTCAAAATTATGTGCATAGGTAACCTTTGGTAATTACTCATTGTCCTCATTTGTTGCTTTCCAACTATTGGAAACTCATGTGACTATTGGCTACCATCATAGTGTATGGACTAAGATTGGGAGGATAATGAATCCACTTGTCCAAACAAAATAGCCTATGGTAAGAAGAAAACAGAGCCTCTAGCAAATAAATAGTATGAAGAAAACAAAGCTTGTAGAAAACAAAGCAGCCTACGGTAAAAAGAAAATAAAGCCTGTAACAATAGACGGTGAGAAGAAAACAGACCTGTAAGAGCCTATAGAAAATATAGCAGCCTAAGGTAGAAATAAAATCAAGCTTGTAGAAAATAGACAGTAAGAATAAAACAAAACCTAGAGGAACCTATAACAAATAGACACTAAGAAGAAAAGAAAGCATGTAGCAAATAGATTTTAGTAGTAGGTACTAAAATAAACATTTTATTTGTTTGTGCACTCCTCTTTCTTTCATTTATCAAAAAAGATTATAGGATAAATTAAGCTTCAATGAATAGATTATGTTTTGCATTACATGGTTGAAATACTCGTAAAGTTTACAAATTTGAAAATCAACCTACTTCTTTCAAAATTATGTGTACATGTAACTTTGGTTAATTACTCATTGTCCTCATTTGTTGTTTTCCAATTGTTGGAAACTCTTGTGATTGTTGGCTTCCATTAGAGTGTATGGGCTAAGATTAGGAGGACTGTCAATCCACTTGTCCAAACAAAGCAACCTCTAATAACAAGAAAACAGAGCCTTTAGCAAATAGATGATAAGAAGAAAATAAAGCCACTAGCAAATAAATGGTAAGAAGAAAACAGAGCCTGTAGTAAATGGATGGTAAGAAGAAAGCAGAGCTTGTAGAAACAAAGCAGCCTAAGGTAGGAAAAAAACATAGCCTGTAGCAAATAGATGCTAAAAAGAAAGTATAACCTAAAGGAGCCTGTAAAAAACAAAACAACCTATGAAAAGAAGAAAACAGAGCCTGTAGCAAATAGATTTTAGGAGTAGGTATAAAAATAGACATTTTATATGTTCGTGCACTCCTCCTCCTTTCGTCCATCAAAAAGATTATATGGAAAATTAAGCTTCAATGAATAGATTTTGTTCTGCATTACATGGTTGAAGTACATGTGGAGTTTACAAATTTCAAAATCAAGCTACTTCTTTCAAAATTATGTGCACTGATAACCTTTGTTAATTAATCCTCATCCTTATTTGTTACATTCCAAAAACTCATGTCATTGTTGGTTACCATAAGAGTGTATGGGCTAAGATTGGGAGGATTGTCAGTCCACATGTCCAAACAAAGTAGCCTTCGATAAGAAGAAAATAGAGACTTTAGCAAATAGATGGTAAGAAGAAAACAAAGTCTCTAGCAAATAAACAATAAAAAGAAAATAGAGCCTGTAGAAAATAGAATAGCCTATGGTAAAAAGAAAATAGAGCTTGTAGGACATGAGCGGTATGAAGAAAATAAAGCCTATAGGAGCTTGTAGAAACATAGTAGTCTAAGGTAGGAAAAAAACAAAGCCTATAGCAAATATATGGTAAGAAGAAAAAAGGACCTATAACAAATAGATTTTAGGAGTAAGTATTAAAATAGACATTTTATATATTCATGCACTCCTCTTCCTTTCATCCACCAAAAATGATTATACAACAAATTAAGTTATAATAAATAGATTCTATTTTGCATTACATGGTTGAAATACCTGTGGAGTTTACGAATTTGAAAATCAAGTTGTTTCTTTCACAATTATGTGTATTGGCAACCTTTGGTAATTAATCCTTATCCTTATTTGTTCCATTCCAACTACTGGAAACTTATGTGATTGTTGGCTACCATCAAAGTGTATGGGTTAAGATTGGGAGGACTATCAATCCACTTGTCGAAACAGAGTAGCCTTTGGTAAGAAGAAAATAGAGCCTCTAGCAAATAAACAGTAGGAAGAAAACAGAACTTGTAGAAAAGAGAGTAACCTATGGTAAGAAGACAACAGTGCCTGTAGCAAATAGACAGTAAGAAGAAAACAAAGGCTGTAAGAGCCTATAAAAAATAAAGCAGCCTAAGGTAGGAAGAAAACAGAGCCTATAGCAAATAAACAGTAAGAAAAAAAACAAAACTTAGAGGAGCTTGTAGAAAACATAGTAGCTTACGGACATAAAAAAAATAAAGCCTATAACAAATAAACGGTAAGAAAAAAACAAATCCTTTAGCAAATATATTTTAGGAGTAGATACTAAAATATATATTTTATCTATTTGTGCACTCCTCTTCCTGTCATCCATCAAGAAGGATTATATGGAAAATTAAGTTTCAATGAATAAATTTTGTTTTGCATTACATGATTGAAATACCTATGGAGTTTATGAATTTGAAAATCAACTTATTTCTTTCAAAATTATGTGCACTAGCAACCTTTGGTAACTAATCCTCATCCTCATTTGTTGCATTCCAACTGTTGGAAACTCGTGTGACTGCCAGCTATCATCAGAGTGTATGGGCTAAAGATTGGGAGGACTATTAATCCACTTGTCCAAATAAAGCAACCTCTGATAAGAAGAAAATAGAGTCTTTACCAAATAGGCAATAAGAAGAAAACAGAGCCTTTAGCAAATAAATGGTAAGAAGAAAATAGAGCTTGTAAGAGCTTGTCTAAAACAGAGCAGCCGATGGTAAGAAGAAAATAGAGCCTGTAACAAATAGACGGTAAGAAGAAATCAATGCCTATAACAAATAGATTTTAGGAGTAGGTACTAAAATAGACATTTTATCTATTTGTGCACTCCTCTTCCTTTCATCCACTATTAAAGATTATATGGAAAATTAAGTTTCAATGAATAGATTATGTTTTGCATTACATTGTTGAAATACCCATGGAGTTTATGAATTTGAAAATCAAGCTACTTATTTCAAAATTATGTGCATAGGCAACCTTTGGTAATTAATCCTCATCCTTATTTATTGCTTTCTAGTTGTTGGAAACCCATGTGATTGCTGGTTACCATCAAAGTGTATGAGTTTTAAAATTATTCCAATTGCCCAAACAGAACCTACGGTAAAAAGAAAATAAAACTTATAGCAAATAAATGGTAAAAGGAAAACAGAGCTTGTAGTGAATAAATTTCAGAAGTCTCAGCAAGTATTATTTATTAAGAGCCTGTAGAAAATAGAGCTGACCTTCACTTCTAGTCGACTGCAAGTGACTACCCCTAATTTTGAGGTAAATGCTTAATAGTCAAAGTCTTATTAGTTAGTATATTTAAGTATTTAAATTATACTATATCTGTAATCTATTTATTAGCTATATTTTGTTATCTATATGTTACAAGAATGAAATAATAATAAGAGAAAAGTAATGATAATAAATAATAATAGAATGGTAATAGAATATCATATACTATTACTATATATAATAATTAATATAATTATAATACTATACATAATAATTACTATATATATATATAATAGTATATATAATTCTATTACTATATGGACTACTATATATAATATTAATTATATAATTTATAAATAGAATTCTAGAATGTTTAATTCATCATTTAGTTAAATATGCAATTCCCCAAATTTTTTCAATATTCTTTTTTATCATTTATCAACAAGAAAACAAAAAAAAAGAAAAAATTCAAATTGAAAAGCATCCATTGTTTAATGGATAGGATATAAGTCTTTTAAACCATGGTATAAGTTCAAATCCTATTGGACGCAATATGTTTTCATTCCATATTAATATTTATTTCATTTTTTTCTATATTTCTTATTCCATATTATAATTCATATTATATATTATAACTTAATTTAGTATACAAATTTAGTGTCTATATATATATTTATATTATTTTTTATAGTTTTTAATTCATTTTTTGTTTTATAGTTGTTTTTTTTTTCTATAGTTGTTTTATGTTTTTTATTTATAATTTGATTTAAGTATTATACTTATTATAATCAAGATTAAAGATTAAGAGTGATCAATGTCGCAAGTTGTATTGTTAATGACAACTCCAATTTTATTTTGTGTCATTTTGCTACTATGGTTCACAAAAGCAGTAGCAGAAGATGAATTTTTAGCACATCTTAGATGTAAAGGGAAATGTGGAGACGTTGCCATTCCCTTCCCTTTTGGAGTTGGACCTAACTGTTCCTTGAACAACAACTTTGTGGTAGATTGTAATGACACCTTTAGGCCTCCCAAACCTTTCTTAACAAACATAGAAATGGAATTGTTCAGCATTTCAATTGGAGGTTGGTTCAAGTTAATAATTCAGTCTTTTCTTACAACTGTAACAACAACAAAAGCTTTGATGGAACAATTGACATGTCAAACAACCCTTTCTTCTATTCAAGTGTATATAACAAGTTCATAGTTGCAGGTTGCAACAATTATGTTGTGCTTTTGAGGAATCACCACCCTATTGGTGGGTGTCTTTCCTTTCATAGCAGAACCCCAAGAAGTGATGGTTATTATGGTCTAAGATGCTGTCAAGCCACCATTCCTTCTCACATCAAGTCTTTTGAAGTGGGGATGACTAGTGTTGTAAAAGATGATTCTAACTATTGCAGTAACAACAAGACTGCCTTCATGGTTAACCAAGACTGGTTTGCTTCTAGGCAACTATCTCTTGACCTATTGATGCAGTGGGACTATGTTCCTACAGTCTTTGAATGGGGAGGAGCATTCCAGGGATATTGTCGACTAGCTAAAACTTCAGCTCTTTTTTGTAGCAGTAATGACTCTTGTTCGACACAGTTATCACAAAGGCATCTATGTGTTTGTACTGATGGTTCCTTTAATAATTCCAAATCCTTTCACGAGGTCCTTGGTAGAAGTGTAGATATTACAGCTTTAACTTAAATATAGAATATGACGCCACAAATATGATGTTGACTTGTAAATTTTTTTATAAAAATGTTGAAACCTTTTTTCTTTTGTTGCAAATTTTCGAAATCCAATTAGTACTTGGGAACTCTTTTATAATTTATACATATAATGGTTACCAAAGATCCATAAAATAACATTATTTGTCTTAACATTCCTAATTGGTAAGGGGCTGTTGTATGAACTCGAACTCACATTATTGCCTTCTTGGTATGTATACTAGGGATCGAGGATCCTACAACTTCTCGTGTCTTGATGGGTACTTGCATCATGACAACAAGAATACATGTTACCCACCATTTCTTTAGGAACTCGGTAAAAAATCTCAAGATAAAGTTATCATCATAGGTATGCAATATCTATTTCATTTGTAGAATTAGTTGTAAGTCAATTGTAAATTTGTTCAAGGATTTGGACATTTTGAAAGTTCAAATTTTTGGTAGGCGAATCACTTCAACTGGTTGTAGTTTATTGCAGTCATTATAATAACACAATCATTTCTTAATCTTTCTTAATTAGAAATGATATCCAAAGTTTTTCATAGAATTAAACTTATCTTCTGATTTGATGGTTGTACAGGCTGTAACTCTAGTATTTGATTACTTTTACTAGTTATTAGTGTATGAGCATTGTACAAAACAATTCAAAGAAGAAAGTCCATTAAACTTAAACAAAAATATTTTGAAAGAAATAGTGGTTTGCTATTGCAACAACGATCGTCTTCAAGAGAAAATAACATTGACCAAATGAAACTATTTGGTTCCAAGGAACTAGAGAAGGCCACAGACAACTATAATGTGAGCTGAATACTTAAAAATATCTCAACTAGAAGGCCATAACTATTTGGTTTGAGTAATCATATTATCTGTTTTGGAACCACATCAATATCTCATTGCGTTGAGTTGAAGAAAGAAGTTTAGTGACATATTTCTCTCTTTCAATGCAGGAGAATTGCTTGTTTGTATACTTGATGCTCAAGTCCTTAAGCAAGACCAGAAAGAAGAGATCAGAGCAGTTGCAAAGTTGGCAAAAAGATGTTTGCACTTGAATGGGAAGAAGAAGCTTACAATGAAAGCAGCGGCTATGGAGTTGGAAGTGATTAAAGCATTGTTGGAGGCAGCTTCTTCAACCATTCATCAGGATTTTGGCCCTGACAAGGTGGATTACACTAAAGCGGGCACTGCTGGACGTTGGGATACTGCATCCTCTCCATCTAGGTCACATTTGAACCTCATCGCCATGCATATGGAAATTAATGTGCAACCTCTAGTCTCTAGCTAACACCTTAATTATTGTCAAATAATATATAAGTTTCTGAACACCTAATTAGACTTGGTTTGGTTAGATACAAACAATAAGGGCTCAGCTTTGATGCCTAAACTCTTTTCTATCTTGGTAGTTCTAGGAATAAAGCATATATCATTGGAACCTATACAACCAACATAACACTCCTAGTTCCTTAGTGAATATATTTCATTGCATTCCCTTTCCCAACTTCAGGTAAATGTTATTATTAGTGAAAAGAAGAAGAAATTCCTGATTTGTCACAATTGAATTTGATTTGGAAAAAGACAATTAAACGTGGTATGAGATGCAAAAGTTATTTCAAATTTAAAAAATACCAGTATGTAACGTGTAAATCATTTCAAGGAAAAAGATTTTCAAATTTAAGTTAAATTAATTAAAATAATAATAAAATAAATTTATAAAATATAAAATTATATACGAACTACACTAATAAAAAAAAGTAAATATAAAATTTCATGTAAAATTCTTTTTACTAAAAAAATCAATTGCATTTATTAAAATTTTGTCTTAATTATATTACACAAATTTTACTCTTGTATTTAAAAATGAGGTCCTGAGATGATAAATATAAATTTAATAAATTCAAGTAAAATATTTTATATTATATATATATCGTAAATCTAATTTGACTAGAAGATTTTAGATCAAGTAGATGGATAGTACTGTACCTTAGTAACCAAGTCTTTTCAAAATTGAATCATTTGATTTCGCATCAACGTAGCATTTAGCTTTTGTGACCTCCAAATTATTGTAGGGATACCATGATGATAGTGGTGGGTAATTGAGGTTGTTGGCCTGCTAGTTGGCTTATAATTGTGTATAGAATCAACAAACAAAAGTGGGTAGAGAAGTAGAGAAAGAAAAATAGTATCATGAAGAATTATATGAGAAAATAACTGAAGAAAAATAAATGATAGAGATTTTTAGTGTCTAGAACAATTGCATTACTACTGGGTTTCTATTAGTCATATTGAAATGAGGCCAATGAATGTGTTTAACTTGCAATTTAGAATAAGTGTTGTACAAAACAAAGTAAGCACCCAGTTGAAATTGAAAGTGAAGATGGTGATACCACAGGAGTTGAAAAAATAGGAGAATATTCTTGCGGTGAATATATTGTCTAACAAGCTAACAGGTAGGCTTACTGTTGAAGGCATATTTACAAGCTTGGATTATAGTACTTTGAAGAGAAATTTGGGAATTTATTCATCTCTGTTGAAAGGACCAAGTAAAATGAATGTTCCCAATGGCAACAAATCTTCAACCACATTGTATAGAAAAATGAAAGTCTCTCTTGTGATTTCTTTTAATTTTGCATTTCACTTTGTGCCTATACTTGTAGAAAAATATATAAAAAAGAAAACATTTCATTATATGCCTATAATTGTAGAAAATTATAAATACATATACAAAGTTTCAAAAATATAAGGTTTATAGTTTAAAATATAGTGTGTAAATAGTAATAATAATGCTCTTAAAAGGTCAAAATCATTAATCTTCCAATGCAGAAAGTGAAGCATGTGGCAGGAAGCAGCGAATGGAAGAGACAAATTCAGTCACATCAAAGCAAAGAGAGAGAGACTTGTACGTGAGCTTCTAGACAAAAACTTGGACCATGTTTTGTAGGGAATATGTCAGGAGCCATATGGTCGAAATTGTCACGTTAATTTTCCCTTTATGCTTATCCCTTCACATTCTATTTTTTCAAGCTCCCTTCTCTGCTTGCAAATTTCAAGGACCACCATAACACACAAAAAATAATAAAAAAAACAGAGAGAGAAAGAGAGAGGGGGTGGGCAAGAAGTGGTGATAAATGGGTTTGGTTCTATTTTTATTATGGTTTCTGATTTCAGTAGCTGGTCTTAAAAGTTGCATTGGAAATGATGATGTGCCCATTTTACTCAATGATGATGTTTTAGGCCTTCTTGTTTTCAAGTCAGGTATTATTGATGCATCTTCTTATCTCAGCTTTCGAACGAAGATGATGACTCCCCTTGTTCATGGAAGTTCATACAGTGCAATTCAGTGACTGGCTGAGTTTCTCAAGTTGACAGGTAACTTTGGCAATCTGAGCAACCTGGAATACTTGGACTTGTCGAGCAATGGATTTACTGGAAGCCTACTGTCATCAATTGGTGATTTGACTTCACCAAAGTACATGAGCTTGTCCAACAAGAAGCTCACAAGTAGCATTCCAGCAAAAATAGTTAACTATGCCACAATATCAGTTATTCGAATTAGAGGTAACAACCTTCACGACAGCATATTGGAGGGCATTTTTATCTTAGGCTGGAGGAAGTAAATTTTTCACAAAACAAATTGATGGGTTCCATTCCAACCTATTCAAGTAAATTCTTTGGATTAGTTCACACATTGGACCTTTCAAACAACTATCTCGCACGACATATTCCTGCAAAAATGGGTATATACTCAAATTTGGGATACTTGAATTTTTTGTGGAACAACCTTACCTCAAAAATGCCGCTAGAGCTTGGCTACTTTCAGAACCTAAAGGTTTTGGATCTTCAAAGCAGTGGACCAGTTGGCCCAATACCTACAGATATATGCGAGTCTCGTAGCTTGAGCATTCTTCAGTTGCATGGTAATTCCTTGACTGGGCTGCTTCCAAAGGAGATTGGAAATTCCTCAGCTCCCTACTTGTTGTAAGGCCTTTGCTAATTTTGCTTTTATTAGTCATCTATATCTTTTCTCTTTGGTTAAATTACATTACATTAGTAGCCTAGGCCATTAAGACATGAGGAACATGATATATTATCATTAACTAAATTCAAAATTGATAGTATATGAGTAATTGACCTACCTTTCTTGAGTGTAGAAATCAAGTAGGTTGATAGCTTTCTACTTCAATGACTAGGCCTTTCAAAATTGGGTCATTTGGTATCGTATCAAATCGAAGGTGAACTTTAGCTTTTTCCACCATCAAATTATTGTAGGGTACCATGGTGATGGTCAAAGGAGGCTGGAGGGTATTACAGTTGTTGGGCCACTAGTTGGCTTATAAAATTGTGTATAAAGTCGACAGACAAAAGTGGATAGAGGGGTAAGTGACGTAAAATATTATAATGAAGAATTATTCGAGAAAATAACTAAAACAAAATAAATAATATAAATTTTTAATTCCTATAACGATGTCATTATTAGTAAATTTCTGTTAGTCATATATTTAATTTCATAATATAAATTAAACATATTTCATTTAATTTTATAAATAAATAAAATAAAATTTTAAAAATATTTTATTAAACTCTTATTATTTTTTATGTATTGTTATCTAATGTTGTGCTTGTAAATATTGTAGATAATTGGCCTAAACAAGTCTTTGTGTCCAACATTATGCCTCGCACCATAAAGAAAATAAGGGTAATTTTTATTAGAATTGGTCAAAAATATAATCATTATGACAATCCAAATGACATTTGCGATTCGACTCCTACTAGCAATCTTGGTGGGTAGGCCTATGTTAAGGCTCAAGATGGTTTAACAGTTCAAGAGTGGATGAGAAAGCAGGTATAATTTAGCACCAAAGTCACTAATGGAGATAAGTTAGCTGCTCATACAATTCACTACTAACTTACCTCGTAAGTCTAAAGCAGCTCTTTGCAAGTTTAGATAGGAAAGAATGAAAAATCTTGTTAGATAGATCAAACCAGAACTGATAATGTAACTCTAGTCCATAAATTAGCAATCTATTTAGCACCTATGTTCATAGCCAAGCTAACTTTGACATTCTTAAAATCAGATGTAAACCATTATAACTTATTTGGATTCTACTCCTATGTTTGTTTGTAGAATGGGTCTACAACTTTGCA
Organism: Bruguiera gymnorhiza; assembly: GCA_020883675.1. Taxonomy (NCBI): domain Eukaryota; kingdom Viridiplantae; phylum Streptophyta; class Magnoliopsida; order Malpighiales; family Rhizophoraceae; genus Bruguiera; species Bruguiera gymnorhiza. Next base: position 248,699 of record JAIRCJ010000080.1, on the reverse strand, counting down.
AGTTTTATCATTAATTCTACAAATAAATCCTTACAAAGGATAAGGAATATAGTGGTGTTGGATAATGACACTTATATGACTTAAGTTGTGCTATTGCTGGAGAGAAATGTGTTGATGACATGAACAATCCTTAAACTCCCCTTTGCCACCCCTTCTCCCTTGTCAAAAAAAAAACAATAAAGAAAATTATTTCCTCTCTAGATGGTAGTTAGTAGAAAACTAAGCAACTACCACAGAATTTTATTGGTTTCGGCTAAGAAATTTTTCCTCATTCTTGACACCTGATCAAGTAATATATCAATTCATCACTTCAGTTATGGAATTGAGAATTATGGGTATCCTTGGTCTTATTGACTTTGACACTGTGCCGATAGTTAGTTGGCGTAATATTTCAAGGTAAATGACTAAAAACTTTTTTCTCCCTTTTCTTTATTAAGGTGTATCAGATTGAGTGACTACTGAGGTCTTCATTGCAATGTCAAAGGCACTCTCAATTTAGTACATATTGATAGCTTCGAACCAGTTTCTTCAGGTTACTCACTGATCCATCCCGCTTTTGCGTGTTGATTTTACGAGAAAACCACATATAGTCTAATAAGATGGGCAAGAGAATATCATTTATGATCTTTTGGTGGAATTATTGTTCATGCTAGAATTAGCATCTTTCTTGCATAAGTAAATGTAGCACATAAGAAAATTAGGAGGCTCAATTTTGAGCACCTAAAGTTGTATGTTGTGATAATTTTTCAAGCACAGAAAGATTTGCCATCAGGATGTCAACTTTGACTTATCCCTTTGTTTACATTCTCGTTCGATGTAATAGCACATTTTCCCTCTATTACATGTGAGGCATGGGATGAATCAGTATTTCCTCGCCTTTATACGCCACTTAAATTTGTTTCTATGCTTTTGCTAACCCATGAATTGTGGGTGTATTTTACTAGAAAACAAAAATTGTTCATTTCACTCTAGACATATGCATAATCTTTGGCATAGCTTGCTACCACTTAACAATATATTTGTTGGGAGCGGGGTTGGGGGCTGTTATATTGAAACAACCGAGCTTGAATTGAGTGAAATAGTTCAATAGGAGAAACATGGTTCAAAGATGGCCTTTTTGGGTGGAAACCCCCCTTGAGACCCTGAATGTCAATTGTTTATCTTATTTAGTCACAGGGTGGAGAAGTATAGCTTAATTCATGAATAAAGAAGATTGAGTTAAGTAATGAGGGAGCAGTGAGCAGTTTTTTGCTAAATAGTGGAGACATGATTGAAGAAGATGCTTATGTATTTGCCACTCCAGGTACACAAAAATGTTTTCTGTGTGTTGTCTAAATTGCACTACTTTTGTTTCCCAGTTTTTTTAACTATTGATCGATTTGCCCCAATCAGTTGATACCCTGAAGCTTCTTTTGCCTAATGACTGGAGAGAGATTCCTAACTTTAAGGAATTGGAGAAATTAGTTGGAGTTCCTGTTATCAATGTTCACATCTAGTGAGTAAGGCATTCTGTCATCAATAATTGGTAATGGAAATCATGCCATGCTCTTACACATAACAATATTACATTGGAATATTTGGAAATCAACAGAAGACTTTAGAATTATGAGATTGCATTCATCAGAATGGTTGTGATAACATAGGAACATTCTTTCTTAGCTCTACATTATATCTCATGTCATCAATCATCTTTTCTTACTTTTGATGCAAATCTGGCCATGCATTTAGTTTAGGTCAAGTCAATAGTGTCTCTATGAATTAGAAATGATATAAAAAAAATTTTCATGGAATTGAACTTATCTTTCAATTTGATAGTTGTGCAGGCTGCTGCTTCGGTCTTGGATTATTTTTACTAGTTATTGGTGCATTGGGGTTGTATGAGACAACTAAAATAAGAAAGACCGTTAAATTCAAGGAAAAATATTTCAAAAGAAATGGTGGACTATTATTGCAACAGTAATTGTCTTCAAGAGATAATAATGTTGAGCAAATGAAACTATTTAGTTTCAAGGAGGTAGAGAAGGCCTCAAAACCATTACAACGTGAGCTGAATCTTTGGTTAGGGAGGCCAAGGAATGGCCTATAAAGGAATGTTGAGATGAAAAGATTGTGGCAATCAAGAAGTTCAAGATAGTCAACGAAAATGAAGGCAAACTTGAATAGTTCATCAATGAAGTTGTAATTGTGACACAAATCAATCACAGAAATGTGGTAAAGTTATTGGGATGTTGTTTGGAGACAAAAGTACTTATACTAGTCTATGAGTTCATCTTTCAACACATATATGGTCAAAATGATTGGCAATCTCTAATTATGTGAGAAATACACTTGTGGACATAAAGTCCATAAATATACCACTGGGTGATAAATATAGAGCAAAAGTTTCAGACTTTGGCACTTTAAAGTCAATTACAATTCATCAAACACATGTAACTACTCAAGTCCAAGGGACTATAGGATACTTTGACTCAGAGTACTTCCAGTCAAGCCAATTTATAGAGAAAAAGTGATGTTTACAACTTTAGAGCTGTGCTTATTGAGCTCTTGATTGGACAAAAGCCAATCACCTTAATGTGTTTTGTTGAAGAAAGAAGTTTAGTAACATATTTCTTTCTTTTAATGCAAGACAACCGCTTGTTTGATATACTTGATGCTCCAGTCCTCCAGTAGGGCCGGAAAGAGGAAATCACAACAGTTGTAAAGTTGGCAAAAAGATGCTTGCACTTGAATGGGAAGAAGAGGCCTACAATGAAAGCAGTGGTTATGGAGTTGGAATCGATTAGAGCATCATTGGAGGTAGCTTTTTTAGTGATTCAACAGAATTTTGTCCCTGACAAGGCAGATTATGCTGAAGCGGGCACCACTAGACCTTGGGATAGTACTCCCTCTTCATCTAGGTCACATTTGAACCACATTGCCATATATATGGAAATTGATACGCAACCTCTACTCTCTAACTAGCACCTTTATTATGGTCAAATAATAGGTAAGTTTCCAACTAACTAACCAAACTTGGTTTGGTTATATATAAACAAGAAGGGCTCGACTTTAATGCATGAACTATGTAGTGATAGGTTCTCATTGTGATTTGTATGTTGACATTGTCAAAAGTAGTTTTATTTTATGCAGCCTAATCTTTTCCACATTTGCTATAACAAACCAAAAAAAAAAAACAAAAAGGAAAATTGTATTACGACACTTTTTTGAGGGCCACCTCTCGAAATGATGTTAAGCGCTTATGATTTGGAAAATAATTCCTTCACACGAATCATCCTTCACCACATGGGCTAAAAAATTAAAGGTTCGCTCATTCTTTTGGAACTATCTTTATAGTTTCTAATAGGCTTACAATATAACCAAAATCTTTGATGTTGGAAAAAAAAAATGAAATGTTTAAATGCAACACATAATTTAGCCTAAATTAAATAATATTGAAGAAAAAAGGTAATAAGAAAGGTTTTATAGAAAAAAAATTTATAATAATTATATTTTCATGTAATAATGGGAAATAATATATAAAAATTAATTAAAATAGAGGATTTTATACTGGTTGACAAAGAAAATGATTTAAATAAATTATATAATCATGCAAATTAAAATAATATCTCATATATAATGTAACATCGGTAGGTTATAAAAGGGAACACAAGGCAGATTGTGATCTTGAGTATCCTTCTCAAATAGCATCTCAATTGAAAAGGTTACTTCCTCGTGTGTCAATAATGATAGCAAGTATATACCTTGTAATATATAGTAGCCCTATTGATCCTTCTAGTATCACAAACCATATCTACTACTTGGCTTAAGCAAAATATTGCCTCTGCATGCAAAGAACATCAAGAATTGAGGCAATACAAATAGAAATGCCAAAAAACCAAATAATACACTGTGCATAAATTTTTGGCAAATATAAATAGCACACTAAAATGCTAAAAGGCAAAATTATTTGAAAGATTAAATATTGGTCTAGCCTAACAAGTATATAGAAATACATACAATCTCTAGGTAACTTTCATAGTTTATCCAACCCATAGTTGTACTCAATTTTGTAACTTTCATAAGGACAACATGAAGAATATAATAAGCAAAATTCAGGGATAATTGTACTGCACAAGGTATGGAGAATGCAAGATGGAGTTTATGAATGTGAAACTCAAGCTACTTCTTTCAAAATTGTGTGCACAAGCAACCTTTTGTAATTAATCCTCATCCTCATTTGTTGCTTTCCAACTATTGAAAACTCATGTGACTACTGGGTACCATTAGAGTGTAAGGGCTAAAATTGGGAGGACTGTCAATCCACTTGTCTAAACAAAGCAGCCTATGGTAAGAAGAAAATAGAGTCTCTAACAAATAAAAGGTAAGATGAAAATAGAGACTCTAGCAAATAAATAGTAAGAAGAAAACGAAATCTATAGCAAATAGACGGTAAGAAAAAATAGAGACTGTAGGAACCTATAGAAAACTAAGTAGCCTAAGGCAGGAAGAAAATAAAGCTTGTAACAAATAGATGGTAAGAAGAAAACAGAACTTGGAGGAGCTTGTAGAAAATAGAATAGCATACGGTAAGAAGAAACAGAGGTTGTAAGAGTCTGTAAAAAACTAAGCAGTCTAATGTAGGAAGAAACAAAGCTTATAGTATATAGACTATAAGAAGAAAACATAACTTGGAGGAGCTTGTAGAAAATAGAGCAGCATACGAAAAGAAGAAAATAGAGCTTGTAAGAATAAATAGTAAGAAGAAAACAGAGTCTGGAGCAAATAGATTTTAAGAGTAGGTACTAAAATAGACATTTTATCTATTTGTGCACTCCTCTTCCTTTCATCCATCAAAGAACATTATATGACAAATTAAACTTCAAGGAATAGATTTTGTTTTGTATTATATGACTGAAATACCGATGAAGTTTACGTATGTGAAAATCAAGCTACTTTTTTCAAAATTATGTGCATAGGAAACCTTTGGTAATTAATCCTTGTCCTCATTTGTTGCTTTCCAACTATTGCAAACTCATATGACTGCTAGCTACCATCAGAGTGTAAGACAGTAAGAAGAAAATAGAACTTTAAGGAGCCTGGGGAAAATAAAGCAACCTAAAGAAAGAAGAAAATAGAGCCTATAGCAAATAGATTTTAGGAGTAGGTACTAAAATAAGCATTTTATATGTTCGCACACTCCTTTTCCTTTCATCCATGAAAAGAGATTATATAGCAAATTAAGCTTCAATGAATAGATTATATTATGTATTACATGGTTGAAATACTCATGGAGTTTAGGAATTTGAAAATCAAGCTACTTCTTTAAAAATTATATGCTTATGCAACCTTTGTTAATTAATCCTCATCCTCATTTGTTGCTTTTCAATTATTGGAAACTCATATGACTGCTAGTTGCTATTAGAGTGTATGGGTGAAGATTGGGAGGATTGTCAATCCACTTGTCTAAACAGAGCAGCCTATGTTAAGAAGAAAACAGAGTCTCTAGCAAATAGAAGGGAAGAAGAAAATAAAGCCTCCAGCAAATAAATGGTGAGAAGAAACGAAGCCTGTAGGAGCCTTTAGAAAATAGAATAGCCTAAGGTAGGAATAAAACAAAGCCTGTAGCAAATAGATGGTAAGAAAAAAATAGAACCTAGAGAAGCCTATAGAAAATAGAGCAGTCTACGGAAAGAATAAAACAGAGCCTTTAACAAATAGATATTAAGAGTTGGTACTAAAATAGTCATTTTATTTGTTCATATACTTGTCTTCCTTTCATTCATAAAAAAAGATTATACGGCAAATTAAGTTTCAATAAATAGATTATGTTTTACATTACATGGTGGAAATACCCATGGAGTTTACGAAATTGAAAATCAAGTTATTTCTTTCAAAATTATATGTTTAAGCAACCTTTGGTAATTAATCCTTGTCCTCATTTATTGGTTTCCAACTATTAAAAAGTCTTGTGATTGCTAGCTACCATCAAAGCGTATGGGCTTAGATTGGCAGGACTGTCTATGCACTTGTCCAAATAGAACAACCTACAGTAAGAAGAAAATAGAGCCTCTAGCAAATAGATGGTAACAAAAAAAATATGCCTATAGCAAATAGACAACAAGAAGAAAATAGAGCTTGTTAGATCTTGTAGAAAACATAACAACCTAATGTAGGAAGAAAACATAGCCTGTAGCAAATAGATAGTAAGAAAAAAATAGAACCTAGAAAAGCCTGTAAAAAACAGAGTAGCCTACAAAAAGAAGAAAATAAAGCCTGTAGCAAATAGATTTTAAGAGTAAGTACTAAAATAGACATTTTAACTATTCATGTACTCCTCTTCCTTTCATCCATCAAAAAAGATTATACGACAAATTAAGCTTTAATGAATAAATTATGTTTTTCATTACATAGTTAAAACACTCATGGAGTTTACAAATATGAAAATTAAGCTACTTCTTTCAAAATTATATGCACAAGCAACCTTTGGTATTTAATTCTCGTCCTCATTTATTGCTTTCCAACTATTGGAAACTCATGTGATTGTTGGCTACCCTCAGAGGGTATGGGCTAAGATTAGGAGGACTATCAATCCATTAGTCCAAACAGAGCAACCTATGGTAAGAAGAAAACAGAGCAGCATATGGTAAGAAGAAAAAAGGGTATATAGCAAATTGATGATAAAAAGAAAACAAAGTTTGTAGGAGCCTATAGAAAATAGAGTAACCTAAGGTAGGAAGAAAATAGAGCCTATAGAAAATAGATGGTAAGAAGAAAACAAAACCTGAAGGAGCTTGTAGAAAATAGGGCAACCTACGAAGAAAAGACAATAGAGCCTATAGCAAATAGGTTTTAGGAGTAAGTACTAAAATAGATATTTTATCTATTTGTGCACTCCTCTTTCTTTCAGCCATCAAAAAGATTATATGACAAATTACGTTTCAATGAATAGATTATGTTTTGCATTACATGGTTGAAATACTCGTGAAGTTTATGAATTTGAATATGAAGATACTTCTTTCAAAATTATATGCACAGGCAACCTTTGCTAATAAATCCTAGTCCTCATATGTTACTTTCCAACTGTTTGAAACACATGTGACTCTTGGCTACCATCAGAGTATATAGGTTAAGATTAGGAGGACTATTAATCCACTAGTCCAAATAGAGTAGCCTATGGTAAGAAGAAAACAGAGCAGTATATGGTAAAAAGAAAAAAGGGTCTATAGCAAATTGATGATAAGAAGAAAACAAAGTCTGTAGGAGCCTGTAGAAAATAGAGCAACCTCAGGTAGGAAGAAAATAGAGCCTGTAGCAAATAGACAATAAGAAAAAAATAGAACCTTGAGGAGCCTGTAGAAAATAGAGCAACATATGGAAGGAAGAAAAAAGAGCATGTAGCAAATGGATAGTAAAAGGAAAACAGAGCTTGCAATAAATAGATTTTAGAGGTAGGTACTAAAGTAGACATTTTATCTGTTCGTACATTTCTCTTCCTTTCATCAATCAAAAAAGATTATACGGCAAAGTAAGCTACAATCAATAGATTTTGTTGTGCATTACATGGTTGAAATACTTGTGGAATTTATGGATTTGAAAATCAAGCTACTTCTTTCAAAATTACGTGTATAGGCAACCTTTAGTAATTAATACTCTTCCTCATTTATTACTTTCCAACTGTTGGAAACTCATGTGATTGCTAACTACCATTAGAGTGTATGGGCTAAGATTAGGAGGATTGTCAATCCACTTATCCAACAAAAATAGCCTACAATAAGATGAAAACTAAGCCTCTAGCAAGTAGACATTAAGAAGAAAATAGAGCAGCCTATGGTAAGAAGAAAAAGAGCCTATAGCAAATAGACGGTAAGAAGAAAACATAGCCTATAGAAAATAGAGCAGCCTAAGGTGTGAAGAAAATAGAGCCTATAGCAAATAGATGGTGAGAAGAAAACATAGGCTATAGGAGCCTATAGTAAATAGTCGGCAAGAAGAAAATAGAACTTGGAGGAGCCTATAGAAAATAGAGTAGCCTACGAAAAGAAGAAATCAAGTTATTTTATATTTCAGATATTTTAAATTACGAATTTATTAAATTAGGATTTATGTTTATTGACTTATTGAATAAAGAAAAGAAAAGTTCAGAAAAAATGTGAAAAAGAAAAAAGAAAAATGATGTTATTAAGGCTGCCAGGTTGTAGAAAACATAGCAACCTATGGTAAGAAGAAAATAAAACTTGTAGAAAACATAATAACCTATGGTAAGAAAAAAGCAAAACTTATAGCAAATAAACAGTAAGAAGATAATAGAGCCTATAGAAAACAAAGCAACCTAAAGTAAGAAGAAAACAAAGCTTATAGCAAATAGACAGTAAGAAGATAACAGAGTCTATAGAAAATAGAGCAGCCTAAGGTAGGAAGAAAACAAAGCTTATAGCAAATAAAAGATAACAAGAAAATAGAACCTAAAGGAGCTTGAAGGAAATAAAACAGCCTATGGAAAGAAGAAAACAGAGCTTGTAGCAAATAGACGATAAGAAGAAAATAAAACCTATAGCAAATAGATTTTAAGAGTAGGTACTAAAATAGACATGTTATCTCTACGTGCGCTCCTCTTCCTTTCATCCATCAAAAAAGATTATATGGCAAATTAACTTTCAATGAATAGATTTTGCTTTGCATTTCACAGTTCAAATACCTGTGGAGTTTACGAATTTGAAAATCAAGCTACTTCTTTCAAAATTATGTGCATGGGCAACCTTTGGTAATTAATGCTTGTCCTCATTTGTTGCTTTCCAATTGTTGGATTCTCATGTGATTGTTGGCTACCATCAGAGTGTATAAGCTAAGATAGTGAGGACTATCAATCCACTTGTCGAAACAGAGCAGCCTCTGATAAGAAGAAAACAAAGTCTATAGGAGCTTGTAGAAAATAGAGTATCCTATGGTAAGAAGAAAACATAGCCTATAGTAAATAGATAGTAAGAAGAAAACAAAGTCTGTAACAAATAGATGGCAAGAAGAAAATAGAACTTATAGGGGTCTGTAGAAAACATAGTAGCCAAAGGAAAGAAGAATTAGAGCCTATAGCAAATACACAATAAGAACAAAATAGAGCCTGTAGCAAATATATTTTAAGATTAGGTATTAAAATAGACATTTTATTAGTGCGTGCACTCCTCTTCTTTTCATTCATTAAAAAAGATTATACGACAAAATAAACTTCAATGAATAGATTTTGTTCTGTATTACATAGTTGAAATACTTGTGGAGTTTACAAATTTGAAAATCAAGTTACTTTTTTCAAAATTATGTGTGCAAGCAACCTTTGGTAATTAATCCTCATCCTCATTTGTTGCTTTCCAACTATTGGAAACTCATGTGACTGTTGGCTAACATCAAAGTGTATGACTTGAGATTGGGAGAATTGTCAATCCACTTGAACAAATAGAGTAGCCTATGGTAAGAAGAAAATAGAGCCTCTAGCAAATAGATGGTAAGAAGAAAATTGTACCTCAAGCAAATAGACGACAAGAAGAAAAAAGAGTCTGTAAAAGCCTATAAAAAAAAAGCAGCCTATGGTAAGAAGAAAAAACAACCTGCAGCAAATAGACGGTAGGAAGAAAACAAAGCCTGTATAAAACAGAGCAACCAGAGGTACGAAGAAAACAGAACCTGTAGCAAATATACAGTAAAAGAAAACAGTACCTAGAGGAGCCTGTAGAAAATAGTGGAGCCTGTAGAAAATAGTGCAATCTATAAAAAGAAGATAACAAAGCCTATAGCCAACAAATAATAAGAAATAAATAGAGCTTGTAGCAAATAGATTTTAGGAGTAGGTATTAAAATAGACATTTTATGTGTTCCTGCACTCCTCTTCCTTTCATCCATCAAAAAAGATTATACAAAAAATTAAGCTACAATGAATAGATTATGTTTTGTATTACATGGTTGAAATACCCATGGAGTTTATGAATTTGAAAATGAAGCTACTTTTTTCAAACATATGTGCATAGGCAACCTTTAGTAATTAATCCTCATCCTCATTTGTCGCTTTCCAATTGTTGGATTCTCATATGATTGCTGACTACCATCAGAGTGTATGCCCTGAGATTGGGAGGATTGTCAATCCACTTGGCCACACAAGGCAGCCTATGGTAAGAAGAAAATAGAGCCTCTAGCAAATAGATAGTAAGAAGAAAAAAATGTCTTTAGCAAATAGATGACAAGAAAAAAAAGAGCATGTAAGAGCCTACAGAAAACAGAGTAACCTACAGTAAGAAGAAAACTAAGCCTGTAGCAAATAGATGGTAGGAAGAAAATAGAGCTTGTAGAAAACAGAGCAACCTAAGGTAGGAAGAAAATAGAGCCTATAGCAAACAGATGGTTAGAAGAAAACAGAACCTAGAGAAACCTCTAGAAAACAGTGCAGCCTACGAAAAGAAGAAAACAAAGCCTGTAGCAAATAGATGGTAAGAAGAAAATGAAGCCTGTAGCAAATAGATTTTAAGAGTAGGTACAAAAACAAACATTTTATTTGTTCAGGCACTCCTCTTTCTTTCATCCATCAAGAAAAATTATACAAAAAATTAAGCTATAATGAATAGATTATAGTTTGCATTATATGGATGAAATACCAGTGGAGTTTACAAATTTGAAAATCAAGCTACTTCTTCTAAAATTACATACACGGGTAACCTTTGGTAATTAATCATCATCCTCATTTGTTGCTTTCCAACTGTTGGAAATTTATATGACTGTTGGCTACCATGAGAATGTATGGCCTAGGATTAGGAGGACTATCAATCCACTTGTCCAAACATAGCTACCTACGGTAAGAAAAAAACAAAGCTTCTAGCAAATAGATAGTAACAAGAAAACAATGCCTCTAGCACATAGACAACAAGAAGAAAAGAGAGCCTATAAAAGCCTACAGAAAACAGAGCAACCTATGGTAAGAAGAAAACAGAGCCTGTAGCAAATAGATGGTAGGAAGAAAATAGAGCTTGTAAAAGCTTGTAGAAAATAGAAGAAAACAGAGCCTATAGCAAATAGATGGTAGGAAGAAAATAGAGCCTGTAAAAGCCTATAGAAAACAGAGCAACCTAAGGTAGGAAGAAAATAGACCCTATAGCAAATAGATGGTAAGAAGAAAATGAAGCCTATAGCAAATAGATTTTAGGAGTAGGTACTAAAATAGACATTTTAGTTGTTTGGGCACTCCTCTTCCTTTCATCCATCAAGAAAGATTATACAAAAAATTAAGCTATAATGAATAGATTCCATTTTGCATTACATGGATGAAATACCTATGGAGTTTACAAATTTGAAAATCAAGCTACTTCTTCCAAAATTATATACACAACCAACCTTTAATAATTAATCCTCATCGTCATTTGTTGCTTTCCAGCTGTTGGAAACTTATATGACTGTTGGCTACCATCAGAATGTATGGCCTAGGATTAGGAGGACTATCAATCCACTTGTCCATATAGAGCTGCCTACGGTAAGAAGAAAACAAAGCCTTTAGCAAATAGACGGTAAGAAGAAAACAATCCCTCTAGCAAATAGACGACAAGAAGAAAAGAGAGCCTGTAAAAGCCTACAGAAAACAGAGCAGCCTATGGTAAGAAGAAAATAGAGCCTGTAGCAAATAGATGGTAGGAAGAAAATAGAGCCTGTAGGAGCTTGTAGAAAATAGAACAACCTAAGGTAGGAAGAAAACAGAGTCTGTAGCAAATAGACGGTAAGAAAAAAATAGAACGTAGAGGAGTCTGTAGAAAATAGTGCAGCCAATGGAAAGAAGAAAATAGAGCCTGTAACAAATAAATGGTAAGAAGAAAACGGAGCCTGTAGCAAATAGATTTTAGGAGTAGGTACTAAAATAGACATTTTATTTGTTCATGCATTCCTCTTCCTTCCATCCATCAAGAAAGATTATATGAAAAATTAAGTTACAATGAATAAATTACGTTTTATATTATATGGTTGAAATACCTATGGAGTTTATGAATTTGAAAATCAAGCTACTTCTTCCAAAATTATATACACAGGCAACCTTTGGTAATTAATCCTCATCCTCATTTGTTGCTTTTCAATTGTTGGAAACTTATATAATTGTTGGCTACCATCAGAATGTATGGCCTAGGATTGGGAGGACTATCAATCCACTTGTCCAAACAGAGCTGCCTACGGTAAGAAGAAAATAGAGCCTCTAGTAAATAGATAGTAAGAAGAAAATAGTCTCTCTACGACAAGAAGAAAAGAAAGCAGCCTATGGTAAGAAGAAAACAAAGCCTGTAGCAAATAGATGGTAGGAAGAAAATAGAGCTTGTAGAAAATAGAGCAACCTAAAGTAGGAAGAAACCAGAGCCTGTAACAAATAGATGATAAGAAGAAAACAAAACCTAGAAGAGCCTCTAGAAAATAGTGCAACCTACAAAAAGAATAAAACAGAGCTTGTAGCAAATAGATTTTAGGAGTAGGTACTAAAATAGACATTTTATTTGTTCGGGTACTCCTTTTCCTTTCATCCATCAAGAAGATTATACGAAAATTTAAGCTACAATCAATAGATTATGTTTTGTATTACATGGTTTAAATACCCATGGAGTTTACAAATTTGAAAATGAAGCTACTTTTTTCAAACTTATGTGCACAGGAAACTTTCAGTAATTAATCCTCATCTTCATTTGTTGCTTTCCAACTATTGGATTCTCATGTGACTGCTGGCTAACATCAGAGTGTATGGCCTGAGATTGGGAGGATTGTCAATCCACTTGGCCAAACAGAGCAGCCTACAACAGTAAGAAGAAAATAGAGCCTCTAGCAAATAGACATTAAGAAGAAAACAATGCCTCTAACAAATAGACGACAAGAAGAAAAAAGATCTTGTAAGAGCCTACAAAAAATAAAGTAGCCTATGGTAAGAAGAAAACAGAGCCTGTAGTAAATAGATGATAGGAAGAAAATAGAGCCTATAAGAGCTTGTAGAAAATAGAGTAACCTAATGTAGGAAGAAAATAGAGCCTGTAGCGAATAAACGGTAAGAAGAAAACAAAACCTAGAGGAGCCTATAGAAAACAGTGCAGCCTACGAAAAGAACAAAATAGAGCCTCTAGTAAATAGATGGTAAGAAGAAAACGAAGCCTATAGCAAATAGATTTTAGGAGTAGGTACTAAAATAGACATTTTATTTGTTCGGGCACTCCTCTTCCTTTCATCCATCAAGAAAGATTATACAAAAGATTAAACTACAATGAATAGATTCTATTTTGCAATACATGGATGAAATACTTGTGGAGTTTACAAATTTGAAAATCAAGCTACTTCTTCCAAAATTATATACACAGGCAACTTTTGGTAAGTAATCGTCATCCTCATTTTTTGCTTTCCAACTGTTAGAAACTTATATTACTGTTGGCTACCATCAGAATGTATGGCCTAGGATTGGGAGGACTATCAATCCACTTGTCCAAACAGAGTTGCCTACGATGAGTAGAAAACAAAGTCTCTAGCAAACAGACGGTAAGAAGAAAACAGTGGCTCTTGAAAATAGACGGCAAGAAGAAAAAAGAGCTTATAGCAAAGAAATGGTAAGAAGAAAACAAAGCCTATAGCAAATAGACAAGAAGAAGAAATAGAGCCTGTAGCAAATAGATTTTGGGAGTAGGTACTAAAATAAACATTTTATTTGTTCTTGCACTCCTCTTCCTTTCATCCATAAAAAAAAGATTATACAGCAAATTAAGCTTCAATGAATAGATCCTATTTTGCATTACTTGATTGAAATACTTGTCATTATATGCACTAGAAACCTTTGGTAATTAATCTTTGTCCTCATTTGTTGCTTTTCTACTGTTGTAAACTCATGTGACTACTGGGTACCATCAGAGTGTATGGGCTAAGATTAGGAGGACTATCAATCCATTTGTCCAAACAGAGTTGTCTATGGTAAGAAGAAAATAGGGCTTTTAGCAGATAAATGATAAGAAAAAAACAAAGCCTCTAGCAAATAGATGGTAAGAAGAAAATAAAGTCTGTAGGAGCTTGTAGAAAACATAACAACCTATAATAAGAAGAAAACAGAGCCTATGGCAAATAGACGGTAAGAAGAAAATAGAGCCTGTAGCAAATAGACAGTAAGAAGAAAACAAAACCTGTAGCAAATAAACGGTAAGAAGAAAAGAGAACCTATAGAAAAATGATTTTAGGAGTAGGTATTAAAGTAGACATTTTATCTGTTCGTGCACTCCACTTCCTTTCATCCATCAAAAAAGATTATACAAGAAATTAAACTTCAATGAATAGATTCAGTTTTGCATTACATGGTTAAAAAACTTATGGAGTTTATGAATTAGAAAATCAAGCTACTTCTTTCAAAATTATGTGCATAGGCAATTAATCTTCCTCCTCATTTGTTGCTTTCCAACTATTGGAACCTCATGTGATTGTTGGCTACCATCAAAGTGTATGGGATAAGATTGGGAGGACTATGAATCCACTTGTCCAAACAGAGCTGCCTCCAGTAAGATGAAAACAGAACCTCTAGCAAATAGACGTTAAGAAGGAAAAAGAGCCTCTAGCAAATAAATGGCAAGAAGAAAACAAAGCCTGGAGGAGCTTATAAAAAATAGAGCATTCTATGGTAAGAATAAAATAAAGCCTGTAGCAAATAGATAATAAGAACAAAATAGAGTCTATAGGAGCCTGTCAAAAATAGAGCAACCTAAGTTAGGAAAAAAATAAAGCCTGTAGTAAATAGACGATAAGAAGAAAACAGAACTTGGAGGTGCCTGTAGAAATTAGTGTAACATATGAAAAGAAGAAAACAAAGCCTGTAGCAAATAGACGATAAGAAGAAAACAAAGCCTCTAGCAAATAGATTATAGGAGTAGGTACTAACATAAACATTTTATCTGTTCTTGCACTCCTTTTCCTTTCATCCATCAAAAAATATTATACGACAAATTAATCTTCAAAGAATAGATTCAATTTTGCATTACATGGTTGAAATACTCATGGAGTTAAAGAATTAGAAAAACAAGCTACTTCTTTCAAAATTATGTACACAAGCAATCTTTAACAATTAATCTTCCTCCTCATTTGTTACTTTCCAACTGTTGGAAACTCATGTGACTGTTGACTACCATCAGAGTGTATGAGATAAGATTGGGAGGACTATCAATCCATTTGTCCAAATAGAGCTGCTTCCGGTAAGATGAAAACAAAGCCTGTAGCAAATAGATGCTAAAAAGAAAATAAAACCTATAGGAGCTTGTAGAAAACAGAGCAACCTACAAAAGGAAGAAAATAAAGCCTGTAGCAAATAGATTTTAGGAGTAGGTATAAAAATAGACATTTTATATGTTTGTGCACTCCTCTTTAATGAATAAATTTTGTTTTGCATTACATGGTTGAAAAACAGGTCGAGTTTACAAATTTGAAAATCAAGCTACTTCTTTCAAAATTATGTGCACTGGCAACCTTTGGTAATTAATCCTCATCCTTATTTGTTGCATTCCAACTATTGGAAACTCGTGTGACTATTGGCTACCATTAGAGTGTATGGGCTAAGATTGGGAGGACTGTCAATTCACATGTCTAAACAAAGCAGTCTTTAGTAAAAAGAAAATAGAGACTCTAGCAAATAGATAGTAAGAAGAAAATTGAACCTCTAGTAAATAAACGGTAAGAAGAAAACAAAGCCTATAAAAGCTTGTAGAAAACAAAGTAATTTATGGTAAGAAGAAAATAAAGTTTGTAGTAAATGGATGGTATGATGAAAATAAAATAAAGTAGGAGAAAAATAAAATCTGTAGCAAATAGACGGTAAGAAGAAAGCAGAACCTAGAGGGGTCAGTAAAAAATAGAGCAGCCAACGGAAAGAAGAAAATAGAGTTTGTAGCAAATAGACAATAAGAAGAAAATAGAGCTTGTAGCAAATAGATTTTAGGAGTAGGTACTAAAATAGAAATTTTATCTATTCGTGCACTCCTCTTCCTTTCATCCACCAAAAAAGATTATATGGCAAATTAAGTTTCAATGAATAAATTCAATTTTTCATTACATGGTTGAAATACTCGTGGAGTTTACGAATTTGAAAATCAAGTTGTTTCTTCCAAAATTATGTGCACTTGTAACCTTTGGTATTTAATTCTCATCCTCATTTATTGGATTCCAATTATTAGAAACTCATGTGACTGTTGGTTACCATCAAAGTGTATGGGTTCAGATTAAGAGGATTGTCCACTTGTCCAAATAGAGTAGCATTCAGTAAGAAGAAAATAGAGCCTATAGCAAATAAAAGATAAGAAGAAAATAAAGTCTCTAGCAAATAAATGGTAAGAAGAAAATAGAGGCTATAGGAGCTTGTAGAAAGTAGAGCAACCTATGGTAAGAGGAAAATAAAACCTGTATCAAATAGACGGTAAGAAGAAAACAGTACCTATAGCAAATAGATTTTAGGAGTAGGTACTAAAATAGACATTTCATCTATTCATGCACTCTTTTTTCTTTCATCTACTAAAAAACATTTTATGGCAAATTAAGTTTCAATGAATAAATTATGTTTTGCATTACATGGTTAAAATACGTATGGAGTTTATGAATTTGAAAATCAAGCTACTTCATTTAAAATTATGTACACATGCAACGTCTGGTAATTAATCCTCATCCTCATTTGTTGCTTTGCAACTGTTGAAAACTCATGTGACTGTTGGCTACCATTAAAGTGTATGGGCTAAGATTGGGAGGACTGTCAATCCACTTGTCCAAACAAAGTAGCCTTTGGTAAGAAGAAAACAAATCCTCTAGCAAATAGATGGTAAGAAGAAAATAGAGTCTCTAGCAAAAAAACGGTATGAAGAAAATAGAGCCTCTTGCAAATAAATAGTAAGAAGAAAACAAAGCCTATAAAAATAAAACAGCCTAAGTTAGGAAAAAAACCAAAGCCTATAACAAATAGACGCTAAGAAGAAAATAGAACGTAGAAGAGCCTGTAGAAATAGAGCAGCCCACGGAAAGAAGAAAATAGTGCCTGTAACAAATAGATTTTAGGAGTAGGTACTAAAATAGACATTTTATCTTTTCGTGCACTCCTCTTCCTTTCATCCATGAAAAAAGATTATACAAAAAATTATACTTCAATGAATAGATTTTGTTTTGTATTGCATGGTTGAAATACCTGTGGAGTTTACAAATTTGAAAATTAAGCTACTTCTTTCAAAATTATGTGCACTAGAAACCTTTGGTAATTAATCCTCATCCTCATTTGTTACTTTCTAACTGTTGCAAACTCATGTGACTGTTGGCTACCATCAGAGTGTATGGGCTAAGATTAGGAGGACTATCAATCAACTTGTCCAAACAGAGTAGCCTTCGATAAGAACAAAACAGAGCCTATAGCAAATAAATGGTAGGAAGAATACAGAGCCTATACGAGTCTATAGAAAATCGAATAGCCTATGGTAAGAAGAAAACATAGCTTGTAACAAATAGATGGTAAGAAGAAAATAGAGCCAATAAAAAACAAAACAGCTTAAGGTAGGAAGAAAATAAAGCCTGTAACAAATAGACGATAAGCAAAAAATAGAACTTAGATGAGCCTGTAAAAAATAGGGTAACATATGGAAAAAAGAAAACAACGCCGGTAGCAAATAGACAGTAAGAACAAAACAAAGCCTGTAGCAAATAGATTTTAGGAGTAGTTAGTAAAATAGACATTTTATCTGTTCATGCACTCTTCTTCCTGTTATCCATCAAAAAAGATTATACAGCAAATTAAGTTTCAATGAATAGATTATGTTTTGCATTACATGGTTGAAATACCTGTGGGGTCTACGAATTTGAAAATCAAGCTACTTCTTTCAAAATTATGTGCATATGCAACCTTTGGCAATTAATCCTTGTCTTCATTTGTTGCTTTCCAACTATTGGAAACTCATATGACTGTTGGCTACCATCAGAGTGTATGTATGGGTTAACATTAGGAGGACTGTCAATCCATTTGTCCAAATAGAGTAGCCTATGGTAAAAAAAAAAAATAGAGCCTATTGTAAGAAGAAAATAAAGCCTGTAGAAAATAGAGCAACCTATTGTAAGAAGAAAATAGAGCTTGTAGCAAATATAAGGTAAGAAGAAAACAAAGTAGCCTAAGGTAGGAAGAAAACAAAGTCTGTAGCAAATAAACAGTAAAAACAAAACAAAACCTAAAGAAGCCAATAGAAAACAAAGCAGCCTACAAAAAGAAGAAAACAAAGCCTGTAGCAAATAAACAGTAAGAAGAAAATAGAGCTTCAAGCAAATAGATGGTAAGAAGAAAATATAGTTTATAACAAATAGATTTTAGGAGTAGGTATTAAAATAAACATTTTATCTATTCATGCACTCCTCTTCCTTTCATCCATAAAAAAAGATTATACAAAAAATTATGCTTCAATGAATAGATTTTGTTTTGCATTACATAGTTGAAATACCTGTGGAATTTATGAATTTGAAAATCAAGCTACTTGTTTCAAAATTATGTGCACAGGTAACCTTTGGTAATTAATCTTCATCCTCATTTATTGCTTTCCAGTTGTTAGAAACTCAAGCGACTGTTGGTTACCATGAGAGTGTATGGGCTAAGATTGGGATTACTATCAATCTAATTGTCTAAACAGAACAACCTACGGTAAGAAAAAAGCAAAGCTTGTAGCAAATAGATGGTCAAAGGAAAACAGAGTTTGTAACAAATAAATTTTAGGAGTCTCGACAAGTATTGTTTATTAAGAACTTGTAAAAAACAAAGCTGACCTTCACTTCTAGTTGACCACAAGTGGTTGCCCTTAATTTTGAGGTAAATGCTTAATAGTCAAAGTCTTATTAGTTAGTATATTTAAGTATTTAAATTATACTATATTTGTAATCTATTTATTAGTTATATTTTGTTATCTATATATTATAAGAATAAAATAATAATAAGAGAAAAGTAATGGTAATAAATAATAATAGAATAGTAATAGAATATAATATACTATTACTATATATAATAATTAATATAATTATAATACTATACATAATAATTACTATATATATATAATTCTATTACTATATAGAATACTATATATAATATTAATTATATAATATATAAATAAAATTCTAAAAAGTCTAATCCATCATTTAGTTAAATATGCAATTCCCAGAATTTTTTCAATATTCTTTTTTTATCATTTATCAACAAGAAAACAAAGAAAAAAGAAAAACTTTAAATTGAAAAGCATCCATTGTCTAATAGATAGGATATAAGTCTTCTAAACCTTGGTATAGGTTCAAATCCTATTGGACGCAATATGTTTTCATTCCACATTAATATTTATTCCAATTTTATTCTATATTTCTTATTTCATATTATATATTATAATCCATATTCTAATTAATTATTAAAATAATTATTATATATATATTATATATTTTAATTTAATTTAGTATACAAATTTAGTATATTATATATATATATATTATTTTTTATATTTTTTAATTCATTTTTTGTTTTATAGTTGTTTTTTTTTCTATAGTTGTTTTATGTTTTATATTTATAATTTGATTTAAGTATTATATTTATTATAATCAAGATTAAAGATTAAGAGTGATCAATTTCACAGGCTATATTCTTAATGGTAACTCCAATTTTATTTCGTGTCATTTTTCTATTATGGTTCATAAAAGTAGTAGCAGAAGATGAATTTTTAGCACATCCTGGATGTAAAGGCAAATGTGGAGACGTTGTCATTCCTTTCCCTTTTGGAGTTAGACCTAACTCTTCCTTGAATGACAACTTTGTGGTAGATTGTAATGACACCTTTAGGCCTCCCAAACCTTTCTTGACAAGCATAGAAATGGAATTGCTTGACGTTTCAATTAAAGGTTTGGTTTAAGTTAATAATTCAGTCTTTTTTTACAATTGCAACAACAACAAAAGCTTTGATGGAACAATTGACATGTCATACAACCCTTTTTTCTATTCAAATGTATATAATAGGTTCACAATTACAGGTTGCAACAATTATGTTGTGCTTCTAACGAATCACCACCCTATTAGTGGGTGTCTTTCCTTTTGTAATGGAACCTAAAGAAGTGATGGTTGTTATGGCCTGAGATGTTGTCAAGCCACCATTCCTCCTTACATCAAGTCTTTCGAAGTAGGGATGATCGGTGTTGTAAAAGATGATTCTAACTATCGCAGTGACAACAAGACTACCTTCATGGTTAACCAAGACTGGTTTGCTTCTAGGCAACTATCTCTTGACCTGTTGATGCAGCAGGAATATGTTCCTGCAGTCCTTGAATGGGGAGCGTTCCAAGGATATTGTTGACTAGCTAAATCTTCAGCTCTTTTTTGCATTAGTAATCACTCTTGTTAGACACAGTTATCACAAAGGTATCTATATGTTTGCACTGATGGTTCCTCTGATTATTCCAAATCCTTTCACAAGATCCTTAGCAGATGTGCAAATATTATAGCTTTAACTTAAATATAGAATATGACGCCACAAATATGAAGTTGACTTGTAAATTTTTTTATAAAAATGTTGAAACCTTTTTTCTTTTGTTGCAAATTTTTGAAATCCAATTACTACTTGGGAACTCTTTTATAATTTATACATATAATGGTTACCAAAGATCCCTGAAATAACATTATTTTTCTTAATATTCCTAATTGGTAGGGGGTCATTGTATGAACTTTAACTCACATTGTCGCCTTCTCTGTATGTATACTGGGGATCGAGGATCCTATAACTACTCATGTCTTGATGGGTACTTGCATCATGAAAGCAAGAATACATGTTACCCACCATCTCTTTGGGAACTCAGTAAAAAATCATTGGCTAAAGTTATCATCATAAAAATGAAATATCTATTTGGTTTGTAGAATTAGTTGGAAGTCAGTTGTAAATTTGTTCAAGGATTTGGACATTTTGAAAGCTCAAATTTGTGGTAGGCTAATCACTTCGACTGGTTGTAGTTTATTGCAGTCATTATAATAACATGATCTTTTCTTAATCTTTCTGAATTAGAAATGATATCCAAAGTCTTTTATAGAATTAAACTTATCTTCTAATTTGATGGTTATACAGGTTGCAACTCTAGTATTTGATTACTTTTACTAGTTATTAATGCATGAGCATTGTACAAAACAATTCAAAGAAGAACGGCTACTAAACTCAAACAAAATTATTTCAAAAGAAATAGTGGTTTGCTATTGCAACAAAAATTGTCTTCAAAAGATAATAACGTTAAGCAAATGAAACGATTGGTTCCAAGGAACTAGAGAAGGCCACAAACAACTATAATGTGAGTTGAATCCTTAAAAATATCTCAACTAGAAGGCCATAACTATTTGGTTTCAGTATTCTTATCGTCTGTTTTGGAACTACATCAATATCTCAATGCATTCTGTTAAAGAAAGAAGTTTAGTGACATATATCTCTCTTTCAATGCAAGAGTACCGCTTGTTTGTATACTTGATGCTCAAGTCCTCAAGCAGGGCCAAAAAGAAGAGATCAGATTAGTTGCAAAGCTGGCAAAAAGATGTTTGCACTTGAATGGAAAGAAGAGGCCTACAATGAAAGAGAGAGAGAAAGAGAGAGGGAGTGGGCAAGAAGTGGTGATAAATGGGTTTGGTTCTATTTTTATTATGGTTTCTAATTTTGATACCTGGTCTTAAAAGTTGCATTGGAAATGATGATGTGCCCATTCTACGCAATGATGATGTTTTAGGCCTTCTTGTTTTCAAGTCAGGTATTATCCATGCATCTTCTTATCTCTGCTTTGGAACGAAGACGATGACTCCCCTTGTTCATAGAAGTTCATACAGTGCAATCCGGTGATTGGCCAAGTTTCTCAAGTCTCACTCAATGGCCTTAACTTATCCGGGAAAATTGGCAAAGGGCTTCAAAAGTTGCAACATAACAATTTTAGTGGAACTATCAGTTTTGAGCTTGGTCTTATGAGTAGTCTTAAAAGGCTTAAACTCAGTCACAATAGTCTTTCCGGTCCCATTCCATCTTCAGTTGGTTCCATAAGATTTCTTGATCTTTCCAAAAACTCCTTCTCAGGAAAAGTTTCTAATGATCTCTTCTGAAACCGTATGTCCCTTTGTTACCTTTCTTTAGCTGACAATTTGGTTCAAGGGCC
This sequence comes from Bruguiera gymnorhiza, assembly GCA_020883675.1. Lineage (NCBI taxonomy): Eukaryota > Viridiplantae > Streptophyta > Magnoliopsida > Malpighiales > Rhizophoraceae > Bruguiera > Bruguiera gymnorhiza. Next base: position 226,547 of record JAIRCJ010000080.1, on the reverse strand, counting down.
ATTACCAAATGTAGCTGCCTGCTCTTCTTTGAACACTCTTAAGGTCTCCAACAACAAAATTTCTGGTGTCCCAGATTTTTCAACTGGAATAGGTTACTTAAACATCTTCAAACTTTACATCTTTCACACAATGCATTTTCCAGGTCCATGCCAAAAGGGTATCTACCATCCACAACTTGAAAGATCTCTTATTATAGGGCAACAAATTTCTGGGACCACTACCAGTGGATATTGGATTCTGCAGATACAACATGAAGTTGACAGGTAACTTTGGCAATCTGAGCAGCCTGGAATACTTCGACTTGTCAAGCAATGGACTTACTGGAAGCCTACCATCATCAATTGGTGATCTAACTTCACTAAAGTACATGAGCTTGTCCAACAAGAAGCTCACAAGTAGCCTTCCAACAACAATAGTTAACTGTGCCACAATATTAGTTATTCGAATTAGAGGTAACAACCTTCACGGCAGCATACTGGAGGGCATTTTTATCTTGGGCTGGAGGAAGTAAATTTTCACAAAACAAATTGACCGGTTCCATTCCAACCGGTTCAAGTAAATTCTTTGGATCGGTTCACACATTGGACCTTTCAAACAACTATCTCGCAGGACATATTCTAGCAAAAATGGGTTTATACTCAAATTTGGGATACTTGAATTTTTTGTGGAACAACCTTACCTAAAAAATGCCGCTAGAGCTTGGCTACTTTCAGAACCTAAAGGTTTTGGATCTTGAGAGCAGAGGACCAGTTGGCTCAATACCTGCAGATATATGTGAGTCTTGTAGCTTGAGCATTCTTTAGTTACATGGTAATTCCTTGACCGAGCCGCTTCTGGAGGAGATTGGAAATTCCTCAACTCTCTACTTGTTGTATGGCCTTTGCTAATTTTGCTTCTATTAGTCATTTACATCTTTTCTCTTTAGTTAAATTACATTATATTAGTAGCCTAGTCCATTAAGACACGAAAAATACGATATATTATCATTAAGTAAATTCAAAATTGATAGTATATGAGTAATTGACCTAGCTTTCTTGAGTGTAGAAATCAAGTAGGTTGATAACTTTGTACTTCAGTGACTAGGCATTTTCAAAATTGGGTCATTTGGTATTATATCGAATTGAAGGTGAACTTTAACTTTTGCCACCATCAAATTATTGTAAGGTACCATAGTAATGGTCAAAGGAGGCTAAAGGGTATTATAGTTGTTGGGCCACTAGTTGGCTTATAAAATTGTGTATAGAGTTAACAGAGAAAAGTGAATAGAGGGGTAGGTAAGGTAAAATAGTATAATTAAAAATTATTTGAGAAAATAACTAAAAATATATATATATAATAAAAATTTTTAATTCCCAAAACGATATCATTACTACTAAATTTTTGTTAATTATGTATTTAATTTCATAATATAAATTAAACACATTTTATTTAATTTTATAAATAAATAAAATTAAATTTTAAAAAATATTTTATTAAATTCTTATTATTTTTTATGTATTGTCGTCTATTATTGTACTTATGAATATTGTAGATAATTGGCTTAAACAAGTTTTTGTGTCCAACATTATGCCTCGCACTAGAATTGGTCAAAAATATAATCATTATGACAATCCAAATGACATTGCTTGAACTTATTGCATGTTTGTTCTTTTTTCCTGTAGGAGCTTGTCCCACAACAATTTAAGTGGTTCCAGTCCTAGGTCCATATCAAAGCTAAACCAACTTAAATTTCTAAAATTGGAAGTGAACATACTTACTAGAGAGGTAGACTTCCTGTTGGAGGCACATTTTCAAGCTTAGATTACAGTGCTTTGCAGGGGAATTTGGGAATTTGCTCACCTTCGTAGAATGGACCACATAAAATGAATGTTCCAAAGCCACTAGTTTTGGACCCATTTGCCTATGGGAGACAAATATCGGCCATCCAGGTGTTGATCTTCCCTCCAGCGGCATCGGCCGTCTCAGTGTTGTTCTTCCCTCCAGTGGCACAAGCCATCCCAATGGCCTTGGGTTTATCCTTCTTATTTTGATGATTTTTTTGTTGCCTCTTCTTTTATTTCTTCTCTTCGCCTTTCTCTACGATTTTTCAGTTCCTTTTTTTTTCCTTGTCGATTTGTTTCTACCGTTATTACTATTTATTGCGTTGTACTTGTTTTGGTAGTTTTGTGTAGATTAAGTTTTAGTCACTCTAATTCCATAGTTCCTTCCTTTGTAGGCTTTATTACGCAAGGATTGGAATTGGAACTCCTTCCAATGACTACTATGTATAGGTGGATACATGAAGTAACATTATGTGGGTCAATTGCATCTGATGCAAAGAATGCCCTAGAACAAGCTCCCTTGGTGTAAGCCAAACTCTTTTTTTTTTCTTATGCCCTTCTTTTGTTTTGATTTTCATTATCCGTGTAGGATCAAAGCTTTTGTTTGAATAGTGGATTGTTTGTAACAAATAGATCATACACTATATAATGTAAATAAGTCAGACAGTAGGAGTTTGGTTCCTTGTGATGGTGAGTTTTGCTATGAGGTGAATGAAGGTTCTTTATCAAGCTCCATAGCCAATAAATCATGCCCATATCTAGAGATATACGGAGATGGGAGTTTGACTGCGGGTTATTTTGTGAAGGATGTTGTGCAATATGATAGAGTGTCAGGAGACCTCAAAACAACATTAACCAATGGACGTATTATATTTGGGTAAGTTGGTTAATGCTCTTTAACACATGGCTTGTAAAATAGTGTATATTTTTTCAGAAATCTAAAAAAAATAAGATTGCATGAAGCTTTTGTGGTAGCTATTGTGTCCCAAAATTCTTGATTTTGGTTAATGGCGTTCTAGCCTCCTTTCAAGCTTCCTTTGGCTCATTTCACATGCAATATGCTCTGGAGAAAAGGTCTTGGTGCACTAGTTCCTGGTCCAGTTTTAATGAGGTTTTTTTGGCAGAATGTCTATGTTTGATGATTTGAATTGTGTTGATCTTGTGAAATCATTTTCTTTACACATTTTGATGATTCAATATGCTGATATTGTAGACATGTTCCAACCAGTCTTGAAATAGTTAACTAGGATATGCAAATTATTGTCTTGTTTCTTTACCTATTCATTCATATTTTCATATTTTTGTATTTAGTTTTATTCAAAAAGTGGTTTCCTTTTGGTTTTATCATAGTTGTGGTGCTAGACAATTTGGAAATCTAGGTACATCCAACATAGAAGCACTTGATGGGATACTTGGTTTTGGAAAATCAAACTCGTCAATGATTTCACGGTTGGCTTCAAATCGGAATGTGAAAAAGATATTTGCACACTGTTTAGATAGTACAAATAGAGGTGGTATCTTTGCTATTGAGCATGTTATGCAACCAAAAGTTAACATGACACCTTTGATATCAAATGAGTAAGTTATCTAATCATAGCATATTTTCCCACCTATAGTTTGTTGGCAGTGCATTTTTTTTTTCACTTTTTAGAAGTTGTTGCTTTTACAATGGCTTTTTTTTTTTTTATATCATGCATGGTTATTTGTGCACAATTTTTTTTTTTCCTTCTATCTTGAATTTTGGAAAAAGTTTGCAACATTTGAGGGAAAGGGATGAAATGGCTTGTCTAAAGCATGACATGGAAGTGTTCTCATATTACTGGATCAAATTTCCTAGAAACTTTGACTTGTGTCGTCATTTATATTCAATTACATTCTTAACTGTTGAAGTGAACTAAGACTCCTTATAGTTTGTTTGTTTGTTTATCATATTTTGATTGTTTTAATAAAGGAAAAATTGTGGCTACTCTCCAGGACAAACATTAGTTTTCTAATGCAAGCTAGGAAGAGAAACTGATTGAAATTATATGGATGAGAATTTAGGTGACTAAGAAGTGGTAAAATGGGGGAATAGGGTGAAGGAGGTGTACATCTTCCTGGACAGATCTTTGGAAGATCTTTGGCATTGATTATGGTGCTGGAAATTTTAGAATTAGGAACACAACTTTAATAATTGTCTGCACTTACTGTGTAAGAAAATCCTCGGAACTAATCCTTCATTGATTAATGCTGGTGAATTTAATATGGCATTTAATGATGTCTTGGCAGACCATTAGAACTGATTATGAATAAGGACTTTCCTTTTGGCTTGTGAAAAGTTTAGTAATTGGAATTCTATCGGTAATTTATATGTTCAGTATACCCTTTAGAATCTTGTAGTGATTTTATTATTAGGGACAAGAGCTAGTGAATGAATTTACCTCAAGTGATTTGTCCGTTTCCCTTAATAGTTTTATTATTAGGAACAAGAGACAGTAAGTGAATTGACCTCAAGTTATTTTTCTGTTTTCTTTTGCTTCTATTTCTTGGCTATTCCCCCTTTATTGTTTCTCTCCCATTTCCTGCCCTGCCTAACTTTCTCTTTACTTTTCCACCTAGCTGTTTTTATTTATTTATTTATTTTATGTTGATTGTGCAGTCTTAATGGTCAACTTAAAAATTTTGACAAATTTCCTGTGAACCATTCGACATTAAGACACAACAAATTGTTACACATGGGTTTCTTCTGTCTATTGTCTGTGATTTTATTTTATTTGCTTACACTCTGTTTTTCCATTATGCATGTAATGGTTATTCCTAATTTCCCATGCCAAAAGATTTGCCTTAATATTCCTAATTGGCAAAGGGTCGTTGTATGAACCTAAAGAAGATACTCTGCCGCCTTCTCTGTACATATCCTGGGATAGGGACCCTATAACTGTTCATGTCCTGATGGGTACTCAAATTCTGACAGTGAGAAAATGTGCTACTACCCTATCAGGGACTCACCATATGTCTGGGAACCTGATAAAAAATCTCGGACTAAAGTTATTATCATTATAGGTATGTAATATCTATTTGGTTTGTAACATTAGCTAGAAGTTAGTCATATATTTGTTTAGGAATTTAGACTTCTTGAAGACTCGAAATTGCAGCAAGCTAATCACTCGGTAGTTATAATTTATTGCAGTCACTATAATTAACGTGATAATTTTTTAATTTTTTTGAATTAAAAATGATATCAAAAGTTTTTTATAAAATTAAATTTATCTTCCGATTTGATAATTGTGCAAGTTGCAGCTCTGATCTTGGATTACTTTTACTAGTTATTGTTGCATGGGGTTGTACAAGAAAATTAAAAGAAGAAAGACCATTAGACTCAAGGAAAAATATTTTAAAAGAAATGGTGGTTTGCTATTGCAACAATAATTGTCTTTAAGAGATAATAATGTTGAACAAACAAAACTATTTAGTTCCAAGGAGCTAGAGAACCAGAGACCATTACAACATGAGTCAAATCCTTGGGCAGGAGGCCAAGGAACAGTCTATAAAGGAATGTTTGGCCGCTGGAAAGATTATGTTAATCAAGAAGTCTAAGATAGTCAACAAAGATGAAGAAAAACCCAAACATTTTATCAACAAAGTTGTAATTCTAACACAAATCAACCACAAAAATGTGGTTAAGTTACTTGGATGTTGTTTGGAGACAGAAGTACCTCTATTTGTTTACAAGTTCATCCCAAATGGAGCTCTCTTTCAACACATACATGAACAAAATGATTAGGAATTTTTAATTACGTGGGAAATTCGCTTGCGGATTGCAATTGAAGTGGTAGATGCTGTCTTGTATTTGCATTCAGCAACATCCATACCCATTTATCATTGAGACATTGAGTCCTCAAGCATACTACTAGATGAGAAATATAGAGCAATTGACTTTGAGATGCCAAAGTCTGAAACTTTTGCTCTGTATTTATCATCCAGCAGTATGTTTGTGAATTTGATGTCTTGATGATAAATGAGAATGGATGCTGCTAAATGCAAGTACGAGACAGCATCCACAACTTTAGTTGCAATCTGTAAGCGCATTTCCCACATACTTGGAAATTCATGATTATTTTGTCCATATATGAGTTGAAAAAGAGTTCCATTTGGGATGAACTTGTAAACTAACAGAAGTACTTCAGTCTCCAAACAACATCCAACTAATTTTACCACATTTATGTGATTGATTTATGTTAGAATTGCAACATCATTGATGAACTGTTTGAGCTTACCTTCATCTTCATCAACTATCTTGCACTTCTTGATTGCCACAATCTTTCTATTCGTCAACATTCCTTTATAAAACATTCTTTAGCCTCCCTAACCAAGGATTCGACAAATGTTGTAGTGGTCTGTAACCTTTTTTAGCTCTTTGGAACCAAATAGTTTCGTTTACTCAACATTATTATCTGGATATGGTATTTTTACTTTATGTCCTGTTAAAAAATGTTATTTTTAACATTGAAACAACGGAGCTAGAATTGAGTGAAATAGTTTAACAGGAGAAACATGGTTCAAAGATGGCCTTTTTTGATGGCAACCCCCCTTGAGAGACTCTGAATGCCAATTGTTCATCTTATTCAGTCACTGGGAGGAGAAGTACAGCTTAATTCACGAATAAAGAAGATTGAGTTAAGCAATGAGGGAGCAGTGAGCAGTATTTTGCTAAATAGTGGAGACGTGATTGAAAAAGATGCTTATGTATTTGCCACTCCAGGTACACCAAAATGTTCTGTGTGTTGTCTAAATTGCACTACTTTTGTTTCCCAATTCTTTTTTACTGTCCATCTATTTGCTCCGATCAGTTGATATCCTGAAGCTTCTTTTGCTTGATGACTGGAAAGAGATTCCTTACTTTATGGAATTGGAGAAATTAGTTGGAGTTCCTGTTATCAATGTTCACATCTGGTGAGTAAGGCATTTTGTCATCAACAATCAATAATGGAAATCATGCCATGCTCTTACACAGAACAATATTACATTGGAATATTGGGAATTCAGCAGAAGACTTTAGAATTAAGAGATTGCATTCATCAGAATGGTTTTGATAATGTAAGAACATTCTTTCTTAGCTTGACATTATATCTCATGTCATCAATCATATTTTCTTATTTTCGATACAAATCAGGCCATGCATTTAGTTTAGGTAGAGTCAATAGTGTCTCTATGTATATATGAGACTGTTTTCTAGAAGTCAAATTTTCTGCAAGTGAAATAGTTGCATAAAGCTATCTTTATTGCAGGTTTGACCGAAACTAAAAAATACATATGATCACCTACTCTTTAGCGGGTATTGCCATATTTCATATCACCTTTTGTGTTTATCAAGGTATTGGTTTCAGTATTTTGTTAACTTAACACATTTTTCACATTTATCACAACTTATTAACAACCTATTATTTTTGAAGTAATTACCTCATGAACATTTTGCAACGTCCTCATCTCCTCCTCACTCCTCTCTAGTTTCTTTCTTTTATTTTCCTTCACTGCAAGGCATTGATAGTTCTTCAAAAGATTTTGAAACAACAATAATCCTCACCATTCCAGTACAAGATGCTTTAGCGAGCACTAAGTAATGGAACAATTTTAGATACTCTCAAATTAAAACCTCCTAATAATATTTGTCAAATAAAATCCAATCCTCAAGAATTTTTAAATGATAAATTGCACAAAATTTTGCTGCCTATTCAAGTTGTTTTAGGTTAGAGAAGAATTTGATTCTCAAGTCTTCTTCTTCTTCTTCTTCTTTTCTTTTCATCAGTGTGACAAAACTTTTCTTTCCCTTCTTTCTATTTCTTACTAGAAATTGTTCGATCTCACTAAATTTTCCTTTTTGATTTTTAAATTTGTTTGTAACATGTAAGGTAACTGCTATAACTATATATATTTTTTTTTTATCTTTGTGTCAGCTTACAATTTATGTTCACATAGTTCATCACCTTCATTCACCATCATTTCCCTTCTATTGTTTTTCTCCAATTCTTGAATGTTTGATTTGTGTCTAAGTTTGATCTTAAAGGCAGTTTACTTGGTGAATCATATTTCATGCATTGCAAAAGTTGGTTGTGTCCTAAGCAAAATGTTTAGTCTACAATATCTTGGATACTTTGACATCACTAATCAGCTTTTGCTTGATATTTTGCAACAAAATGCATGTTTCTTTTCCCTTCACATAAAATACAAGAGCATATTTTATTCCTTTGTTGACATGATGTTTGGAAAAAGTTAATTACTTGTTACTGCTTGATTGATTGGCCATTCCTTAAATCTTCAAGTGCAGTACTTCTAATATAGGTGCTACTTTTTGAATCTAGGGCTTTTACCTGTTAGCCATTCCTAAGGGGAACGCAGCAATATCGACCTAAAGGACTTCAACTATCGCCTTCTTTGTATGTATATTTGGGGGACAACAGACCTTATAACTACCCGTGTCCATATGGGAACTTTAGTTTTGACAATGACAATACATGCGTCCAATTATTTGTTGAACAACTTAGTAAAAAATCTCGGGCTAAAGTTGCATCATTAGTATGCAATATTTATTTGGTTTGTAATATTAGCTGGAAGTTGGTCTTAAATTTGTTCAAGAATTTGGATCTCTTAAAATTTCAAAATTGTGGTATGCGAATTACTCAATAGTTTTAATTTATTATAGTCACCATAATTAATGTGATCATTTCTTAATCTCTTTGAATTAGAAATGATATAGAAAAAGTTTTCATGGAATTGAACTTATCTTTTAATTTGATAGTTGTGCAGGAAATAGATGATAAGAAAAAAACAGAGCCTCTTATGAAAGGAATGAAATAGAGCTTGTGGAAAATAGATTTTAGGGGTAGATATTAGAATAGACATTTTATCTATTTGTGAACTCCTTTTCCATTCATCCATAAAAAAAAAATATACGGCAAATTAAACTTCAATGAATAAATTATGTTTTGCATTAAATGGTTGAAATACCAGTGAAGTTTATGAATTTGAAAATCAAGCTACTTCTTTCAAAATTATGTGCATAGGTAACCTGTGGTAATTAGTCCTCATCCTCATTTATTGCTTCCCAATTATTGGAAATTCATATGACTGTTAGCTACCAACAGAGTGTATGGGTTTAGATTGGGAGGACTATCAATCCACTTGTTCAAATAGAGCAGCGTCCGATAAGAAGAAACTAAAGTCTCTAGCAAATAAACGGTAAGAAGAAAATAAATCCTCTAGCAAATAAAGGGAAAGAGAAAAATAGAGCCTGTAGAAAATAGAGTAGATTATGGTTAAAAGAAAACTGAGCTTGTAGCAAATAACTGCTAAGAAGAAAATAGGGCATGTTGGAACCTATAAAGAATAAAGTAGCCTAAGGTAGGAAAAAAATAGAGTCTATAGCAAATAGATGGTAAAAAAAAAAAAGAACCTAGAGGAACATGTAGAAAATAGAGCAGCTTACGAAAAGAGAAAAACAGAGCTTACAACAAATAGACAGTGAGAAGAAAATAGAGCCTATAGTAATTAGATTTTAGGAGTAGGTACTAAAATAAACATTTTATCTGTTCATACACTCCTTTTCCATTCATCCATAAAAGAAAATTATACAACAAATTAAGTTTTAGTGAATAGATTCTATTTTGCATTACATGGTTGAAATACCTGTGGAGTTAATGAATTTGAAAATCAAGCTACTTCTTTCAAAATTATATGCACATGCAACCTTTGGTAATTAATCCTCGTAATTGCCTTCAACCTATTGGAAACTCATGTGACTACTGGTTACCATCAAAGTGTATGGGCTAAGATTGGGAGGACTGTCAATCCACTTGTCCAAATAAAGCAGCCTCCAGTTAGAAGAAACAGAGCCTGTATAAAACAAAGTAGCCTGTGGTAAGAAGAAAATATAGTCTATAGCGAATAGCTGCTAAGAAGAAAATAGAGCATGTAGGAACTTGTAAAAAATAAAGTAGCCTAGGGTAAGAAAAAAACAAAGCTTGTTGCTAGTAGATGGTAAGAAGAAAATAGAACCTAAAGGAGCATGTAAAAAATAAAGCAGCCAATAGAAAGAAGAAAATGGAGGTTGTAGCAAATAAATTGTAAGAAGAAAACATAACTTGTAGCAAATAAATTTTAGGAGTAGGTACTAGAATAGACATTTTATTTGTTTGTACACTCCTCTTCCTTTCATCCATTAAAAAAGATTATATGACAAATTAAGTTTCTAAGAATAAATTCTATTTTGCATTACATGGTTGAAATACCCGTGGAGTTTACGAATTTGAAAATCAAGCTACTTCTTTCAAAATTATGTTCATAGGCAATCTTTGGTACTTATTCCTCATCTTCATTTGTTGCTTTCCAGCTATTGGATTCTTATGTGACTGTTGGCTACCATTAGAATGTATGGGCTAGGATTAGGAGGATTGTCAATTCACTTATCCAAACAAAGCTTCCTCCGATAAAAAGAAAATAGAGCCTCTAGCAATTATATGGTAAGAAGGAAATAGAACCTCTAGCAATTATATGGTAAGAAGGAAATAGAGCCTCTAGCAAATAAATGGTAAGAAGAAAACAAAGTCTGTAGAAAACTGAGCAGCCTATGGTAAGGAGAAAATAAAGCGTGTAGCAAATAGATGGTAAGAAGAAAACCGAGCTTATAGGAGTCTGTAAAAGATAGAGCAGACTAAGGTAGGAAGAAAATGAAGCTTGTAGAAAATAAAGTAATCTACGAAAATAAGAAAATAAATCCTGTAGCAAATAGATTTTAGGAGTAGGTGCAAAAATAAACATTCCTTTCATCCATAAAAAAAAGATTATACAAAAAATTAAGTTTCAATGAATAGATTCTATTTTGCATTACGTGGTTGAAATACTCGTGGAGTCTATGAATTTGATAATCAAGCTACTTCAAAATTATGCGCACAGGTAATCTTTAGTAATTAATCCTCGTCCTCATTTATTACTTTCCAATTATTGGAAACTCATGTGACTACTGGCTATTATCAGATTGTATGGGCTACGATTGGGAGGACTATCAATCCATTTGTCCAAACAGAGCAGCCTTCGGCAAGAATAAAATAGAACCTCCAGCAAATAGACGATACGAAGAAAATAGAGCATTTAGCAAATAAACAGTAAGAAGGACATGGAGCCTATAGGGCTTGTAGAAAATAGAGCAGCCTATGGTAAGAAGAAAATATAGTTTGTAGCAAATAGACAGTAAGAAGAAAATAGAGCCTATAAGAGCTTGTAGACAATAGAGCGACCTATGGTAGGAAGAAAACATAGCCTGTAGCAAATATATGGTAAGAAGAAAACAGAACTTGTAATAAATATATTTTAGGAGTAGGTTCTAAAATAGACATTTTATCTATTTCTATACTCCTCTTCCTTTCATCCATCAAAATAGATTATATGGCAAATTAAGATTCAATGAATAGATTTTGTTTTACAAAGCAGCCTAAGGTAGGAAGAAAACAGAGCCTGTAGCAAGGAGATGGTAAGAAGAAAACAGAGCCTGTAGCAAAGAGATGGTAAGAAGAAAATAGAACCTGGAGGAGCCCGTAGAAAATAGAGCAGCTTACGAAAAGAAGAAAATAAAGCCTGTAACAAATAGATTTTATGAGTATGTTCTAAAATAGACATTTTATTAGTTTGTGCACTCCTCTTCCTTTCATCCATCAAAACAGATTATATGCAAATTTAGCTTTAATGAATAGATTTTGTTTTACATTACATGGTTGAAATACTCATGGTGTTTAGGAATTTGAAAATCAAACTGCTTCTTTCAAAATTATGTGCACCGACAGCCTTTAGTAATTAATCCTCGTCCTTATTTGTTGCTTTCCAACTATTGGAAACTTATGTGACTACTGGCTACCATTAAAGTATATGGGCTAGGATTGGGAGGATTGTCAATCCCCTAAACAGAGCAGCCTACAGAAAGAAGAAAACAAAATCTATAGCAAATAGGCAGTAAGAAGAAAACAAAGCTTGTAGCAAATAGATTTTAGTAGTTGGTACTAAAATAGACATTGTATTTGTTCATACACTTTTTTTCCTTTCATCCATCAAAAAAGATTGTATGGAAAATTAATCTTCAATGAATAGATTATGTTTTGCACTACATGGTTTAAATACCTGTGGAGTTTACGAATTTGAAAAATCAACCTATTTGTTTCAAAATTATGTGCACAGACAACCTTTGGTAATTAATCCTTATCCTCATTTGTTCCTTTTCAATTGTTGGAAACTCATGTGACTGTTGGCTACCATCAAAGTGTATGGCCTATGATTAGAAGGACTGTCAATCCACTTATCCAAACAAAGCAACCTACGATTGGAAGAAAATAAAGCCTCTAGCATATAGACGGTAATAAGTAAACAGAGCCTCTAACAAATAGAAGGGAAGAAGAAAATAGAGCCAAATTCAATGGATTCCATGTTCCAACAGATTATAGATGTGTTTGTTGCCTTGAATAGAGTTCCTGTTGTTTGTACACAAGCTATTTTCAACATTATTAAGTATGAAGGAGTAATTGCAACCAAAATTAGAGTCTTGTTAGGAGGAAAAGAAGAGAAGGTCTCATTAGGCTGTAATTAACTAGAAAATACTTGTAAGGAATGCTAGTCATCATCAAGGACTCCTTGTTTAATCAAATTCAATGGATTCCATGTTCTAACGGAGTATAGAAGTGCTTATTGCCATGAATAGAGTTCCAGTTGTTTGTACATAACCTATTTTCAACTTCATTAAGTATGAATGAGTAATTGCAGCCAAAAGTGGAGTCTTGTTAGGAGGAAATGAAGAGAAGGTCTCATTAGGCTGTAAATAAGTGGAAAATACTTGTAAGGAATGCTAGTCATCATCAAGCACTCCTTGTTTAATCAAATTCAATGGATTCCATGTTCTAACGGAGTATAGAAGTGCTTATTGCCATGAATAGAGTTCCAGTTGTTTGTACATAACCTATTTTCAACTTCATTAAGTATGAATGAGTAATTGCAGCCAAAAGTGGAGTCTTGTTAGGAGGAAATGAAGAGAAGGTCTCATTAGGCTGTAAATAAGTGGAAAATACTTGTAAGGAATGCTAGTCATCATCAAGGACTCCTTGTTTAATCAAATTGAATGGATTCCATTTTCCAAGGGCATATAGATGTGCTTGTTGCCATGAGTAGAGTTCTAATTGTTTGTACACAAAATATTTTCAACATCATTAAATGTGAATGAGTAATTGCAGCCAAAATTGGAGTCTTGTTAGGAGGAAATGAAGAGAAGGTCTCATAAGGCTGTAATTAAGCGAAAAATACTTGTAAGTAATGCTAGTCATCCTCAAGGACTCCTTGTTTGATCAAATTCAATGGATTCCATGTTCCAAGGGAGTATAGATGTACTTATTGCCATGGATAGAGTCCAAGTTGTTTGTAGACAACCTATTTTCGACATCATTTAGTGTGAATGAGTAATTTCAGCCAAAATTGGAGTCTTGTTAGGAGGAAATGAAGTGAAGGTCTCCTAAGGCAGTAATTAAGCGCAAAATACTTGTAAGGAATACTAGTCATCATCAAGGACTTCTTGTTTAATCAAATTCAATGCCTTCCATGTTTAAACGGAGCATACATGAGCTTCTTGCTATGAACAGTTTTCCAGTTGTTTGTACATAAGCTATTTTCAACATCATTAATTGTGAATGAGTAATTGCAGCCAAAATTGGAGTCTTGTTCAGAGGAAAAGAAGAGAAGGTCTCATTAGGTAGTAATTAAGCAGAAAATTCTTGTAAAGAATGCTAGTCATCATCATGAACTCCTTGTTTAATCAAATTTCGTGGATTCCATGTTCTAAGAGAGTGTAGATGTGCTTGTTGCCATGAATAGAGTTTCCATTGTGTGTACACAACCTATTTTCAACATCATTAACTGTGAATGAGTAATTACTACAAAAATTGGAGCCTTGTGTTTTGCATATGAGGAGAGGGTCTCATTAGGCTGTAATTATGATGAAAATACATTTAAACAATGCTAGTCATCTTCAAGGACTCCCTCTTTGATGAAATTCGATGGATTTCATGTTCCAACGGAGTATAGATGTACTTGTTGCCATGAATAGAGTTCCAGTTGTTTGTACACAAGCTATTTCCAACATTATTAAGTGTGAAGGAGTAATTGCAGCCAAAATTAGAGTCTTGTTAAGAGGAAAAGAAGAGAAGGTCTCATTAGGCTGTAATTAAGCAAAAAATACTTGTAAGGAATGCTAGTCATCATCAAGGATGCCTTGTTTAATGAAATTCAATGGATTCCATATTCAGAAGGTGTACAGAAGTGCTTGTTGCCATGATTTGAGTTCCAGTTGTTTGTACACAAGCTATTTTCAACATCATTACGTGTGAATGACTAATTGCAGCAAAAATTGAAGTCTTGTTCGGTGGAAATGAGGAGAAGGCCTCACTAGGCCGTAATTAAGCTGAAAATACTTGTAAGGAATGCTAGTCATCATCAAGGACTCCTTGTTTAATCAAATTCAATGGATTCCATGTTCCCTAGGAGTATAACTGTGCTTGATGCCTTGAATAGAGTTCCAATTGTTTGTACACAAGCTATTTTCCACATCATTAAGTGTGAATGAGTAATTGCAGCTAAAATTGGGGTCTTGTTAGGAGGAAATGAAGGAAAGGTCTCATAAGGCTGTAATGAAGCAGAAAATATTTGTAAGGAATGCTAATCATCATAAAGGACTCCTTGTTTAACGAAATTCATTGGATTCCATATTTCAAGGGAGTATAGATGTGCTTGTTGCCATGAATAGAGTTCTTGTTGTTTGTACACAACCTATTTTCAACATCATTAACTGTGAAGGAGTAATTACAACAAAAATTTGCGCCTTTTTAGGAGGAAATGAATAGAAGGTCTCATTAGGTCGTAATTAAGCAAAAAATACTTGTAAGGAATGCTAGTCATCATCAAGGACTCCTTGCTTAATGAAATTTAATGGATTCTATGTTCCAAGGGAGTTTAGATGTGCTTGTTGCCATAAATAGAGTTCCCGTTGTTTGTACACAACCTATTTTCAACATCGTTAAATGTGAATCAATAATTACGAAAAAAATTGGGGTTTCGTTTGGTGCAAATGAGGAGAAGGTCTCATTAGGCTGTAATTAAACAGAAAATACTTGTAAGGAATGCTAGTCACCATCAAGGACTCCTTGTTTAATCAAATTCAATGGATTCCATGTTCCAACAGAGTATAGATGTGCTTATTGCCATGAGTAGACTTCCAGTTGTTTGTACATAAGCTATTTGCAACATTATTAACTATGAAGAAGTAATTCCAATGAAAATTAGAGCCTTCTTATGAGGAAATGAAGAGAATGTCTCATTAGGCCGTAATTAAGCTGAGAATACTTGTAAGAAATGCTACTCATCATCATGGACTCCTTGTTTGATGAAATTCAATGGATTTCATGTTCCCTGGGTGTATAACTGTGCTTGTTGCCATGAATAGAGTTCCAGTTGTTTGTACCCAAGCTATTTTTGACATCATTAAGTGTGAATGAGCAATTACAGCCAAAATTGGAGTGTTGTGAGGAGGAAATGAAGAGAAGGTCTCATTAGGCTGTAATTAAGCATAAAATACTTCTAAGGAATTCTAGTCATCATCAAGGACTCCTTGTTTAAACAAATTCAATGGATTCCATGTTCCAAGGGAGCATAGATGTGCTTGTTGCCTTGAATAGAGTTCCAGTTGTTTGTACCCAAACTATTTTCGAGATCATTAAGTGTGAATGAGTAATTGCAGCCAAAATTGGAGTCTTGTTAGGAGGAAATGAAGAGAAGGTCACATTAGGTTATCATTAAGCAAAAAATACTTGTAAGGAACACTAGTCATCGTCAAGGACTCCTTTTTTAGTGAAATTCAATGGATTCCATGTTCCAAGGGAGTATAGATGTGGTTGTTGCCATGAATAGATTTGTAGTTGTTTGTACACAAACTATTTTCAACATCATTAACTGTGAATGAGTAATTAGAACCAAAACTAGAGGCTTGTTTCTTATAAATGAGGAGAAGGTCTCGTTAAGCTGTAATTAAGATGAAAATTCATGTAAGTAATGCTAGTCATCATGAAGGGCTCGTAGTTTAATGAAATTCAATGGATTCCATTTTCCAAGGGAGTATAGATGTGCCTGTAGCCATTGATAGAGTTTCAGTTGTTTGTACACAAGCTATTTTCAACATCATTAAGTCTGAATGAGTAATAGTAGCCAAAATTGGAGTCTTGTTAGGAGGAAATGAAGAGAAGGTCTCATTACGCTATAATTAAGCATAAAATACTCGTAAGAAATGCTAGTCATCATCAAGGACTTTGTACCTAATGAAATTCAATGGATTCCATGTTTCAAGGGTGTATAAATTTGCTTGTTGTCATGTATAGAGCTCCAGTTGTTTGTACACAAGCTATTTTCAACATCATTAACTGTGAATCTGTAATTACAACAAAAATAGGAGCCTTGTTTGGTGCAAATGGGAAGAAGGTCTCATTAGGCTGTAATTAAGATGAAAATACTTGTAAGCAATGGTAGTCATCATCAAGGACTCCTTGTTTAATGAAATTCAATGGATTTCATGTTCCAACAGAGTATAGATGTGCTTGTTGCCATGAATAGAGTTACAGTTGTTTGTACACACACTATTTTCAACATCATTAACTGTCAATCTATAATTACAACAAAAATTAGAGCCTTATTTGGTGAAAATGGGAAGAAGGTCTCATTAGGCTGTAATTGGGCAGAAAATACTTGTAAGGAATGCTAGTCATCATCAAGGACTGCTTGTTTAATCAAATTCAATGGATTCCATGTTCCAACAGAGTATAGATGTGCTTGTTGCCATGAATAGAGTTCCAATTGTTTGTACACAACCTATTTTCAACATCATTAAGTGTGAATGAGTAATTGCAGCCAAAATTGGAGTCTTGTTAGGAGGAAATGAAGAGAAGGTCTCATTAGGTTGTAATTAAGCGGAAAATACTTGCAAGGAATGCTAGTCATCATAAAGGACTCCTTGTTTAATCAAATTCAATGGATTCCATGTTCCCTGGGAGTATAATTGTGCTTGTTGCCTTGAATAGAGTTCCAATTGTTTGTACACAAGCTATTTTCAACATCATTAACTGTGAATGAGTAATTGCAGTTAAAATTGGGGTCTTGTTAGGAGGAAATCAAGGAAAGGTCTCATAAGGCTGTAATGAAGTAGAAAATATTTGTAAGGAATGCTAATCATCTTGAAGGACTCCTTGTTTAACGAAATTCATTGGATTCCAAGTTCCAAGGGAGTATAGATGTGCTTGTTGCCATGAATAAAGTTCCTGTTGTTTTGTACACAACCTATTTTAAACATCATTAACTGTGAATTAGTAATTATAACAAAAATTGGAGCCTTGTTTGGTACAAATGGGAAGAAGGTCTCATTAGGCTGTAATTAAGCAGAAAATACTTGTAAGGAATGCTAGTCATCATCAAGGAGTCCTTGTTTAATGAAATTCAATGGATTCTATGTTCCAAGGGAGTTTAGATGTGCTTGTTGCCATAAATAGAGTTGCGGTTGTTTGTACACAACCTATTTTCAACGTCATTAACTATGAATCAGTAATTACGACAAAAATTGGGGCCTTGTTTGGTGCAAATAGGAAGGTCTCATTAGGCTGTAATTAAGCTGGAAATACTTGTAAGGAATGTTAGTCATCATCAAGGACTCCTTGTTTAATGAAATTCAATGGATTTCATGTTCCAACAGAGTATAGATGTGCTTGTTGCCATGAATAGAGTTACAGTTGTTTGTACATATGCTATTTTCAACATCATTAACTGTGAATCTGTAATTACAACAAAAATTAGAGCCTTATTTGGTGCAAATGGGAAAAAGGTCTCATTAGGCTGTAATTAGGCAGAAAATACTTGTAAGGAATGCTAGTCATCACCAAGGACTGCTTGTTTAATCAAATTCAATGGATTCCATGTTCCGACGGAGTATAGATGTGCTTATTGCCATGAATAGAGTTCCAATTGTTTGTACACATCCTATTTTCAACATCATTAAGTGTGAATGAGTAATTGCAGCCAAAATTGGAGTCTTGTTAGGAGGAAATGAAGAGATGGTCTCATTAGGCTGTAACTAAGCAGAAAATACTTGTAAGGAATGCTAGTCATCATCAAGGGCACCTTGTTTAATGAAATTAAATGCATTCCATGTTCCAAGGGAGTATAGATGGGATTGTTGTCAGGAATAGTTTTCCAGTTGTTTGTACACAAGCTATTTTGAACATCATTGAGTGTGAATGTGTAATAGCAGCCAAAATTGGAGTCTTGTTAGGAGGAAATGAGGAGAAGGTCCAATTAGGCTGTAATTAAGAAGAAAATACTTGTAAGGAATGCTAGTCATCATCGAGGACTCCTTGTTTTATGAAATTCAATGGATTCCATGTTCCAAGGGAGTATAGATGTGCTTGTTGCCATGAATAGAGTTCAAGTTGTTTGTACGCAAGCTATTTTCAACATCATTAAGTGTGAATGAGTAGTTGCAGCCAAAATTGGAGTCTTGTTAGGGGGAAATGAAAGGAAGGTCTCATTAGGCTGTAATTAAGCTGAAAATACTTGTAAGGAATGCAAGTCATTATCAAAGACTCCTTGTTTAATGAAATTCAATGGGTTTCATGTTCCTAGGGAGTATAGATGTGCTTGTTGCGATGAATAGTGTTCCATATGTTTGTAGACAAGCTATTTTCAACATCATTGACTGTGAAGGAGTAATTACAACATATATTGGAGCCTTGATAGGAGGAAATGAAGCGAAAGTCTCATTAGGCCATAATTAAGCTGAAAATACTTGTAAGAAATGCTAGTCAACATCAAGGCCTCCTTGCCTAATGAAATTCAATGGATTCCATGTTCCAAGGGAGTATAGATGTGCTTGTTGTCATGAATAAAGTTCCAGTTGTTTGTAAACAAGCTATTTTCAATATTATTAACTGTGAAGGAGAAATTACAGCGAAAATTGGAGCCTTGTTAGGAGGAAATAAAGAGATGGTCTCATTAGGCCGTAATTAAGTTGAAAATACTTGTAAGAAATTCTAGTCATCATCAAGGACTCATTGTTTAATGAAATTCAATAGATTCCATGTTCCCAAGGATTATAATTATGCATGTTGCCTTGGATAGAGTTCCACTTGTTTGTACAGAAGTTATTTTCAACATCATTAAGTGTAAAAGAGTAATTACAACAAAAATTGGTGCCTTGTTAGGAGGAAATGAAGAGAATGTCTCATTAGGTCGTAATTAAGCTGAAAATACTTGTAAGAAATGCTAGTCATCATCAAGGGCTCCTTCTTTAATGAAATTCAATGGATTCCATGTTCCTAGCGAGTATAGATGTGCTTGTTGCCATGAATAGGGTTCCAGTTGTTTGTACATAAACTAGTTTCAACATCGTTAACAGTGAAGGAGTAATTACAGCAATATTGGAGGCTTGTTAGGAGGAAATGAAGAGAAGGTCTCATTAGGCAGTAATTAAGCTGAAAATACTTGTAAAAAATGCCAGTCATCATCAAGGACTCCTTGTTTAATGAAATTCAATGGATTCCATGTTCCCAAGGAGTATAACTATGCTTGTTGCCTTGAATAGAGTTCCACCTGTTTGTACATAAGCTACTTTCAACATTATTAAGTGTGAATGAGTAATGACAAGAAAAATTGGTGCCTTGTTAGGAGGAAATGAAAAGAATGTCTGATTAGGTCGTAATTAAGCTGAAAATACTTGTAAGAAATGCTAGTCATAATGAAGGACTCCTTATTTAAAGAAATTCAATGGATTCCATGTTCTTAGGGAGTATAGATGTGCTTGTTGCCATGAATAGGATTCCACTTGTTTGTACATAAGCTATTTTGAACATCATTAACAGTAAAGGAGTAATTGCAACAAAAATTGGTGCCTTCTTAGGAGAAAATAAAGAGAAGGTCTCATTAGGCCGTAATTATGCTGAAAATACTTGTAAGAAATGTTAGTCATCATCAAGGACTCCTTGCCCAATGAAATTCAATGGATTCCATGTTTCAAGGGTGTATAAATTTGCTTGTTGTCATGAACAGAGTTCCAGTTGTTTGTACACAAGCTATTTTCAACATCATTAACTGTGAAGGAGTAATTACAACAAAAATTGGTGCCTTGTTGGGAGGAAATGAAGAGAAGGTCTCATTAGGCCACAACTAAGTTGAAAATACTTGTAAGAAATGCTAGTCATCATCAAGGACTCCTTGTTTAAGGCAATTCAATAGATTCCATGTTCCAAGGGAGTATAGATGTGTTTGTTGCCATGAATAGAGTTTCACTTGTTGGTACACAAGCTATTTTGAACATCATTAAGTGTGGATGGGTAATTACAACAAAAAGTGGAGCCTTGTTAGGATGAAATGAAGAGAAGGTCTAATTAGGTCATAATTAAGCTGAAAATACTTGTAAGAAATGCTAGTCATCATTAAGGACTCCTTATTTAAGGAAATTCAATGGATTCCATGTTCCAAGGGAGTATGGATGTGCTTGTTGCCATGAATAAAGTTTCACTTGTTTGTACACAAGCTATTTTGAACATCATTAAGTGTGGATGGGTAATTACAACAAAAAGTGGAGCCTTGTTAGGAGGAAATGAAGAGAAGGTCTCATTAGGCCGTAATTAAGCTGAAAATACTTGTAAGAAATGCTAGTCATCATCAAGGACTCCTTATTTAAAAAAATTCAATGGATTCCATGTTCCAAGGGAGTATAGATGTGTTTGTTGCCATGAAAAAATTTCCAGTTGTTTGCACACAAACTATTTTCAACATCATTAACTGTGAAGGAGTAATTACAACAAATATTGGAGCCTTGTTAGGAGGAAGTGAAGATATGGTCTCATTAGGCCGTAATGAAGCTGAAAATACTTGCAAGAAATGCTAGTCATCACTAAGGACTCCTTGTTTAATGAAATTCAATGGATTCCATGTTCTAAGGGAGTATAGATGTGCTTGTTGCCATGAACGGAGTTCTAGATGTTTCTACACAAGCTATTTTCAACATCATTAACTGTGAAGAAGTAATTATGATGAAAATACGTGTAAGAAATGCTAGTCATCATCAAGGACTCCTTACCTAATTATAGATGTGATTGTTGTCTTTTATAGAGTTCCAGTTGTTTTTAAATAAGCTATTTTCAACATCATTAACTGTGAAGGAGTAATTACAACAAAAATTTGGGCCTTTTTAGGAGGAAATGAATAGAAGGTCTCATTAGGTCGTAATTAAGCTGAAAATATTTGTAATAAATGATTGTCATCATCAAGGACTCCTTGTTTAATGAAATTCAATGGATTCCATGTTCCCAGGGAGTATAGATGTGCTTGTTGCCATGAATACAGTGCCAGTTGTCTGTACACAAGCAATTTTCAACATCGTTAATTATGAAGGAGTAATTACAACAAAAATTGGTGCCTTTTTAGGACAAAATGAATATAAGGTCTCATTACGCCGTAATTAAGCCAAAAATACATCTAAGAGATGTCAATCATCAACAAAGACTCCTTGTTTAATGAAATTCAATGGATTCCATGTTCCTAGGGAGTATAAATGTGCTTGTTTCCATTAATAGGGTTCTAGTTGTTTGTACACAAGCAATTTTCAACATCATTAACTGTGAAGAAGTAATTAGAACGAAAATTGGAGACTTGTCAGGAGGAAATAGAGAGGTCTCATTAGGCCATAATTAAGCTGAAAATACTTGCAAGAAATGCTAGTCATCATCAAGGACTCATTGTTTAATGAAATTCAATGGATTCCATGCTCCCAGTGAGTATAACTATGCCTGCTGGCTTGAATAGAGCTTCACTTGTTTGTACACGAGATATTTTCAATATCATTAAGTGTGAATGAGTAATTACAACAAAAGTTGGTGCCTTGTTAGCAAGTATTTGTAAGAAATGCTAGTCATCAACAGGGACTCCTTGTTTAATGAAATTCAATGGATTCCATGTTCCATGGGAGTATAGATGTGCTTGTTGCCATGAATAAAGTTTCAATTATTTGTACACAAGCTATTTTCAACATCATTAACTATGACTGAGAAATTACGACAGAAATTGCAGCTTTGCTACTAGGAAATGAAGTGAAGGTGTCATTGGGCCGTAAGTAAGCTGAAAATACTTGTAAGAAATGCTAGTTATCATCGAGGACTCCTTGTTTAATGAAATTCAATGGATTCCATGTCCCCAGGGAGTATAGATGTGCTTGTTGCCATGAATAGAGTTTTAGTTGTCTACACACAACCTATTTTCAAAATCATTAGGTGTGAATGAGTAATTAGAACAAAAATTGGAGTCTCGTTCGGAGGAAATGAAGAGAATGTCCAATTAGGCTGTAATTAAGTTGAAAATACTTGTAAGAAATGCTAGTCATCAACAGGCACTCCTTGTTTAATGAAATTCAATGGATTCCATGTTCTAGGGGAGTATAGATGTGCTTGTTTCCATGAATAGATTTCCACTTGTTTGTACATAAGCTATTTTGAACATCATTAAGTGTGGATGGGTAATGACAACAAAAATTGGAGCCTTGTTAGGAGGAAATGAAGAGAAGGTCTCATTAGGCTGTAATTAAGCTTAAAATACTTGTAAGAAATGCTAGTCATCATCAAGGACTCCTTGTTTAATGAAATTCACTGGATTCCATGTTCCAAGGGAGAATAGAGGTGCTTATTGCATTGAATAGTGTTCCAATCGTTTGTACACAACCAATTTTCAACATCATTAAGTGTGAATGAGTAATTGCAGCCAAAATTGGAGTCTTGTTAGGAGGAAATGAAGAGAAGGTCTCATAAGGATGTAATTAAGCAAAAAATGCTTGTAAGAAATGCTAGTCATCATCAAGGACTCCTTGTTTAATGGAATTCAATGGATTCCATGTTCCAAGGGAGAATAGATGTGCTTGTTGCCATGATTAGGGTTCCAGTTATTTGTACATAACCTATTTTCAACATCATTAACTGTGAATGAGTAATTACAACAAAAATTGGAGTCTTGTTTGGTGCAAATGAAGAGAAGGTCTCATTAGGCTATAATTAGGCAGAAAATACTTGCATGGAATGCAAGTCATGACTCCTTGTTTAATGAAATTCAATGGATTCCATGTTCCAAGGGAGTATAGATGTGCTTGTTGCCATGATTAGGGTTCCAGTTATTTGTACATAACCTATTTTCAACATCATTAACTGTGAATGAGTAATTACAACAAAAATTGGAGTCTTGTTTGGTGCAAATGAAGTGAAGGTCTCATTAGGCTATAATTAGGCAGAAAATACTTGCATGGAATGCAAGTCATGATCAATGTCTCCTTGTTTAATGAAATTCAATGGATTCCATGTTCCAAGGGAGTACAGAAGTGCTTGTTGCCATGAATAAAGTTCTAGTTGTTTGTACACAAGCTATTTTCAACATCATTAAGTGTGAATGAGTAATTGCAGCAAAAATTGGAGCTTTGTTAGGAGGAATTGAAGAGAAGGTCTAATTAAGTAGAAATTAAGCTGAAAATACTTGTAAGAATTGCCAGTCATCATCAAGTACACCTTGTTTAATGAAATTCAATGGATTCTATGTTCCAAGGGACTATAGATGCGTTTGTTGCCATGAATAGAGTTCCAGTTGTTTGTACACAAGCTATTTTCAACATCATTAATTGTGAATGAGCAATTACAACATAAATTGGAACTTTGTTATGAGGAAATGAAGTGAAGGTGTCATTGGGCCATAATTAACCTAAAAATACTTGTAAGAAATGCTAGTCATCCTCAAGGACTGCTCGTTTAATGAAATTCAATGGATTCCATGTTCCAAGGGAGTATAGATGTGCTTGTGGTCATGGATAGAGTTCCAGTTGTTTGTACACGACCAATTTTAAACATCATTAAGTGTGAATGAGTAATTACAACAAAAATTGGAGCCTTGTTAGAAGGAAAGGAAGAGAAGGTCTTATTAGGTCGTAATTAACCTAAAAATACTTGTAAGAAATGGTAGTCATCATAAAGGACTCCTTGTTTACTTAAATTCAATGGATTTCATAATCCAAGGGATTATAGATGTGCTTGTTGCCTTGAATATAGTTCCATTTGTTTGTACACAAGCTGTTTTCAACATCCTTTAGTGTGAATGAGTAATGACAACAAAAATTGGTGCCTCGTTAGGAGGAAATCAAGAGAATGTCTCATTAGGCCGTAATTGAGCTGAAAATACTTGAAAAAAATGCTAGTCATCATCAAGGACTCCTTGTTTAATGAAATTCAATGGATTTCATGTTCCCTAGGAGTATAACTGTGCTTGTTACCTTGAATATAGTTCCACTTGTTTGTACACAAGCTATTATCAACATCCTTAAGTGTGAATGAGTAATTAAAACAAAAATTGGTGCCTCGTTAGCAGGAAATCAAGAGAATGTCTCATTAGCTCGAAATTGAGCTGAAAATACTTGTAAGGAATGCTAGTCATCATCAAGGACTCATTATTTAATGAAATTCAATGTATTCCATGTTCCAAGGGAGTATAGATGTGCTTGTTGCCATGAATAGAGTTCTAGTTGTTTCTACACAAGCTATTTTCAACTTTATTAACAGTGAAGAAGTAATTACAACGAAAATTGGAGCCTTGTTTTATGGAAATCAAGAGAATGTGTCATTAGGCTGTAATTACACTGAAAATACTTGTGAGAAATGCTAGTCATCATCAAGGACTCCTTGTTTTATGAAATTCAATGGATTCCATGTTCCTTGGGAGTATAACAGTGCTTGTTGCCTTGAATAGAGTTCCACTTGTTTGTACACAAGCTATTTTCAACATCATTAAGTGTGACTTGGTGTCTTGTTAAGAGGAAATGAAGGGAATGTCTCATTAGACCGTAATTGAGCTGAAAATACTTGTAAGGAATGCTAGTCATCATCAAGGACTCATTGTTTAATGAAATTCAATGGATTCCATGTTCCGAGGGAGTATAGAAGTGCTGGTTCCCATGAATAGAGTTCCAGTTGTTTGTACACAAGCTATTTTCAACATCATTAACTGTGAAGGAGTAATTACAACAAAAATTGGAGCCTTGTTAGGAGGAAATTATGAGAAGATCTCATTAGGCCATAAATAAGCTGAAAATACTTGTAAGAAATGCTAGTCATCATCAAGGACTCCTTGTTTAATGAAATTCAAAGGATTCCATGTTCCTAGGGAGTATAGATGTACTTGTTATCATGAGTAGAGTTCCAGTTGTTTGTACACAAGCTATTTTCAACATCATTAAGTATGAATGAATAATTAGAACAAACATTGGAGTCTTGCTAGGAGGAAATAAAAAGGTCTCATTAGGCCATAATTAAGCTGAAAATACTTGTGAGAAATGCTAGTCATCATCAAGGACTCTTTGTTTAATGAAAATCAATGGATTCCAAGTTCCCAGGGAGTATAGATGTGCTTGTTGCCATGAGTAGAATTCCAATTGATTGTACACAAGCTATTTTCAACATTATTAACTGTGAATAAGTAATTACAAAAAAAATTGGTGCGTTGTGACGAGGAAATGAAGAGAATGTCTAATTAGGCCATAATTAAGCCGAAAAAACTTGTAAGAAATGCTAGTTATCATCGAGGACTCCTTGTTTAATGAAATTAAATGGATTCCAAGTTCCAAGGGAGTATAGATGTGCTTGTTGCCCTGAATAGAGTTCCACTTGTTTGTACATTTTCAACATCATTATGTGTGAATAAGTAATGACAACAAAAATTGGTGTCTTGTTAGGAGCAAATCAAGAGAATGTCTCACTTGGACGTAATTAAGTTGAAAATACTTGTAAGAAATGCTAGTCATCATCAAGGACTCATTGTTTAATGAAATTCAATGGATTCCATGTTCCAAGGGAGTATAGATGTGTTTGTTGCCATGAATAGAATTCCAGTTGTTTGTACACAAGCTATTTTCAACATCATTAACTATAAAGAATTAAATATAACGAAAATTAGAGCCTTGCTAGGAGGAAATAAAGAGAAGGTCTCATTTGGCCGTAATTAAGCTTAAAATACTTGTGAGAAATGCTAGTCATCATCAAGTAGTCCTTGTTTAATGAAATTCAATGGATTCCATGTTCCAAGGGAGTATAGATGTGCCTGCTGCCTTAAATAGATTTCCAACTGTTTGTACACAAGCTATTTTCCACATCATTAAGTGTCAATGAGTAATCACAACAGAAATTGGTGCCTTGTTATGAGGAAATAAAGAGAATGTCTCATTAGGCCGTAATTAAGCTGAAAATACTTGGATGAAATGCTAGTCATCATCAAGGATTGCTTGTTTAATGAAATTCATTGGATTTCATGCTCCAAGGGAGTATAACTCTACTTGTTGCCTTGAATAGAGTTCCACTTGTTTGTACAAAAGCTATTTTCAACATCATTCAGTGTGAATGAGTAATTACAACAAAAATGGCTGCCTTGTCATGAGGAAATGAAGAGAAAGCCTCATTAGGCTGTAATTAAGGTCAAAATACATGTATGAAATGCTAGTCATCATTAACGATTACTTATTTAATGAAATTCGTTGGATTACATGCTCCAAGGCAGTATAGATGTGCTTGTTGCCTTGAATAGAGTTCCAGTTGTTTGTACACAAGTTATTTTCATCGTCATTAAGTGTGAATGAGTAATTGCTGCCAAAATTGGAGTCTTGTTTGGAGGAAATGAAGAGAAGGTCTCATTAGGTGATAATTACACTGAAAATTCTTGTAAGAAATGCTAGTCATCATCAAGCACTCATTGTTTAATGAAATAAAATGGATTCCATATTCCTTGGGAGTATAACTGTGCTTGTTGCCTCTGAATAGAGTTCCATTTGTTTGTACACAAACAATTTTCAACATCATTAAGTGTGAATGAGTAATCACAACAAAAATTGGTGCCTTGTTATGAGCAAAGGAAGAGAATGTCTCATTAGGCCGTAATTAAGCAGAAAATATTTGTAAGAAATGCTAGTCGTCATCAAGGACTCCTTGTTTAATGAAATTCAATGGATTCCATGTTCATTGGGAGTATAACTGTGCTTGTTGCCTTGAATAGAGTTCCATTTTTTTGTACACAAGTTATTTTCATTACCATTAAGTGTGAATGAGTAATTACAACAAAAATTGGTTCCTTCTTAGGAGGAAATGAAGAGAATGTCTCATTAGGCCGTAATTAAGATGAAAATACTTGTAAGAAATGCTAGTCATCATCAAGGACTCCTTGTTTAATGAAATTCAATGGATTCCAAGTTCTAACGGAGTATAGATATGTTTGTTGCCATGAATAGAATTCCAATTGTTTGTACACAAGCTATTTTCAACATTATTAACTGTGAAGGAGTAATTACAACAAAAATTACAGCCCTTTTATGAAGAAATGAAGAGAATGTTTCATTAGGTCATAATTCAGCTAAGAATACTTGTAAAAAATGCTAGTCATCATCTAGGACTGCTGGTATAGTGAAATTTAATAGATTCCATGTTCCCTGGGAGTATAATTGTGCTTGTTGCCTTGAATAGAGTTCCACTTATTTGTACACAAGCTATTTTCAGCATCATTAAGTGTGAATGAGTAATTACAACAAAAATTGGAGGCTTGTTAGGAGGAAATGAAGAGAATGTCTCATTAGGACATAATTAAGATGAAAATACTTGTAAGTAATACTAGTAATCATCAAGGACTCCTTGTTTAATGAAATTCAATGGATTCCAATTTCCAAGTGAGTATAAATGTGCTTGTTGCCATGAATAGAATTCCAGTTGTTTGTACACAAGCAATTTGCAACATTATTAACTGTGAAGAAAATTACAATGAAAATTCCAGCCTTGTTATGAGGAAATGAAGAGAATGCCTCATTAGGTCGTAATTAAGCTGAACATACTTGTGACAAAAGCTATTCATCATCAAGGACTCATTGTCTGATGAAATTCAATGGTTTCCATGTTCCAAGGGAGTATAATTGTGCTTGTTGCCTTGAATAGAGTTCCACTTATTTGTACACAAGCTATTTTCAAAATCATTAAGTATGAAAGACTAATAACAATAGAAATTGGAGCGTTGTTTGGAGGAAATGAAGAGAATGTCTCATTAGCACGTAATTAAGATGAAAATATTTGTAAAAAATGCTAGTCATCATCATGGACTTCTTGTTTAATGAAATTCAATGGATTCCAAGTTTCGAGGGAGTATAAATGTGCTTGTTGCCATGAGTAGAATTCCAATTGTTTGTACACAAGCTATTTTTAACATCATTAATTGTGAAGTAGTTAGAACAAAAACTGGTGCCATGTTAGGAAGAAATGAAGAGAATGTCTCATTAGGCCGTAATTAAGCTGAGAATACTTGTAAGAAATGCTACTCATCATCATGGACTTTTTGTTTAATGAAATTCAATGGATTTCATGTTCCCTCGGAGTATAACTGTGCTTGTTGCCTTGAATAGTGTTCGACTTGTTTGTACACAAGCTATTTTTGACATCATTATGTGTGAATGAGTAATTACAACAAAAATTGGTGCCTTGTTAGGAGGAAATAAAGAGAACGTCTCACTAGGTCATAATTAAGCTGAAAATACTTGTAAGAAATGCTAGTCATCACCAAGGACTCCTTGTTTAATGAAATTCAATGGATTCTAAGTTCTGAGGGAGTATAAATGTGCTTGTTGCCATGAATAGAGTTCCATTTGTTTGTCCACAATCCATTTTCAACATCATTAACTGTGAAGAAGTAACTACAACAAAAATTGGTGCCTTGTTAGGAGGAAATGAAGAGAATGTCTCATTAGGCTATAATTAAGATAAAAATACTTGTAAGAAATACTAGTCATCATCAAGGACTCCTTGTTTAGTGAAATTCAATGGATTCCAAGTTCCGAGGGAGTATAGATGTGCTTGTTGCCATGAATAGAGTTCCTTTTGTTTGTACACAAGCTATTTTCAACATTAATAACTGTGAAGAAGTAATTACAATGAAAATTGGAGCCTTCTTATGAGGAAATGAAGAGAATGTCTCATTAGGCCATAATTAAGCTGAAAATACTTGTAAGAAATGCTAGTCATCATCAAGGACTCCTTGTTTAATGAAATTTAATGGATTCCATGTTCCCAGGGAGTATAATTGTGCATGTTACCTCAAATAGAGTTCCACTTGTTTGTAAACAAGCTATTTTCAACATCATTAAGTGTGAATGAATAATTACATAAAAAATTGGTGCCTTGAAATGAGGAAATGAAGAGAATGTCTCACTAGGCCGTAGTTAACCGAAACATTCTTGCAAAAAATGCTAGTCATCATCAAGGACTCTTTGTTTAATGAAAATCAATGGATTCCAAGTTCCCAGGGAGTATAGATATGCTTGTTGCCATGAGTAGAATTCCAATTGATTGTACACAAACTATTTTCAACATTATGAACTGTGAAGAAGTAATTACAAAAAAAATTGGTGCGTTGTGACGAGGAAATGAAGAGAATGTCTAATTAGGCCATAATTAAGCCAAAAAAAACTTGTAAGAAATGCTAGTTATCATCAAGGACTCTTTGTTTAATGAAATTAAATGGATTCCAAGTTCTGAGGGAGTATAGATGTGCTTGTTGCCTTGAATAGAGTTCCACTTGTTTGTACACAAGAGGGAGTATAGATGTGCTTGTTGCCATGAATAGAGTTCCATTTGTTTGTCCACAATCCATTTTCAACATCATTAACTGTGAAGAAGTAACTACAACAAAAATTGGGGCCTTGTTAGGAGGAAATGAAGAGAATGTCTCATTAGGCCATAATTAAGATAAAAATACTTGTAAGAAATGCTAGTCATCATCAAGGACTCCTTGTTTAGTGAAATTCAATGGATTCCAGGTTCCGAGGGAGTATAGATGTGCTTGTTGCCATGAATAGAGTTCCTTTTGTTTGTACACAAGCTATTTTTAACATTATTAACTATGAAGAAGTAATACAACGAAAATTGGAGCCTTCTTATGAGGAAATGAAGAGAATGTCTCATTAGGCCCTAATTAAGCTGAAAATACTTGTAAGAAATGCTACTCATCATCAAGGACAGCTTGTTTAGTGAAATTTAATGGATTCCATGTTCCCTGCGAGTATAACTGTGCTTGTTGCCTTGAATAGAGTTCCACTTCTTTGTAAACAAGCTATTTTCAACATCATTAAGTATGAATGAGTAATTACAACAAAAATATGTGCCTTGTTAGGAGGAAATGAAGAGAATATCTCATTAGGCCGTGATTAAGCAGAAAATACTTGTAAGAAATGCTAGTCATCACCAAGGACTCCTTGTTTAATGAAATTCAATAGATCCCAAGTTCCGAGGGAGTATAGATGTGCTTGTTTCCATAAATAGAGTTCCATTTGTTTGTACAAAACCCATTTTCAACATCATTAACTGTGAAGAAGTAATTACAACAAAAATTGGTGCCTTGTTAGGAGGAAATGAAGAGAATGTCTCATTAGCCCATAATTAAGATAAAAATATTTGTAACAAATGCTAGTAATGATCACGGACTCCCTATTTAGTGAAATTCAATGGATTCAAAGTTCCGAGGCAATATAGATGTGCTTGGTGCCATGAATAGAATTCCAGTTGTTTGTACACAAGCTATTTTCAACATTATTAACTGTGAAGAAGTAATTATGACGAAAATTGGAGCCATGTTATGAGGAAATAAAGAGAATGTCTAGGCCATAATTAAGTTGAAAATACTTGTAAGAAATGCTAGTCATCATCAAGGACTCCATATTTAATGAAATTTAATGGATTCCAAGTTCTAAGGGAATATAGATGTGCTTGTTGGCATGAGTAGAATTCCAGTTGTTTGTACACAAGTTATTTTCAACATTATTAACTGTGAAGAAGTAATTACAACGAAAATTGGAGCCCTGTTATGAGGAAATCAAGAGAATGTCTCATTAGGGTGTAATTAGGCTGAAAATATTTGTAAGAAATACTAGTCATCATCATGGACTCCTTGTTTGATGAAATTCAATGGCTTTCATGTTCCCTGGGAGTATAACTGTGCTTGTTGCTTTGAATAGAGTTCCACTTGTTTGTACACAAGCTATTTTCAACATCATTATGTGTGAATGAGTAATTACAACAAAAATTGGTGCCTTGTTAGGAGGAAATGAAGAGAATGTCTCATTCGGAAGTAATTAAGTTGAAAATACTAGTAAGAAATGCTAGTCATCATCAAGGGCTCCTTGTTTAATGAAATTCAATGAATTCCATGTTCCAAGGGAGTTTATATGTGCTTGTTGTCATGAATAGAGTTCCAGTTGATTGAACATAAGCTGTTTTCAACATCATTAACTATGAAGAATTAATTACAACAAAAATTGGTGCCTTGTTAAAATGGAATGAAGAGAATGTCTCATTAGGCCGTAATTAAGTTGAAAAAACTTGTAAGAAATGCTAGTCATTATCGAGGACTCCTTGTTTAATGAAACTTAATGGATTCGTTGTTCCCTGCGAGTATAACTGTGCTTGTTGCCTTGAATAGAGTTCCACCCATTTGTACTGAAACTATTTTCGACATCATTATGTGTGAATGAGTAATTACAACAAAAATTAGGGCCTTGTTAGGAGGAAATGAAGAGAATGACTCATTAGGCCGTAATTAAGATGAAAATACTTGCAAAAAATGCTAGTAATGATCAAGGACTCCTTGTTTAGTGAAATTCAGTGGATTCCAAGTTCCGAGGGAGTATAGATGTACTTGTTGCCATGAATAGAGTTCCATTTGTTTGTACACAAGCTATTTTCAACATCCTTAACTGTGAAGAAGTAATTACAACAAAAATTGATGCCTTGTTAGGAGGAAATGAAAAGAATGTCTCATTAGGCCATAATTAAGCAGAAAATACTTGTAAGAAATGCTACTCATCATCGTGGACTCCTTGTTTGATGAAATTTAATGGATTTCATGTTCCCTGGGAGTATAACTGTGCTTGTTGCCTTGAATAGTGTTCCACTTGTTGGTACACAAGCTATTTTCGACATCATTATGTGTGAATGAGTAATTACAACAAAATTTGGTCCCTTGTTAGGAGGAAATAAAGAGAATGTCTCACTAGGTCATAATTAAGCTGAAAATACTTGTAAGAAATGCTGGTCATCACCAAGGACTCCTTGTTTAATGAAATTCAATGGATTCCAAGTTCCAAGGGAGTATAGATGTGCTTGTTGCCATGAATAAAGTTCCATTTGTTTGTCCACAAGCCATTTTCAACATCATTAACTATGAAGAAGTAATTACAACAAAAATTGGTGCCTTGTTAGGAGGAAATGAAGAGAATGTCTCATTAGGCCATAATTAAGATAAAAATACTTGTAAGAAATGCTAGTCATCATCAAGGACTCCTTGTTTAGTGAAATTCAATGGATTCCAAGTTCCGAGGGAGTATAGATGTTCTTGTTGCCATGAATAGAGTTCCTTTTGTTTGTACACAAGCTATTTTGAACATCATTAACTGTGAATGAGTAATTACAACAAAAATTGGTGCCTTGTTAGGAGGAAAGGAAGAGAATTTCTCATTAGGCTGTAATTAAGCTGAAAATACCTGTAAGAAATGCTAGTTATCATCAAGGACTGCTTGTTTAATGAAATTCAATGGATTCCAAGTTCCTAAGGGGTATAACTGTGCTTGTTGCCTTGCAAAAAGTTCTATTTGTTTGTGCACAAGCTACTTTCAACATCATTAAGTAGGAATGACTAATCACAACAAAAATTGGTGTCTTGTTAGGAGGAAATGAAGAGAATGTCTCATTAGGTCGTAATTAAGGTGAAAATGCTTGTAAGAAATGCTAGTCATCATCAAGGACACCTTGTTCAATGAAATTCAATGGATTCCAAGTTCTGAGGGAGTATAGATGTGCTTATTGCCATGAATAGAGTTCCAGTTGTTTGTACACAAGCTATTTTCAACATCATTCACTATGAAGAAGTAATTACAACAAAAATTGGTGCCTTATTAGGAGGAAATGAAGAGAATGTCTCATTAGGCTGTAATTAAGGTGAAAATACTTGTAAGAAATGCTAGAAATGATCAAGGAGTTCTTGTTTAGTGAAATTCAATGAATTCAAAGTTCCAAGGAAGTATAGATGTGCTTGTTGCCATGAATAGAATTCCAATTGTTTGTACACAAGCTATTTTCAACATTATTAACTGTGAAGAAGTAATTACAACGAAAATTGGAGCCCTGTTATGAGGAAATGAAGAAAATGTCTCACTAGGCTGTAATTAAGCGGAAAATATTTGTAAGAAATGGTAGTCATCATCAAGGACTCTTTGTCTAATGAAATTAAATGGATTCCAAGTTCCGAGGCAGTATAGATGTGCTTGGTGCCATGAATAGAATTCCAGTTGTTTGCACACAAGCTATTTTTAACATTATTAACTGTGAAGAAGTAATTACGACGAAAATTGGAGCCCTGTTATAAGGAAATGAAGAGAATGTCTCATTAGGCCATAATTAAGCCAAAAATACTAGTAAAAAATGCTAGTCATCATCAAAGACGCCTTGTTTAATGAAATTCAATGGATTCCATCTTCTAAGGGCGTATAAATGTGCTTGCTGCCATGAATAGAATTCCAGTTGTTTTGTTCTCAAGCTATTTTCAACATCATTAAGTGTGAATGAGTAATTCTAACAAAAATTGGAGCCTTGTTAGGAGGAAATGAAGAGAATGTCTGATTAGGCCGTAATTAAGCTGAAAATACTTGTAAGAAATGCTAGTCATCATCAAGGTCTGCTTGTTTAATGAATTCATTGGAGGAAATGAAGAGAATGTATCATTAGGCTGTAATTAAGATGAAAGTACTTGTAAGAAATGCTAGTCATGATCAAGGACTCCTTGTTTAATGAAATTCAATGGATTCCTTGTTGCCTGGCAGTATAACTGTGCTTGTTGCCGTGGATAGAGTTCCACTTGTTTCTAAACAAGCTATTTTCAACATCATTAAGTGTGAATGGGTAATTACAACAAAAATTAGTGCCTTGTTAGGAGGAAATGAAGAGAATGTTTGATTAGGCCATAATTAAGCTGAAAATACTTATACGAAATGCTAGTCATAATCAAGGACTCCATGTCTAATGAAATTCAATGGATTCAATGTTCCAAGGGAGTACATATGTGCTTGTTGCGATAAATAGAGAAAAAGTTTCATTAGGCTGTAATTAAGCTAAAAATACTTGTGACAAATGCTAGTCATCATCCATAACTCATTGTTTAATGAAATTTAATGGATTCCATGCTCCCTGGGAGTATAGATGTGCTTATTGCCATGAATAGGGTTGTAGGTGTTTGTACCCTAGCTATTTTCAACATTATTAATAGTGGAGTAATTACAACAAAAATTGGTGCCTTGTTAAGAGGAAATGAAAAGAAGGTCTCATTCGGTCGTAATTAAGCTGAAAATACTTGTAAGAAATGCTAGTCAGCATCGAGGACTTCTTGTTTAATGAAATTCAATGGATTCCATGTTCCCTGAGAGTATAGATGTGCTTATTGCCATGAATAGGGTTGCAGGTGTTTGTACCCTAGCTATTTTCAACATCATTAATAGTGAAGGAGTAATTACAACAAAAATTTGTGTCTTGCTAGGAGGAAATAAAGAGAAGGCCTCATTAGGCCGTAATTAAGCTGAAAAAACTTGTAAGAGATGCTAGTCATCATCAAGGACTCATTGTTTAATGAAATTCAATGGATTCCATGTTGCCTAGGAGTATCACTGTGCTTGTTGCCTTGAATAGAGTTCCACTTGTTTGTACACAAGCTATTTTCAACATCATTAAGTGTGAATAAGTAATTGCAACAAAAATTGGTGCCTTGTTATGAGGAAATGAAGAGAATGTCTCATTAGGCCGTAATTAAGCTGAAAATACTTGTAAGAAATACTAGTAATCATCAAGGACTCCTTGTTTAATGAAATTTAATGGATTTCATGTTCCAAGGTGGTGTAGATGTCCTTGTTGCCATGCATATAGTTCCAGTTGTTTGTACCCAAGCTATTTTCAACATCATTAACTATGAAGAGGTAATTACAATGAAAATTGGAGCCTTGTTAGGAGGAAATAAAGGGAAGGTTTCATTCAGTAGAAATTAAGCAGAAAGTACTTGCATGAAATGCTAGTCATCATCAAGTACTCATTGTTTAATGAAATTCACTTGATTCCATGTTCCCAGGGTGTATAATTGTGCTTCTTCCCTTGAATAGAGTTCCACACTTTTGTACACAAGCTATTTTCAACATCATTAATAGCAAAGGAGTAATTACAGCAAAAATTAGTGGCTTGTTAGGAGAAACTAAAGAGAAGGTCTCATTAGGCCGTAATGAAGCTGAAAATACTTGTAAGAAATGCTAGTCATCAACAAGAACTCATTATTTAATGAAATTCAATGGATTCCATGTTCCCAGGGAATATAACTGTGCTTGTTGCCTTGAATAGAGTTCCCCTTGTTTGTAAAAAAGCGATTTTCAATATCATTAAGTGTGAATGAGTAATTATAACAAAAATTGGTGCCTCGTTATGAGGAAATTAAGAGAATGTCTTATTAGGCTGTAATTAAGCCGAAAATACTTGTAAGAAATGCTAGTCATCATCAAAGACTCATTGTTTAATGAGATTCAATGGATTCTATGTTCCCTGGGAGTATAACTGTGCGTGTTGCCTTGAATAAAGTTCCACTTGTTTGAACATAAGCTATTTTCAACATCATCTAGTGTGAGTGAGTAACCACAACAAAAATTGGCACCTTGTTATGAGGAAATGAAGAGAATGTCTCATTAGGCCGTAATTAAGCTGAAAATACTCGTAAGAAATGCTAGTCATCGTTATGGACTCCTTGCCTAATGAAAGTCAGTGGATTCCATGTTCTAAGGGAGTATAGATGTGATTATTGTCATGAATTGAGTTCTATTTGTTTATAAACAAGCTATTTTCAACATCATTAATTGTGAAAGAGTAAGTACGACAAAAATTCATGCCTTGTCAGGAGGAAATGAACATAAGGTCTCATTAGGCCGTAGTTGACCTGAAAATACAAGTAAGAAATGCTAGTCATCATCAAGGGCTCCTTGTTTCATGAAATTCAACGGATTCCATGTTGCCGGGGAGTATAGATGTGCTTGTTGCCATGAATAGGGTTCCAGTTGCTCATACACAAGCTATTTTCAACATCACTAACAGTGAAGGAGTAATTATAACGAAAACTAGAGGCTTGTCGAGAGAAAATAAAGAGAAGGTCTCATTAGATTGTAATTAAGCTGAAAATACTTGTAAGGAATGCTAGTCATCATCAGGGACTCATTGCTTAATGAAATTCATTGGATTCCATGTTCCTAGGAAGTATAACTATGCTTGTTGCCTTGAATAGAGTTCCTCTTGTTTGTACACAAGCTATTTTCAACATCATTAAGTGTGAATGAGCAATTACAACAAAAATTGGTGCCTTGTTAGGAGGAAATGAAGAGAACGTCTCTTTAGGCTGTAATTTAGCTAAAAATACTTGTAAGAAATGCTAGTCATCATCAAGGACTCCTTGTTTAATGAAATTCAATGGATTGCATTTTCCTTAGGAGTATAACTATGCTTGTTGCCTTGAATAGAGTTCCACTTGTTTGTACACAAGCTACTTTCAATATCATTAAGTGTGAATGAGTATTTAGAACAAAAATTGGTACCTTGTTTGCAGGAAATGAAGAGAATGTTTGATTAGGCCCCAATTAAGCTGAAAATACTTGAAAGAAAGGCTAGTCATCATCAAGGACTCCTTGTTTAATGAAATTCAATGGATTCCATGTTCCAAGGTAGTATAGATGTGCTTGTTGCCATGCATAGAGTTCCAGTTGTTTGTACCCAAGCTATCTTCAACATCATTAACTATGAAGAAGTAATTACAACAAAAATTGGAGCCTTGTTAGGAGGAAAGAAAGAGAAGGTCTCAATAGGCCGTAATTAAGCAGAAAATACTTGTAAGAAATGCTAGTCATCATCAAAGACTCATTGTTTAATGAAATTCACTGGATTCCATGTTCCCAGGGAGTATAACTGTGCTTGTTCCCTTGAAATTCACTGGATTCCCTTGTTAAGAGGAAATGAAGAGAAGGTCTCATTGGGCCATAATTAAGCTGAAAATACTTGTAAGAAATGCTAGTCATCATCAAGGACTCCTTATTTTATGAAATTCAATGGATTCCATGTTCCCTAGGAGTATAGATGTGCTTATTGCCATGAATAAGGTTGTAGGTGTTTGTACCCTAGCTATTTTCAACATCATTAATAGTGAAGGAGTAATTACAACAAAAATTCGTGCCTTGCTAGGAGGAAATAAAGAGGAGGACTCATTAAGCCGTAATTAAGCTGAAAATACTTGTAACAGATGCTAGTCATCATCAAGGACTCATTGTTTAATGAAATTCAATGGATTCCATGTTCCAAGGGAGTATAACTGTGCTTGGTGCCTTGACTAGAGTTCCACTTGTTTGTACACAAGCAATTTTCAATATCATTAAATACAAATGAGTAATTACAACAAAAATTGGTGCATTGTTATAAGGAAATGAAGAGAATGTCTCGTTAGGCTGTAATTAAGTTGAAAATACTTGTAAGAAATACTAGTCATCATGGAGGACTCATTGGTTAGTGAAATTCAATGGATTTCATGTTCCCAGAGAGTATAACTGTGCTTGTTGCCTTAAAGGAGTAATTACGACAAAGATTGTTGTCTTGTTAGGAGGAAATGAAGAGAAGGTCTCCTAAAGTCGTAATTAAGATGAAAATACTTGTAAGAAATGCTAGTCATCATAAAGGACTAATTATTTAATGAAATTCAATGGATTCCATGTTCCAGGGAGTATAGATGTGCTTGTTGCGATAAATAGAGTTCTTGTTGTTTGTACACCAGTAATTTTCAACATCATTAATTGTGAAGGTGTAATTACAACAAAAATTGGTGCCTTGTACGTAGGAAATGAAGAGAATGACTGATTAGGCCGCAATTAAGCTGAAAATACTTGTAAGAAATGCTAATCATCATCAAGGACTTTTTATTTAATGAAATTCAATGGATTCCATGTTTCCAGGGAGTATAGATGTGCTTGTTGGCATGAATAGAGTTCTTGTTGTTTGTACACAACCAATTTTCAACTTCACTAACTCTGAAGGTGTAATTAAAACAAAAATTGGTGCCTTGTTAGGAGGAAATGAAGAGAAGGTCTCATTAGGCCATAATTAAGCTGAAAATACTTGTAAGAAATGCTAGTCATCGTCAAGGACTCATTGTTGAATGAAATTAAATGGATTCCTTGTTCTCAGGGAGTATAACTGTGCTTGTTGCCTTTAATAGGGTTCCCTTTGTTTGTACACAAGCTATTTTCAACATCATTAAGTGCGAATGTGTAATTACAACAAAAATTGTGCCTTGTTAGGAGCAAATGAAGAGGAGGTTTCTTTAGGCTGTAATTAAGCTGAAAATGCTTGTAAGAAATGCTAGCCATCATCAAGAACTCCTTGTTTAATGAAATTCAATGGATTCCATGTTCCTAGGGAGTATAAATGTGCTCATTGCCATGAATAGGGTTGCAGTTGTTTGTACCCAAGCTATTTTCAAGATTATTAATAGTAAAGGAGTAATTATAACAAAAATTGGTGCCTTGCTAGGAGGAAATGAAGGGAAGGACTCATTAGGCCGTAATTAAGTTGAAAATACTTGTAAGAGATGCTAGTCATCATCAAGGACTCCTTGCCTAATGGAATTCAATCAATTCCCTGTTCCCAGGGAGTATAGGTGTGCTTGCTCCCATGAATAGAGTTTGACTTGTATGTACACAAGCTATTTTCAACATCATTAAGTGTGAATAAGTAATTACAACAAAAATTAGTGCCTTGTTAGGAGGAAATGAAGAGAATGTCTCATTCGGCCGTAATTAAGCTGAAAATACTTGTAAGAAATGCTAGACATCATCCAGGACTCCTTGTTTAATGAAATTCAATGGATTCCATGTTCCTAGGCAATATAGATGTGCTTGTTGCCATCAATAGAGTTCCAGTTGTTCGTACACAAGCTATTTTCAACATCATTAACGGTGGAGTAATTACAACAAAAATTGGTGCCTTGTTAGGAGGAAATGTAGAGAAGGTCTCATTAGGCCGTAATTAAGCTGAAAATACTTGTAAAAAATGCTAGTCATCATCGAGGACTCCTTGTTTAATGAAATTCAATGGATTCCATGTTCCCTGGGAGTATAGATGTGCTTCTTTCCATGAATAGGGTTGCAAGTGTTTGTACCCTAGCTATTTTCAACATCATTAATAGTGAAGGAGTAATTACAACAAAAATTCGTGCCTTGCTAGGAGGAAATAAAGAGAAGGACTCATTAGGCCGTAATTAAGCTGAAAATACTTGTAAGAGATGGTAGTCATCATCAAGGACTCCTTGCCTAATGAAATTCAATGGATACCATGTTCCCAGAGAGGATAGATGTGCTTGCTGCCATGGATAGAGTTCCACTTGTAAGTAGACAAGCTATTTTCAACATCATTAAGTGTGAATGAGTAATTACAACAAAAATTGGTGCCTTGTTAAGAGCAACTGAAGAGGTCTCATTAGGCCATAATTAAGTTGAAAATGCTTGTAAAAAATGCTAGTCATCATCAAGGGCTCCTTGTTTAATGAAATTCAATGGATTCCATGTTCCTAAGGAGTATAGATGTGCTAGTTGCCATGAATAGAGTTCCCGTTGTTTGTACACAAGCAATTTTCATTATCATTAATTGTGAAGGTGTAATTATTACAAAAATTGGTGCCTTGTTCGGAGGAAGTGAAGAGAAGGTCCCATTAGACCTTAATTGAGCTGAAAATACTTGTAATAAATGCTAGTCATCATTGAGGACTCCTTGTTTAATGAAATTCAATGGATTCCATGTTCCCAGGAAGTATAGATGTGCTTGTTCCCATGAATAGGGTTACAGGTGTTTGTTCCCGAGCTATTTTCAACATCATTAATAATAAAGGAGTAATTACAACAAAAATTGGTGCCTTCCTAAGATGAAATGAGGAGAAGGACTCTTTAGGCCGTAATTAAGTTGAAAATACTTGTAAGAGAATCTAGTCATCATCAAGGACTCCTTCCCAAATGAAATTCAATGGATTCCATGTTCTCAGGGAGTATAGATGTGGTTATTGTCATGAATAGAGTTCCATTTGTATGAACACAAGTTATTTTCAACATCATTAAGAGTGAATGAGTAATTACAACAAAAATTGGTGCCTTGTTAAGAGGAAATGAAGATAACGTCTCATTAGAACGTAATTAAGCTGAAAATTCTTGTAAGAAATGCTAGTCATCATCAAGGACTCCTTGTTTAATGAAATTCAATGGATTCCATGTTCTTAGGGAGTATAGATGTACTTGTTGTCATGAATAGGGTTCTAGTTGTTTGTACACAAGCAATTTTGAACATCATTGACTGTGAAGGTGTAATTACAACAAAAATTCGTGCCTTGTTTGGAGGAAGTGATGAGAATGTCTCATTAGGCCGTAATTAAACTGAAAATACTTGTAAGAAATGCTGATCATCATCAAGGACTCCTTGCCTAATGAAATTCAATGGATTCCATGTTCCACAGGAGTATAGATGTGCTTCTTCCCATGAATAGAGTTCTAGTTGTTTGTACACAAGCTATTTTCAACATCACTAATAGTAAAGGAGTAATTACAACAAAAATTGGTGCCTTGTTAGGAGGAAATGAAGAGAAGGTCTCATTGGGCCGTAATTAAGCTGAAAATACTTGTAAAAAATGCTAGTCATGATCGAGAACTCCTTATTTAATGAAATTCAATGGATTCTATGTTCCCTAGGAGTATAGATGTGCTTATTGCCATAAATAGGGTTACAGGTGTTTGTACCCTAACTATTTTCAACATCATTAATAATGAAGGAGTAATTACAACAAAAATTCGTGCCTTGCTAGGAGGAAATAAAGATAAGGACTCATTAGGTTGTAATTAAGCTGAAAATACTTGTAAGAGATGCTAGTCATCATTAAGGACTCCTTGCCTAATGAAATTCAATGGATTCCATGTTCCCAGAGAGGATAGATGTGCTTGTTTCCATTAATAGGGTTCCAATTGTTTGCACATAAGCTATTTTCAACATCACTAACAATGAAAGAGTAATAATAGCAAAAGTTGGAGCCTTGTTAGGAGCAATTAAAGAGGAGGTCTCACTAGGCTGTAATTAAGTTGAAAATGCTTGTAAGAAATGCTAGTCATCATCAAGGGCTCCTTGTTTAATGAAATTCAATGGATTCCATGCTCCTAGGGAGTATAGATGTTTTAGTTGCCATGAATAGAGTTCCTGTTGGTTGTACACAAGCAATTTTCATCATCATTAACTGTGAAGGTGTAATTACAACAAAAATTGGTGCCTTGTTCGGATGAAGTGAAGAGAAGGTCTCATTAGGCCGTAATTAAGCTCAAAATACATGTAAGAAAAGCTAGTCATCATCAATGACTCCTTGTGTAATGAAATTCAATGGATTTGATGTTCCCAGGCAGTATAACTGTGGTTGTTGCCTTAAATAGAGTTCCACTTGGTTGTACACAAGCTATTCTCGATGTCATTAAGTGTGAATGAGTAATTACAACAAAAATTGGTGCCTCCTTAGGAGGAAATGAAGAGAATGTCTCATTAGGCCGTAATGAAGTTGAAAATACTTGTAAAAAATGCTAGTCATCATCAAGGACTCCTTGTTTAAAGAAATTGAAAATATTCCATGTTCCCAGGGAGTATAGATGTGCTTGTTGCCATGAATAAAGTTCCAGTTGTTTGTACACAAGGTATTTTTAACATCATTAACTGTGAAGGAGTAATTACAACAAAGATTGGTGCCTTGTTAAAATGAAATGAAGAGAAGGTCTCATTAAACCGTAATTCAGCGGAAAATACTTCCAAGAAATACTAGTCATCATCAAGGACACCTTGTTTAACAAAATTCAATAGATTTCATGTTCCTGGGGAGTATAGATGTGCTTGTTGCCATGAATAGAGTTCCACTTGTTTGTACACAAGCCATTTTCAACATCATTAATAGTGAGGGAGTAATTACAACAAAAATTGGCGCCTTATTAGGAGGAAATGAAGAAAAGATCAAATTAGGCCATAATTAAGCTCAAAATACTTGTAAGAAATGCTAGTCATCATCCAGGACTCCTTATTTAGTGAAATTCAATGGATTCCATGTTCCCTAGGCGTATAAATGTGATTGCTGTAATGAATAGGGTCCAGTTGTTTGTACACAAGCTATTTTGAATATCACTAATAGTTAAGGAGTAATTACAACAAAAATTTGTGCCTTGTTAGGAGGAAATGTAGAGAAGGTCTCATTAGGCCGTAATTAAGCTGAAAATACATGTAAGAAATGCTAGTC
Organism: Bruguiera gymnorhiza; assembly: GCA_020883675.1. Lineage (NCBI taxonomy): Eukaryota > Viridiplantae > Streptophyta > Magnoliopsida > Malpighiales > Rhizophoraceae > Bruguiera > Bruguiera gymnorhiza. The sequence continues at coordinate 184,178 of JAIRCJ010000080.1, read as the reverse complement.
ATCATCAATGACTCCTTGTTTAATGAAATTCAATGGATTTGATGTTCCCAGGCAGTATAACTGTGGTTGTTGCCTTAAATAGTGTTCCATTTGTTTGTACACAAGCTATTCTTGACGTCATTAAGTGTGAATGAGTAATTATAACAAAAATTTGTGCCTTTTTAGGAGGAAATGAAGAGAATGTCTCATTTGGCCGTAATTAAGCTGAAAATACTTGTAAGAAAAGTTAGTAATCATTAAGCACTCCTTGTTTAAAGAAATTGAATGGATTCCATGTTCCCAGCGAGTATAGATGTGCTTGTTGCGATGGATAGTGTTTTAGTTGTTTGTACACAAGCTATTTTCAACATCATGCAAGAAATACTAGTCATCACCAAGGACTCCTTGTTTAGTGAAATTCAATGGATTCGATGTTCCAAGGGAGTCTAACTGTGCTTGTTGCCTTGAATAGAGTTCCACTTGCTTGTACACAAGCTATTCTCGACATCATTAAGTGTGAATGAGTAATTACAATAAAAGTTAGTGCCTTGTCAAGAGGAAATGAAGAGAATCTCTCATTAGGCCGTAATTGGGCTGAAAATACTTGTAAGAAATGCTAGTCATCATCAAGGACTCCTTGTTTAATGAAATTCAATGGATTCCATGTTCCCAGGGAGTATAGATGTTCTTGTTGCCATGAATAGAGTTTCAGTTGTTTATACACAAGCTATTTACAAAATCATTAATTATGAAGGAGTAATTACAACAAAAATTGGTGCCCTGTTAGGAGGAAATGAAGAGAATGTCTCATTAGGCCATAATTAAGCAGAAAACACTTGTAAGAAGTGCTAGTCATCATCAAGGACTCCTTGTTTAAAGAAATTCAATGGATTCCATGTTCCCAGGGAGTGTGGATGTGCTTATTGCCATGAATAGAGTTTCAATTATTTGAACACAAGCTATTTTCATCATCATTAACTGTGAAGGAGTAATTCCAACAAAAATTAGTGCCTTGTTAGGAGGAAATGAAGAGTAGGTCTCATTAGGCCGTAATGAAGCTAAAAATACTTGTAGAAAATGCTAGTCATCATCAACGACTCCTTGTTGAAAGAAATTCAATGGATTGCATGTTCCCAGGGAGTATAGATGTGCTTATTGCCATGAATAGAGTTTTAAATGTTTGAACACAAGCTATTTTCATCATCATTAACTGTGAAGGAGTAATTGCAACAAAAATTGGTGCCTTGTTAGGAGGAAATAAAGAGAAGGATTCGTTAGGCCGTAATTAAGCTCAAAATACTTGTAATAAATGCTAGTCATCATCAACGACTCCTTCTTTAAAGAAATTCAATGAATTTCATGTTCCTAGGGAGTATAGATGTACTTGTTGCCTTCAATAGTGTTCCAGTTCTTTGTACACAAGCTATTTACAAAATCATTAACTATGGAGGAGTAATTCCAACAAAAATTGGTGCCCTATTGGGAGGAAATGAAGGGAAGGTCTCATTAGGCCATAATTAAGCCGAAAATACTTGTAAGAAATGCTAGTCATCATCAAGGACTCCTTGTTTAATGAAATTCAATGGATTCCATGTTCCCAGAGAGTATAGATGTGCTTGTTGCCATGAATAGAGTTTCAGTTGTTTGAACACAAGTTATTTTCAACATCAACTGTGAAGGAGTAATTACCACAAAAATTGGTGCCTTGTTAGGTGGAAATGAAGAGAAGGTCTCATTAGTTTGTAAGAAAGCTGAAAATACTTGTAAGAAATGCTAGTCATCATCAACGAATCCTTGTTAAAAGAAATTCAATGGATTCCATGTTCCTAGGAAGTATAGATGAGCTTGTTGCCATGAATAGAGTTCCAGTTGTTTGTGCACAAGCTTTATTCAACATCATTAACTGTGAAGGAGTAGTTACAACAAAAATTGGTGCCTTTTAGGAGGAAATTAAGAGAATGTCTCATTAGGCCGTAATTAGGCTAAAAATACTTGTAAGAAATGCTAGTCATCATCAAGGACTCCTTGTTTACTGAAATTCAATGGATTCCACATTCCAAGCGAGTATAGATGTGCTTGTTGCAGTGAATCGAGTTCCAATTGTTGTACACCAGCTATTTCCAACATCATTAACTGTGAAGGAGTAATTACGACAAAAATTAGAGCCCTGTTAGGAGGAAATGAAGAGAAGGTCTCATTCGGCTGTAATTAAGCTGAAAATAATCATCATCACGGACTCCATGTTTAATGAAATTCAATGGATTCCATGTTCCAAGAGTGTATAGATGTGATTGTTGTCATGAATAGGGCTCCAGTTGTTTGTACATCAGCTATTTTCAACATCAATAACTTTGAAGGAGTAATTACAACAAAAATTGGTGCCTTGTTAGGAGGAAATGAAGAGAAGGTCTCATTACATCATTAGGAGGAAATGAAGAGAAGGTCTCATTACATCGTAATGAAGCTGAAAATACTTGAAAGAAATGAAGAGAATGTCCCATTAGGCCGTAATTAAGTTGAAAATACTTGTAAGGAGTGCTAGTCATCATCAAGGACTCCTTGCTTAATGAAATTCCATGGATTCTATGTTCCAAGGGTGTATAGATGTGCTTCCTGCCATATATAGAGTCCCAATTGTTTGTACACAAGCCATTTTCAACATCATTATTTGTGAAGGAGTAATTATAACAAAAATTGGAGCCTTGTTAGGAGGAAATGAAGAGAAGGTCTCATTAGGCCATAATTAAGTTGAAAATACTTGTATGAAATGCTAGTCATCATCAAGGACTCCTTATTTAATGAAATTCAATGGATTCTATGTTCTAAGGGAGCATAGATGTGCTTGTTGCCATGAATTGAGTTCTAGTTGTTTGTATACAAGCTATTTTCAACATCATTCACTGTGAAGGAGTAATTACAACAAGAATTGGTGCCTTGCTAGGAGGAAATGAAGAAAAAGTCTCATTAGGCCGTAATTAAGCCGAAAATACTTGTATGAAATGCTAGTCATCATCAAGGACTCCTTCTTTAATGAAATTCAATTCATTTGATGTTGCAAGGGAGCATAAATGTGCTTGTTGCCATGAATCGAGTTCCAGTTGTTTGTATACAAGCTATTTTCAACATCATTCACTGTGAAGGAGTAATTACAACAAGAATTGGTGCCTTGCTAGGAGGAAATGAAGAAAAAGTCTCATTAGGCCGTAATTAAGCCGAAAATACTTGTATGAAATGCTAGTCATCATCAAGGACTGCTTCTTTAATGAAATTCAATTGATTCCATGTTCCAAGGGAGCATAGATGTGCTTGTTGCCATGAATCAAGTTCCAGTTGTTTGTATAAAAGCTATTTTCAACATCATTTACTGTGAAGGAGTAATTACAACAGAAATTGGTGCCTTGTTAGGAGGAAATGATGAGGAGGTCTCATTAGGCCATAATTAAGTTGAAAATACTTGTAAGAAATGATAGCCATCATCAAGGACTACTTGTTTAATGAAATTTAATGCATTCCATGTTCCAAGGTAGTAAAGATGTGCTTGTTGCCATGAATCGAGTTCTGGTTGTTAGTACATAAGCTATTTTCAACATCAATAAGTTTGAAGGAGTAATTACAACAAAAATTGGTGCCTTGTTAGGAAGAAATGAAGAGAAGGTCTCATTCTGCTGTAATTAAGTTAAAAAATACTTGTAAGAAATGCTAACCATCATCAAGGACTCCTTGTTTAATGAAATTCAATGGATTCCATGTTCCAAGGGAGTATAGATGTGCTTATTGGCATCAATCAAGTTCCAGTTGTTTGTACACAAGTGATTTTCAACATCATGCACTATGAAGGAGTAATTACAACAAAAATTGGTGCCTTGTTAGGAGGAGATAACGAGAGGGATTCGTTAGGCCGTAATTAAGCTTCAAATACTTGTAAGAAATGCTAGTCATCATCAAGGACTCTTTGTTTGATGAAATTCAATGGATTCCACGTTCCAAGGGAGTATAGATGTGCTTGTTGCCATGAATCACGTTCCAGTTGTTTGTACACAAGCTATTTTGAACATCATTAACTGTGAAGGAGTAATTACAACAAAAATTGGTGCCTTATTTGGAGGAAATGAAGAGAAGGTCTCATTAGGCCGTAAGTAAGCTGACAATACTTTTAAGAAATGCTAGTCGTCAAGGACACCTTGTTTAATGAAATTCAATGCATTCCATGTTCGAAGGGAGTACAAATGTGCTTGTTGCCATGAATCGACTTCTGGTTGTTTGTACACAAGCTACTTTCAACATCATTAACTGTGAAGGAGTAATTACAATAAAAATTGGAGCATTGTTTGGAGGAAATGCAGAGAATGTCCCATTAGGCCGTAATTAAGCTGAAAATACTGGTAAGAAACGCTAGTCATCATCACAAACTCCACGTTTGATGCAATTCAATGGATTCCATGTTCCAAGAGTGTATAGATGTGCTTGTTGCCATGAATAGGGCTCCAGTCGTTTGTACATCAGCTATTTTCAACATCATTAACTGTAAAGGATTAATTACAACGAAAATTGGAGCCTTGTTAGGAGGAAATGAAGAGAAGGTGTCATTAGGTTGTAATTAAGTTGAGAATACTTGTAGGAAATGCTAATCATCATCAAGGTCTCCTTATTTAATGAAATTCAATGGATTCCATCTTCCAAGGGAGTATAGATGTGCTTGTTCCCATGAATCGAGTTCCAGCTATTTGTACACAAGCTATTTTCAACATCCTTAACAATGAAGGAGTAATTATAATAAAAATTGGAGGCCTGTTAGGAGGAAATCAAGAGAAGGTCTCATTAGGCCATAATTATGCTAAAAATACTTGTAACAAATGCTACTCATCATCAAGGACTCCTTGTTTAATAAAATTCAATGGATTCCATATTCCAAGGGAGTACAGATGTGCTTATTGCCATGAATCGAGTTCTGGTTGTTTGTACACAAGCTATTTTCAACATTATTAAGTATGAATGAGTAATTACAACAAAAATTGGTGCCTTGTTAGGAGGAAATGAAGAGAAGGTCTCATTCTGCCGTAATTAAGCTGAAAATACTTATAAGAAATGCTAGCCATCATCAAGGACTCCTTGTTTAATGAAATTCAAAGCATTCCATGTTCTAAGGGCGTATAGATGTGCTTCTTGCCATGAATTGACTTTTGGTTGTTTGTACACAAGCTATTTTCAACATCATTAACTATGAAGGAGTAATTACAACAAAAATTGGTGCCTTGTTAGGAGGAAATAAAGAGAAGGTCTCATTCTGCCGTAATTAAGCTGAAAATACTTGTAAGAAATGATTGCCATCATCAAGGACTCCTTGTTTAATGAAATTCAATGGATTCCATGTTCCAAGGTAGTATAGATGTGCTTGTTGCCATGAATAGAGTTCCAATTGTTTGTACACAAGCTATTATCAACATCATTAACTGTGAATGAGTAATTACAACGAAAATTGGAGACTTGTTAGCAGGAAATAAAGAGAAGGTCTCATTAGGCAGTAATGAAACCTAAAATATTTGTCAGAAAAGCTAGTCATCATCAAGGACTCCTTCTTTAATGAAATTCAATGGATCTCATGATCTAAGGGAGTATAAATGTGCTTGTCGCCATGAATAGAGTTCCACTTGTTGGTCACAAGCTCCTTTCAACATCATTAAGCGTCAGTGAGTAATTACAACAAAAATTGGTGTCTTGTCCGGAGGAAATGAAGGGAATGTCTCATTAGGCCGTAATTGCACTGAAAATACTTGTAAGAAATGCTAGTCATCATTAAGGGCTCCTTGTTTAATGAAATTCAATGGATTCCATGTTCCAAGGGAGTATCAATGTGCTTGTCGCCATGAATCAAGTTCCTATTGTTTGTACACAAGGTATTTTCAACATCATTGACTATGAAGGAGTAATTACTACGAGAATTGGGGCCTTGTTAGCAGGAAATGAAGAGAAGGTCTCATTAGGCAGTAATTAAGCTGAAAATACTTGTAAGAAGTGTTAGTCATCATCAAAGACACCTTGTTTAATGAAATTCAATGGATTCCATGTTCCAAGGGAGTATCGATGTGCTTGTTGCCATGAACCGAGTTCTTGTTGTTTGTACACAAGTTATTTTCAACATCATTAACTGTGAAGCAGTAATTAAAACAAAAATTGGTGCCTTATTAAGAGGAAATGAAGAGAAGTTCTCATTAGGCTGTAATTAAGCTGAAAATACTTGTAAGAAATGCTAGTCATCTTCAAGGACTCCTTGTTTAATGAAATTCAATAGATTCAAGGTTCCAAGAGAGTATAGATGTGCTTGTTGTCATAAATCGAGTTCCTGTTGTTTGTACACAAGCTATTTTCAACATCATTAACTGTGAAGGAGTAATTACAACAAAAATTGGTGACTTGTTAGGAGGAAATGAAGAGAAGGTCTCATTAGGCTGTAATTAAGCTAAAAATACTTGTAAGAAATGCTAGTCATCATCGAGGACTCCATGTTTAATGAAATTCAATGGATTCCATGTTCCAAGGGAGTATCGATGTGCTTGTTGCCATAAATCGAGTTCCTGTTGTTTGTACACAAGCTATTTTCAACATCATTAACTATGTAGGAGTAATTGCAATGAAAATTGGAGACTTATTAAGAGGAAATGAAGAGAAGGTCTCATTACGCCATAATGAAGCTGAAAATACTTGTAAGAAATGCTAATGATCATCAACGACTCCTTGTTTAATGAAATTTAATAGATTCCAGGTTCCAAGGGAATATAGATGTGCTTGTTGCCATAAATCAAGTTCTTATTGTTTGTACACAAGCTATTTTCAACATCATTAACTGTGAAGGATTAATTACAATGAAAATTGGAGCCTTGCTAGGAGGAAATGAAGAAAAGGTCTCATTAGGTCGTGTTTAAGTTAAAAATACTTGTAAGAAAAGTTAGTCTTCATCAAGGACTCTTTGTTTAATGAAATTTAACGGATTCCATATTCCAAGGGAGTATCAATGTGCTTGTTTTGCCATAAATCGAGTTCCAGTTGTTTGTATACAAGCTATTTTCAACTTTATTAACTGTGAAGGAGTAATTACAATAAAAATTGGAGCCTTGTTTGGAGGAAATGAAGAAAAGGTCTTATTAGGCCGTAATTAAGCTGAAAATACTTGAAAGAAATGCTACTCATCTTCAAGGACTCCTTGTTTAATGAAATTCAATGGATTCCATGTTCCAAGGGAGAATCGATGTGCTTGTTGCCATAAATCGAGTTCCTGTTGTTTGTACTCAAGGTATTTTCAACATCATTAACTATATAGGAGTAATTGTAACAAAAATTGGAGACTTGTTTGGAGGAAATGAAGAGAACATCTCATTACGCCATAATGAAGCTGAAAATACTTGTAAGAAATGCTAGTGATCATCAACAACTCCTTATTTAATGAAATTCAATGGATTCCATGTTCCAAGCAAGTATAGATGTGCTTGTTGCCATGAATAGACTTCCAGTTGTTTGTACACAAGATATTTTCAACATCATTAACTGTTAAGGAGTAATTACAAAGAAAATTGGAGCCTTGTTAGGAGGAAATGATGAGAATGTCTCATTAGGCCATAATTACCCTGAAAATACTTGTAATAAATGCTAATCATCATCAAGGACTCCCTGTTTAATGAAATTCGACGGATTCCATGTTCCAAAGGAGTATCAATGTGCTTGTTGCCATAAATCGAGTTCCTGTTGTTTGTACACAAGCTATTTTCAACATCATTATCTATGTAGGAGTAATTGCAACGAAAATTGGAGACTTCTTAGCAGGAAATGAAGAGAAGGTCTCATTAGTCGTAATTAAGCTGAAAGTACTTGTAAGAAATGCTAGTCATCATCAAGGACTCCTTCTTTAATGAAATTCAAAGGATTCCATGTTCCAAGGGAGTATAAATGTGCTTGTTTCCATAAATAGATTTCCAGTTGTATGTACACAAGCCATTTTTGACATCATTAACTTTGAAGGAGTAATTACAACAAAACTTGGTGCCTTGTTAGGAAGAAATGAAGAGAAGATCTCATTAGGCCATAATTAAGCTTAAAATACTTGCAGGAAATGCTACTCATCATCAAGGATTCCTTCTTTAATGAAATTCAATGGGTTCCATGTTCCAAGGGAGTACAAATGTGCTTGTTGCCATGAATCGACTTCTGGTTGTTTGTACACAAGGTGCTTTCAACATCATTAACTGTGAAGGAGTAATTACAATAAAAATTGGAGCGTTGTTTGGAGGAAATGCAGAGAATGTCCCATTAGGCCGTAATTACGCTGAAAATACTTGTAAGAAATGCTAGTCATCATCACGAACTCCACGTTTAATGCAATTCAATGGATTTCATGTTCCAAGGGTGTATAGATGTGCTTGTTGCCATGAATAGGGCTCCAGTTGTTTGTACATCAGCTATTTTCAACATCATTAACTGTTAAGGAGTAATTACAACAAAAATTGGAGTCTTGTTAGGAGAAATCATGAGAATGTCTCATTAGGCCATAATTAAGCTAAAAATACTTGTAAGAAATCTTAGTCATCATCAAGGGCTCCTTGTTTAATGAAATTCAAAGGATTCCATGTTCCAAGGGAGAATCTATGTGCTTTTGCCATGAATCAAGTTCCTGTTGTTTGTACACAAGCTATTTTCAACATCATTAACTGTGAAGGAGTAATTACAACAAAAATAAGTGCCTTGTTAGGAGGAAATGAAGAGAAGGTCTCATTAGGCCGTAATTAAGCTGAAAATACTTGTAAGAAAAGTTAGTCATCATCAAGGACTCCTTATTTCATGAAATTCAATGGATTCCATGTTCCAAGGGAGTATCAATGTGCTTGTTGCCATGAATCGAGTTCCAGTTGTTTGTACACAAGCTATTTTCAACATCATTAACTATGTAGGAGTTATTACAATGAAAATTGGAGACTTCTTTGGAGGAAATGAAGAGAAGGTCTCATTACGCCATAATGAAGCTGAAAATACTTGTAAGAAATGCTATTCATCATCAAGGACTGCTTGTTTTATGGAATTCAATGAATTTCAATGGATTCCAAGTTCCAAGGGACAATAGATGTACTTCTTGCAATGAATAGAGTTCCAGTTGTTTGTAGACAACCTATTTTCATCATCATTTGATGCGGAAAACCCCAAAAAGACGTGGCTTAGGGACCCAACGCACACAATGAATCAAAGAACAACCAGGAAAGCTAAATCAGAGTTTAATAACACAAACCCTAGACCCAATATTCGAAGGAATATGAACCTAGGGTATTCAAGAAGGATATGGATGCCACACTCCAGAAAAGAAAGGAATTGAGAGTGATAAGTTGATTTGAACGCCACAAGAAGAATTACCTCTTGATAAGTTCTTTAGTTCTTAAAAGAACCGAGGGAGAAAAACCCTTGCTTTCTATTTCACTCAAAGTTGTCTGATCTCCAGAGCTTACAAGAGGTGTCTATTTATAGGCTAAGATAGCAATCCTAAAGAGGCATAAATTCCTAGTTAGGAGTGAATGCTATCACTTAGTCTGACCCATTTAGTGCTTCTTTAATCTTTTCGGCCCTAGCTCGTGTTATTGGGCCTTTTGGAATGTGCAATGGACCTCTTGCATCGATTGAAGCTCTAGCTTGTGTTATTGGGCCTTCTGGAATGTGCAATGGACCTCTTGCATTAATTGAAGCTCTAACTCGTGTTATTGGGCCTTTTGGAATGTGCAATGGACCTTTTGGATCTATTGAAACCTTCCACCCATCATCTGTACGGTTCTCATCATCATTAAGTGTGAATGAGTAAGTACAACAAAAATTGGAGCGTTGTCAGGAGGAAATCAAGCGAATGTCTCATTAGGCCATAATTAAGCTGAAAATACTTGTAGGAAAAGCTAGTCATCATCAAGGACTCCTTGTTTAATGGAATTCAATGGATTCGATGTTCCAAGGGAGAATAGATGTGCTTCTTTCAATGAATAAAGTTCCAGTTGTTTGTACACAAGCTAAATTGAACATCATTAAGTATGAATGAGTAAGTACAACGAAAATTGGAGTCTTGTTAGGAGGAAATCAAGCGAATGTCTCATTAGGCCATAATTAAGTTGAAAAAACATGTAAGGAATGCTAGTCATTATCAAGGATTCCTTGTCTAATGGAATTCAATGGATTCCATGTTCCAAGGGAGAATAGAAGTGCTTTTTGCAACGAATAGAGTTCCAGTTGTTTGTACACAAGCTAATTTGAACATCATTAAGTATGAATGAGTAAGTACAACACAAATTGGAGTCTTGATAGGAGGAAATCAAGTGAATGTCTCATTCGGCCGTAATTAAGCTGAAAATACTTGTAAGAAATGCTAGTCATAATCAAGGACTCCTTGTCTAACAGAATTCAATGGATTCCATGTTCCAAGGGAGAATAGATGTGCTTCTTGCAATTAATAGAGTTCCAGTTGTTTGTACACAAGCTAATTTCATCATCATTAAGTGTGAATCAGTAATTACAACAAAAATTGGAGTCTTGTTAGGAGGAAATGAAGTGAAGGTCTAAGTGGGCCGTAATTATGCTAAAAATACTTGTAAGAAATGCTAGTCATCATCAAGGACTTCTTATTTTATGGAATTCAATGGATTCCATGTTCCAAGGGAGAATAGAAGTGCTTCTTGCAATGAATAGAGTTCCAGTTGTTTCTACACAAGCTATTTTTAACAACATCACGTGTGAATGAGTAATTACACCACAAATTGGAGTCCTTTCAGGAGGAAATCAACAGAATGACTCGTTAGGCCGTAGTTAAGCTGAACATACTTGTAAGAAATGCTAGTTATCATCAAGGACTCCTTGTTTAATGGAATTGAATGGATTCCATGTTCCAAGGAAGAATAGATGTGCTTCTTGCAATGAATAGAGTTCCAGTTGTTTGTAGACAACCTATTTTCATCATCATTAAGTGTGAATGAGTTAGTATAACAAAAATTGCAGCGTTGTTAGGAGGAAATTAAGAGAATGTCTCATTAGGCCGCAATTAAGCTGAAAATACTTGTAAGAAAAGTTAGTCATCATCAAGGACTCCTTATTTAATGAAATTCAATGGATTCCAAGTTCCAAGGGAGTATCGATGTGCTTGTTGCCATGAATCGAGTACTAGTTGTTTGTACACAAGCAATTTTCAACATCATTAACTATGTATGAGTTATTGCAATGAAAATTGGAGACTTCTTTGGAGGAAATGAAGAGAAGGTCTCATTATGCCATAATGAAGCTAAAAATACTTGTAAGAAATGCTATTCATCATCAAGGACTGCTTGTTTTATGGAATTCAATGGATTCCAAGTTCCAAGGGAGAATAGATGTACTTCATGCAATGAATAGAGTTCCAGTTGTTTGTAGACAACCCATTTTCATCATCATTAAGTGTGAATGAGTAAGTACAACAAAAATTGGAGCGTTGCTAGGAGGAAATCAAGAGAAGGTCTCATTAGGCCATAATTAAGCTGAAAATACTTGTAGGAAAAGCTAGTCATCATCAAGGACTCCTTGTTTAATGGAATTCAATCGATTCCATGTTCCAAGGGAGAATAGATGTGCTTCTTGCAATGAATAGAGTTCCAATTGTTTGTACACAAGCTAATTTCAACATCATTAAGTGTAAATCAGTAATTACAACAAAAATTGAAGTCTTGTTAGGAGGAAATCAAGCAAATGTCTCATTAGGTCGTAATTAAGCTGAAAATACTTGTAAAAAATGCTAGTCATCATCAAAGACTCCTTGATTAATGGAATTCAATGGATTCCATGTTCCAAGGGAGAATAGATGTGCTTCTTTCAATGAATAGAGTTCCAGTTGTTTGCACACAAGCTAACTTCAACATCATTAAGTGTGAATCAATAATTACAACAAAAATTGGAGTCTTGTTAGGAGGAAATGAAGTGAAGGTCTAAGTGGGCCGTAACTAAGCTGAAAATACTTGTAAGAAATGCTAGTCATCATCAAGGACTTCTTATTTAATGAAATTCAATGGATTCCATGTTCCATGGGAGAATAGATGTGCTTCTTGCAATGAATAGAGTTCCAGTCATTTCTACACAAGCTATTTTTAACAACATCACGTGTGAATGAGTAATTACACCACAAATTGGAGTCCTTTTAGGAGGAAATCAAGAGAATGACTCATTAGGCCGTAGTTAAGCTGAAAATACTTGTAAGAAATGCTAGTTATCATCAAGGACTCCTTGTTTAACGGAATTCAATGGATTCCATGTTTCAAGGAAGAATAGATGTGCTTCTTGCAATGAATAGAGTTCCAGTTGTTTGTAGACAACTTATTTTCATCATCATTAAGTGTGAATGAGTTAGTACAACAAAAATTGCAGCGTTGTTAGGAGCAAAATCAAGAGAATGTCTCATTAGGCCGCAATTAAGCTGAAAATACTTGTAGGAAAAGCTAGTCATCATCAAGGACTCCTTGTTTAATGGAATTCAATCGATTCCATGTTCCAAGCGAGAATAGATGTGCTTCTTGCAATGAATAGAGTTCCAGTTGTTTGTACACAAGCTAATTTCAACATCATTAAGTGTGAATCAGTAATTACAACAAAAATTGGAGTCTTGTTAGGAGGAAATCAAGCAAATGTCTCATTAGGTCGTAATTAAGCTGAAAATACTTGTAAGAAATGCTAGTCATCATCAAGGGCTCTTTGTGTAATGGAATTCAATGGATTCCATGTTCCAAGGGAGAATAGATGTGCTTCTTTTACTGAATAGAGTTCCAGTTGTTTGTACACAAGCTAACTTCAACATCATTAAGTGTGCATGAGTAATTACAACAAAAATTGGAGTCTTGTTAGGAGGAAATGAAGTGAAGGTCTAACTGGGTCGTAACTATGCTGAAAATACCTGTAAGAAATGCTAGTCATCATCAAGGACTCCTTATTTAATGGAATTCAATGGATTCCATGTTCCAAAGGAGAATAGATGACCTTCTTGCAATGATTAGAGTTCCAGTTGTTTCTACACAAGCTATTTTCAACAACATTATGTGTGAATGAGTAATTACACCACAAATTGGAGTCCTTTGAGGAGGAAATCAAGAGAATGACTCATTAGGCCGTAGTTAAGTTGAAAATACTTGTAAGAAATGCTAGTTATCATCAAGGACTCCTTGTTTAATGGAATTCAGTGGATTCCATGTTCCAAGGAAGAATAGATGTGCTTCTTGCAATGAATAGAGTTCCAGTTGTTTGTAGACAACATATTTTCATCATCATTAAGTGAGAATGAGTTAGTACAACAAAAATTGGAGCGTTGTTAGGAGGAAATCAAGAGAATGTCTCATTAGGCTGTAATTAAGCTAAAAAAACTTGTAAGAAATGCAAGTCATCATCAAGGACTCCTTGTTTAATGGAATTCAATGGATTTCATGTTTCAAGGGAGAATAGATGTGCTTATTGCAATGAATAGAGTTCCAGTTATTTGTAGACAACCTATTTTCATCATCACTAGGTGTGAATGAGTAATTACAACAAAAATTGGAGCATTGTTAGGAGGAAATCAAGAGAATGTCTCATTAGGCTGTAATTAAGTTGAAAATACTCGTAAGAAATACTAGTTATCATCAAGGACTCCTTATTTAATGGAATTCAATGGATTCCATGTTCCAAGGGAGAATAGATGTGCATCTTGCAATGAATAGAGTTCCATTTGTTTGTGCACAAGCTAATTTCAACATCATTAAGTGTGAATGAGTAATTACAACAAAAATTGGAGTCTTGTTAGGAGGAAATGGAGTGAAGGTCTAAGTAGGCCGTAATTAAGCTGAAAATACTTGTAGGAAATGCTAATCATCATCAAGGACTCCTTGTTTAATGGAATTCAGTGGATTCCATGTTCCAAGGAAGAATAGATGTGCTTCTTGCAATGAATAGAGTTCCAGTTGTTTGTAGACAACATATTTTCATCATCATTCAGTGAGAATGAGTTAGTACAACAAAAATTGGAGCGTTGTTAGGAGGAAATCAAGAGAATGTCTCATTAGGCTGTAATTAAGTTGAAAATACTCGTAAGAAATACTAGTTATCATCAAGGACTCCTTGTTTAATGGAATTCAATGGATTCCATGTTCCCAGGGAGAATAGATGTGCATCTTGCAATGAATAGAGTTCCATTTGTTTGTGCACAAGCTAATTTCAACATCATTAAGTGTGAATGAGTAATTACAACAAAAATTGGAGTCTTGTTAGGAGGAAATGGAGTGATGGTCTAAGTGGGCCGTAATTAAGCTGAAAATACTTGTAGGAAATGCTAATCATCATCAAGGACTCCTTGTTTAATGGAATTCAATGGATTCCATGTTCCAAGGAAAATAGATGTGCTTCTTGTAATGAATAGAGTACGAGTTGTAAGTACACAAGCTAATTTCAACATCATTAAGTATGGATGAGTAATTCCAACAAAAATTGGTGTCTTGTTAGGAGGAAATCAAGAGAATGTCTCATTAGGACTTAATTAAGCTGAAAATACTTGTAAGAAGTACTAGTCATCAACAAGGACTCCTTGTTTAATGGAATTCAATGGATTCCATTTTCCAAGGGAGAATAGATGTGCTTCTTCCAATGAATAGAGTTCCCGTTGTTTGTACACAAGCTAATTTCAGCATCATTAACTGTGATTGAGGGATTACAGCAAAAACTGGAGTTTTGTTAGGAGGAAATCAAGAGAAAGTCTCATTAGGTCATAATTAAGCTAATAATACTTGTAAGAAATGCTAGTCATCATCAAGGACTCCTTGTTTAATGGATTTCAATGGATTCCATGTTCCAAGGGAGAATAGATGTGCTTCTTGCAATGAATAGAGTTCCAGTTGTTTGTACACAAGCTAATTTCAACATCATTAAGTGTGAATAAGTAATTACAACAAAAATTAGAGTCTTGTTAGGAGGAAATCAAGAGAATGTCTCATTTGGCCATAATTATGCTGAAAATACTTGTAAGAAATGCTAGTCATCATCAAGCACTCCTTGTCAAATGGAATTCAATGGATTCCATGTTCCAAGGGAGAATAGAAGTGCTTCTTGCAATAAATAGAGTTCCATTTGTTTGTACACAAGCTAATTTCAACATCATGAAGTATGAATGAGTAAGTACAACAAAAATTGGTGTCTTGTTAGGAGGAAATCAAGCGAATGTCTCATTAGGCTGTAACTAAGCTGAAAATACTTGTAAGAAATGCTAGTCATCATCAAGGACTCCTTGTCTAAAGGAATTCAATGGATTCCATGTTCCAAGAGAGAATAGAAGTGCTTCTTGCAATGAATAGAGTTCCAGTTGTTTGTACACAAGCTAATTTGAACATCATTAAGTATGAATGAGTAAGTACAAAGCTGAAAATACTTGTAAGAAAAGCTAGTCATCAGCAAGGACTCCTTGTCTAATGGAATTCAATGGATTCCATGTTCCGAGGGAGAATAGATGTGCTTCTTGCAATGAATAGAGTTCCAGTTGTTTGTACACAAGCTAATTTCAACATCATTAAGTGTGAATGAGTAATTACAACAAAAATTGGAGTCTTGTTAGGTGGAAATGAAGAGAAGGTCTAAGTGGGCCGTAACTATGCTGAAAATACTTGTAAGAAATGCTAGTCATCATCAAGGACTCCTTATTTGATGGAATTCAACGGATTCCATGTTCCAAGGGAGAATAGATGTGCTTCTTGCAATAAATAGAGTTCCAGTTGTTCCTACACAAGCTATTTTCAACAACATTACGTGTGAATGAGTAATTACACCACAAATTGGAGTCTTTTTAGGAGGAAATCAAGAGAATGACTCATTAGGCCGTAGTTAAGCTGAAAATACTTGTAAGAAATGCTAGTTATCATCAAGGACTCCTTGTTTAATGGAATACAATGGATTCCATGTTGCAAGGAAGAATAGTTGTGCTCCTTGCAATGAATAGAGTTCCAATTGTTTGTAGACAACCTATTTTCATCATCATTAAGTGTGAATGAGTTACTACAACAAAAATTAGAGCGTTGTTAGGAGGAAATCAAGAGAATGTCTCAATAGGCCGTAATTAAGCTGAAAAAACTTGTAAGAAATGCTAGTCATCATCAAGGACTCCTTGTTTAATGGGATTCAATGGATTTCATGTTCCATGGGAGAATAGATGTTATTCTTGCAATGAATAGAGTTCCAGTTATTTGTAGACAACCTATTTTCATCATCACTAAGTGTGAATGAGTAATTACAACAAAAATTGGAGCATTGTTAGGAGGAAATCAAGAGAATGTCTCATTAGGCTGTAATTAAGTTGAAAATACTCGTAAGAAATGCTAGTCATCATCAAGGACTCCTTATTTAATGGAATTCAATGGATTCCATGTTCCAAGGGAGAATAGATGTGCATCTTGCAATGAATAGAGTTCCATTTGTTTGTGCACAAGCTAATTTCAACATCATTAAGTGTGAATGAGTAATTATAACAAAAATTGGATTCTTGTTAGGAGGAAATGATGTGAAGGTCTAAGTGGGTCGTGACTATGCTGAATATACTTGTAAGAAATGCTAGTCATCATCAACGACTCCTTGTTTAATGGAATTCAATGGATTCCATGTTCTAAGGGAGAATAGATGTGTTTCTTGCAATGAATAGAGTTACAGTTGTTTGTCCACAAGCTCTTTTCAACGTCATTAAGTTTGAATGAGTAATTACAACAAACATTGGTGTCTTGTTAGGAGGAAATCAAGAGAATATCTCATTAGGACGTAATTAAGCTGATAATACTTGTAAGAAATACTATTCATCATCAAGGACTGCATCTTTAATGGAATTCAATGGATTCCATGTTCCAAGGAAAATAGATGTGCTTCTTGCAATGAATAGAGTACAACTTGTAAGTACACAAGCTAATTTCAACATCATTAAGTATGAATGAGTAATTCCAACAAAAATTGGTGTCTTGTTAGGAGGAAATCAAGAGAATGTCTCATTAGGACTTAATTTAGCTGAAAAAAATTGTAGGAAAAGCTAGTCATCAACAAGGACTCCTTGTTTAATGGAATTCAATGGATTCCATTTTCCAAGGGAGAATAGATGTGCTTCTTCCAATGAATAGAGTTCCCGTTGTTTGTACACAAGCTAATTTCAGCATCATTAACTGGGAATGAGGGATTACAGCAAAAATTGGAGTTTTGTTAGGAGGAAATCAAGAGAATGTCTCATTAGGTCATAATTAAGCTAATAATACTTGTAGGAAATGCTAGTCATCATTAAGGACTCCTTGTTTAATGGATTTCAATGGATTCCATGTTCCTAGGGAGAATAGATGTGCTTCTTGTAATGAATAGAGTTCCAGTTGTTTGTACACAAGCTAATTTCAACATCATTAAGTGTGAATGAGTAATTACAACAAAATTAGCGTCTTGTTAGGAGGAAATCAAGAGAATGTCTCATTAGGCCATAATTAAGCTGAAAATACTTGTAAGAAATACTAGTCATCATCAAGGACTCCTTGTTTAATGGAATTCAATGGATTCCATGTTCTAAGGGTGAGTAGATGTACTTCTTGCAATGAATAGAGTTCAAGTTGTTTGTACGCAAGCTAATTTCAACATCATTAAGTGTGAATGAGTAATTACAACATAAATTGGAGTCCTGTTAAGTGGAAATCAAGAGAATGTCTCATTAGGCCGTAATTAAGCTGAACAAACTTGTAAGAAATGCTAGTCATCATCAAGGACTCCTTGTTTCATCGAATTCAATGGATTCCATGTTCCAAGGGATAATAGATGTGCTTCTTGCAATGAATAGAGTTACTGTTGTTTGTATGCAAGCTAATTCCAACATCATTAAGTGTGAATGAGTAATTACAACAAAAATTGGAGTGTTGTTCGGAGGAAATCAAGACAACGTCTCATTAGGCCGTTATTAAACTGAACATACTTGTAAGAAATGCTAGCCATCATCAAGGACTCCTTGTTTCATGGAATTCAATGGATTCCATGTTCCAAGGGTGAGTATATGTGCTTCTTGCAATGAATAGAGTTCCAATTGTTTGTACACAAGCTAATTTCAACATCATTCAGTGTGCATGAGTAATTACAAGAAAAATTGGAGTCTTGTTAGGAGGAAATCAAGAGAACGTCTCATTAGACTGTAATTAAGCTAAACATAATTGTAAGAAATGCTAGTCATCATGAAGGACTCCTTGTTTCATCGAATTCAATGGATTCCATGTTTCAAGGGTGTGCTTCTTGCAATGAATAGAGTTCCAGTTGTTTGTACACAAGCTAATTTCAACATCATTCAGTGTGAATGAGTAATTACAACAAAAATTGGAGTCTTGTTAGGAGGAAATCAAGAGAACATCTCATTAGGCCGTAATTAAGCTGAACATACTTGTAAGAAATGCTAGCCATCATCAAGGACTCCTTGTTTCATCGAATTCAATGGATTCCATGTTCCAAGGGTGAGAAGATGTGCTTCTTGCAATGAATAGAGTTCCAGTTGTTTGTCCAAAAGCTAATTTCAACATCATTCAGTGTGAATGAGTAATTGCAACAAAAATTGGAGTCTTGTTAGGAAGAAATCAAGAGAACGTCTCATTAGGCCGTAATTGACCTGAAAATACTTGTAACAAATGCTAGTCATCATCAAGGACTCGTTGTTTTGTGCAATTCAATGGATTCCATGTTCCAAGGGAGAATAGATGTGCTTCTTGCAATGAATAGAGTTCCAATTGTTTGTACATAAGCTATTTTCAAAATCATTAACTGTGAATGAGCAATTACAACAAAAATTGGAGTCTTTTTTGGAGGAAATCGAGAGAATGTCTCATTAGGCCATAATTAAGCCGAAAATACTTGTAAGAAATGCTAGTCATCAACAAGGACTCCTTGTTTAATGGAATTCAATGGATTCCATGTTCCAAGGGTGAGTAGATGTGCTTCTTGCAATGAATAGAGTTCCAGTTGTTTGTACGCAAGCTAATTTCAACATCATTAAGTGTGAATGAGTAATTACAACAAAAATTGGTATCTTCTTAGGATGAAATCAAGAGAATGTCATTAGGACTTAATTAAGCTGAAAATACTTCTAAGAAATGGTAGTCATCAACAAGGACTCCTTGTTTAATGGAATTCAATGGATTCCATGTTCCAAGGGTGAGTAGATGTGCTTCTTGCAATGAATAGAGTTCCAGTTGTTTGTCCACAAGCTAATTTCAACATCATTCAGTGTGAATGAGTAATTGCAACAAAAATTGGAGTCTTGTTATGAAGAAATCAGGAGAACGTCTCATTAGGCCGTAATTGAGCTGAAAATACTTGTAACAAATGCTAGTCATCATTAAGGACTCGTTGTTTCGTGCAATTCAATGGATTCCATGTTCCAAGGGAGAATAGATGTGCTTCTTGCAATGAATAGAGTTCCACTTGTTTGTACATAAGCTATTTTCAAAATCATTAACTGTGAATGAGCAATTACAACAAAAATTGGAGTCTTTTTTGGAGGAAATCGAGAGAATGTCTCATTAGGCTGTAATTAAGCTGAAAATACTTGTAAGAAATGCTAGTCACCAACAAGGACTCATTGTTTAATGGAACTCAATGGATTTCATGTTCCAAAGGTGAGTAGATGTGCTTCTTGCAATGAATAGAGTTCCAGTTGTTTGTACGCAAGCTAATTTCAACATCGTTAAGTGTTAATCAGTAATTACAACAAAAATTGGTATCTTGTTAGGATGAAATCGGGAGAATGTCTCATTAGGACTTAATTAAAAAATGGTAGTCATCAACAAGGACTCCTTGTTGAATGGAATTCAATGGATTCCATGTTCCAAGGGTGAGTAGATGTGCTTCTTGCAATGAATAGAGTTCCAGTTGTTTGTCCACAAGCTAATTTCGACATCATTCAGTGTGAATGAGTAATTGCAACAAAAATTGGAGTCTTGTTAGGAAGAAATCAAGAGAACGTCTCATTAGGCCGTAATTGAGCTGAAAATACTTGTAACAAATGCTAGTCATCATCAAGGACTCGTTGTTTCGTGCAATTGAATGGATTCCATGTTCCAAAGGAGAATAGATGTGCTTCTTGCAATGAATAAATTTCCAGTTGTTTGTACACAAACTAATTTCAACATCACTAAGTGTGAATGAGTAATTACAACAAAAATTGGAGTCTTTTTAGGAGGAAATCAAGAAAACGTCTCATTAGGCCATTATTAAGCTGAAAATACTTGTAGGAAATGGTAGTCATCAACAAGGACTCCTTGTTTAATGGAATTCAATGGATTCCATGTTCCAAGGGTGAGTAGATGTGCTTCTTGCAATGCATAGAGTTCCAGTTGTTTGTACGTAAGTTAATTTCAACATCATTCAGTGTGAATGAGTAATTACAACAAAAATTGGAGTCTTGTTAGGAGGAAATCAAGAGAACGTCTCGTTAGGCCGTAATTGAGCTGAAAATACTTGTAACAAATGCTCATCATCATCAAGGACTCGTTGTTTCATGGAATTCAATGGATTCCATGTTCCAAGGGAGAATAAATGTGCTTCTTGCAATGAATAGAGTTCCAGTTGTTTGTACATAAGCTATTTTCAAAATCATTAACTGTGAATGAGCAATTACAACAAAAATTGGAGTTTTTTTGGAGGAAATCGGGAGAATGTCTCATTAGGCCGTAATTAAGCTGAAAATACTTGTAGGAAATGCTAGTCATCAATAAGGACTCCTTGTTTAATGGAATTCAATGGATTTCATGTTCCAAGGGTGAGTAGATGTGCTTCTTGCAATGAATAGAGTTCCAGTTGTTTGTACGCAAGCTAATTTCAACATCATTAAGTGTGAATGAGTAATTACAACAAAAATTGGTATCTTGCTCGGATGAAATCAAGAGAATGTCTCATTAGGACTTAATTAAGCTGAAAATACTTCTAAGAAATGCTAGTCATCAACAAGGATTCCTTGTTTAGTGGAATTCAATGGATTCCATCTTGCAAGGGTGAGTAGATGTGCTTCTTGCAATGAATAGAGTTCCAGTTGTTTGTACACAAGCTAATTTCAACATCATTCAGTATGAATGAGTAATTACAACAAAAATTGCAGTCTTGTTAGGAGGAAATCAAGAGAACGTCTCATTAGGCTGTAATTAAGCTAAACATAATTGTAAGAAATGCTAGCCATCATCAAGGACTCCTTGTTTCATGGAATTCAATGGATTCCATGTTCCAAGGGTGACTAGATGTGCTTCTTGCAATGAATAGAGTTCCAGTTGTTTGTACACAAGCTAATTTCAACATCATTCAGTGTGAATGAGTAATTACAAGAAAAATTGGAGTCTTGTTAGGAGGAAATCAAGAGAACGTGTCATTAGGCCGTAATTAAGCTGAACATACTTGTAAGAAATGCTAGCTATCATCAAGGACTCCTTGTTTCATGGAATTCAATGGATTCCATGTTCCAAGGGTGAGTAGATGTGCTTCTTGCAATGAATAGAGTTCCAGTTGTTTGTACACAAGCTAATTTCAACATCATTCGGTGTGAATGAGTAATTACAACAAAAATTGGAGTCTAGTTAGGAGGAAATCAAGAGAACGTCTCATTAGGCCGTAATTGAGCTGAAAATACTTGTAACAAATGCTAGTCATCATCAAGGACTCGTTGTTTCATGGAATTCAATGGATTCCATGTTCCAAGGGAGAATAGATGTGCTTCTTGCAATGAATAGTGTTCCAGTTGTTTGTACATAAGCTATTTTCAAAATCATTAATTGTGAATGAGCAATTACAACAAAAATTAGAGTCTTTTTTGGAGGAAATCGGGAGAATGTCTCATTAGGCCGTAATTAAGCTGAAAATACTTGTAAGAAATGCTAGTCATCAACAAGGACTCCTTGTTTAATGGAATTTAATGGATTCCATGTTCCAAGGGTGGGTAGATGTGCTTCTTGCAATGAATAGAGTTCCAGTTGTTTGTACGCAAGCTAA
The DNA here is from genome assembly GCA_020883675.1 of Bruguiera gymnorhiza. Taxonomy (NCBI): domain Eukaryota; kingdom Viridiplantae; phylum Streptophyta; class Magnoliopsida; order Malpighiales; family Rhizophoraceae; genus Bruguiera; species Bruguiera gymnorhiza. The sequence continues at coordinate 162,191 of JAIRCJ010000080.1, read as the reverse complement.
TTTCAACATCATTAAGTGTGAATGAGTAATTACAAGAAAAATTGGTCTTGTTAGCAAGAAATCAAGGGAATGTCTCATTAGGACTTAATTAAGCTGAAAATACTTGTAAGAAATGCTAGTCATCAACAAGGACTCCTTGTTGAATGGAATTCAATGGATTCCTTGTTCCAGGGGTGAGTAGATGTGCTTCTTGCAATGAATAGAGTTCCAGTGGTTTGTACGCAAGCTAATTTCAACATCATTAAGTGTGAATGAGTAGTTACAACATAAATTGGAGTCTTGTTAGGAGGAAATCAGGAAAATGTCTCATTAGGCCATAATTAAACTCAAAATACTTGTAAGAAATGCTAGTCATCATCAAGGACTCCTTGTTTAATGGAATTCAATGGATTCCATGTTCCAAGGGAGAATAGATGTGCTTCTTGCAATGAATAAATTTCCAGTTGTTTGTACACAAGCTAATTTCAACATCACTAAGTGTGAATGAGTAATTACAACAAAAATTGGAGTCTTTTTAGGAGGAAATCAAGAGAACGTCTCATTAGGCCATTATTAAGCTGAAAATACTTGTAAGAAATGGTAGTCATCAACAAGGACTCCTTGTTTAATGGAATTCAATGGATTCCATGTTCCAAGGGTGAGTAGATGTGCTTCTTGCAATGAATAGAGTTCCAGTTGTTTGTACGCAAGTTAATTTCAACATCATTAAGTGTGAATAAGTAATTACAACAAAAATTGGTGTCTTGTTAGGAGGAAATCTAGAGAATGTCTCATTAGGACTTAATAAAGCTGAAAATACTTGTAAGAAATGCTAGTCCTAAAAAAGGACTCCTTGTTTAATGGAATTCAATGGATTCCGTGTTCCCAGGGTGAGTAGATGTGCTTCTTGCAATGAATAGAGTTACTGTTGTTTGTACGCAAGCTAATTTCAACATCATTAAGTGTGAATGAGTAATTGCAACATAAATTGGAGTCTTGTTAGGAAGAAATGAAGTGAAGGTATAAGTGAGTCGTAATTAAGCTGAAAATACTTGTAAGAAATGCTTGTCATCATCAAGGACTACTTGTGTAATGGAATTCAATGGATTCCATGTTCCAAGGGAGAATAGATATGCTTCTTGCAATAAATAAAGTTCCATTTGTTTGTACACAAGCTATTTTCAACATCATTAAGTGTGAATGAGTAATTATAACAAAAATTAGAGTCTTGTTAGTAGGAAATCAAGAGAATGTCTCATTAGGCCGTAATTAAGCTGAAAATACTTGTAAGAAATGCTAGTCATCATCAAGGACTCCTTGTTTAATGGAATTCAATAGATTCCATGTTCCAAGGGCAAATAGATGTGCTTCTTGTAATGAATAGAGTTCCAGTTGTTTGTGCATAAGCTAATTTCAACATCATTAGGTGTGAATGAGTAATTACAACAACAATTGGAGTCTTGTTAGGAGGAAATGAAGTAAAGGTCTAAGTGGGCCGTAATTAAGCTGAAAAGACTTGTAAGAAATGCTAGTCATCATCTAGGACTCCTTGTTTAATGGAATTCAATGGATTCCATCTTCCAAGGGAGAATAGATGTGCTTCTTGCAATGAATAGAGTTCGAGTTGTTTGTACAGAAGCTATTTTCAACATCATACAGTGAGAATGAGTGATTACAACGAAAAGCCCAACCTTGTTAGAAGGAAATCAAGAGAGGCACACATTAGTGAGTGATTAAGCTAAAAATACTTATAAGAAGTGCGACTCATCATTAAATACTCATTGTTTAATGAAATTCAATGGATTCCTAATTCCAAGGAAGTGTAGATGTGCATGTTAAGATGAATAGAGTGCTTATTGTTTGTGTACAATGTATTTTCCACATCATTAAGTAAGAAGGAGTGATTACAACAAAAAGTCCTGCATTGTTAGAAGGAAATCAAGAGAAACACACATTAGTGAGTGATTAAGCTGAAAATACTTGTAGGAAATGCGACTCATCATTAGATACTCGTTGTTTAATGAAATTCAATGGATTCGTAATTCCAAGGAAGTGTAAATGTGCTTGTCAACAGAAATAGAGTGGTTATTGTTTGCCCACAATGTATTTTCCACATCATTAAGTGAGCACCAGTGATTACAACAAAAAGTCCAGCATTGTTAGAAGGAAATCAAGAGAAGCACACATTTGTGAGTGATTAAGCTGAAAATACTTGTAGGAAATGCGACTCATCATTAAATACTCATTGTTTAATGAAATTTAATGGATTTCTAATTCCAAGGAAGTGTAGATGTACTTGTTAACATGAATAGTGTGCTTATTGTTTGTACACAATGTATTTTCCACATCATTAAGTGAGCATGAGTGATTACAACAAAAAGTCCAACATTATTAGAAGGAAATCAAGAGAAGCACACATTTGTGAGTGATTAAGCTGAAAATACTTATAGGAAATGCGACTCATCATTAGATACTCGTTGTTTAAAGAAATTTAGTGGATTCCTAGTTCGAAGGAAGTGTAGATGAGCTTGTTAACATGAATAGAGTGCTTATTGTTTATACACAAGCTATTTTTAACATCATTAAGTGAGAATGAGTGATTACAACGAAAAGTCCAACCTTGTTAGTACGAAATGAAGGGAAGCAAACATTAATGAGTGATTAAGCTGAAAATACTTGTAGGAAATTCGACTCATCATTAGATACTCGTTGTTGAATGAAATTCAATGGATTCCTAATTCCAAGGAAGTGTAGATGTGCTTGTTAAGATGAGTAAAGTGCTTATTGTTTGTGCACAATGTATTTTCCACATCATTAAGTGAGCATGAGTGATTACAACAAAAGGTCCAGCATTGTTAGAAGGAAATCAAGGGAAGCACATATTAGTGAGTGATTAAGCTGAAAATACTTGTAGGAAATGCGACTCATCATTAGATACTCATTGTTTTATGAAATTCAATGGATTCCTAATTCCAAGGAAGTGTAGATGTGCTTGTTAACATGAATAGAGTGCTTATTGTTTGAACACAAGGTATTTTCCACATCATTAAGCGAGCATGTGTGATTACAGCAAAAAGTCCAGCATTGTTAGAAGGAAATCAAGAGAAGCAGACATTATTGAGTGATTAAGCTGTAAATATTTGTAACAAATGTGACTAATCTTTAGATACTCGTTATTTAATGAAATTCAATGGATTCGTAATTCCAAGGAAGTGTAGATGTGCTTGTTAACATAAATGGAGTGCTTATTGTTTGTACACAAGCTAATTTCAACATCATTAAGTGAGAATGAGTGATTACAAGGAAAAGTCCAGGCTTGTTAGTAGGAAATCAAGAAAAGCTAACATTAGTGAGTGATTAAGCTAAAAATAGTTATAGGAAATGCGACTAATCATTAGATACTCGTTTAATGAAATTTAATGGTTTTTTTATTCCAAGGAAGTGTAGATGTGCTGGTTAACATGAATAGAGTGCTTATTGTTTGTACAGAATGTATTTTCCACATCATTAAGTTACAATGAGTGATTACAACAAAAAGTCCAGCCTTGTTAGTAGGAAATCAAGGGAAGCTCACACTAGTGAGTGATTAAGCTGAAAATACTTGTAGGAAATGCGACTCATCGTTAGATACTCGTTGTTTAATGACATTCAATGGATTCCTAATTCCAAGGAAGTGTAGATGTACTTGTTAACATGAATAGAGTGCTTATTGTTTGTACCCAATGTATTTTCCACATCATTAAGTGAGCATGAGTTATTACAACAAAAAGTCCAACATTGTTAGAAGGAAATCAAGAGAAGCACACATTAGTGAGTGATTAAGCTGAAAATACTTGTAGGAAATGTGGCTCATCATTAGATACTCATTGTTTAATGAAATTTGATGGATTCCTAATTCCAAGGAAGTGTAGATGTGCTATTTAACATGAAATGAGTGCTTATTGTTTATGCACAATGTATTTTCCAAATCATTAAGTTATAGTGAGTGATTACAACAAAAAGTCCAACCTTGTTAGTAGGAAATCAAGGGAAGCTCACATTAGTGAGTGATTAAGCTGAAAATACTTGTAGGAAATGCGACTCATCATTAGATACTCGTTGCTTAATGACATTCAATGGATTCCTAATTCCAAGGAAGTGTAGATGTGCTTGTTAACATGAATAGAGTGCTTATTGTTTATACACAATGTATTTTCCACATCATTAAGTGAGCATGAGTGATGACAACAAAAAGCCCAGCATTTTAGAAGGAAATCAAGAGAAGCACATATTAGTGAGTGATTAAGCTGAAAATATTTGTAGGAAATATGACTTATCATTAGATACTCGTTGTTTAATGAAATTCAATGGATTGCTAGTTCGAAGGAAGTGTAAATGTGCTTGTTATGGTTGTTTTGATATAAAACAGGTGACCATTTGTCTACTTTAGTGAAAAACTAAGTGAAGCAGCTCTAATTATCCTATTAATGATAACAGGATATATGCATTGATATGGCTTTGGAGGTATAGCAACATTACCCTTGGCCTAAGGAGTTTGTCATTCATATTAACCATGAATCCTTGAAGCACTTGAAAGGATAAGGAAAATTAAACAGGAGACATGCCAAATGGGTCAAATTCATTAAGACTTTTCCTTGTATTATCAAATATAAATAAGGTAAGGTGAATATGGTACCTAACATATTATCTCGCAAGTATACCCCTACCTCTACAATTAATGCAAAATTGCTTAGATTTGAATACATTAAAGATTTATATGTGAAACATCCTAACTCTGTTAATAATGTGTATGGGGTATATGAGAAGTCAACTTTTGGGAAATTTTAGACATAAGGGTTTCTTATTTAGGAAAAATCATTTATATGTGCCTATGAGTTCCTTAGGAGAGTTAGTTGTGAAAGAAACATATGGGCTTGGTCAAATGAGTCATTTTAGAGTTAAAAAAACCCTAAATGTCTTAATTGAGCATTTCTTTTAGCCACATATAAAACGGGATGTTGAGAGGGTGAATGAGAAGTGAATAACATGCAAATAAACTAAATTTAGAGTTTTACCCCATAGCTTATACATCCTTTTATCTATACCTAGCCAACTCTAAGTTGATTAATCTATGGACTTTGTATTAAGGCTGTAATGGGCAAAAAAGGGTAAAAATTATGTATTTGTTTTTATTGATAGGTTTTAAAAAATGACCCACTTTATCCCATGTCATAAAACTAATAATGCAAACTATATGGCTGAATTGTTCTTTAAAGAGGTAATATGCTTACATGGTATGCCTTAAAGTATTATTTTATATTAGAAGAGAAAGTTCTTGATCTACTTTTGGAAGACTTTGTAGGGTAAGTTAGGTACTAAACTAGTGTTCTTAACTATTTGCCATCCACAAACAAATGGGTAAATCAAGGTAATTAATCAAACTCTTTCTACTTTGTTACGTGCTATTATTCAAATGAATTTGAAAACATAGGAAGATTGTTTGTTACATGTAGAGTTTGCATATAATAAGAATGTTCATTTTACTACTAGTTACTCTTTATTTGAAATTGTGTATAGTTTTAATCCTTTGACACTTTTGGATTTAATGCCTTTTCCTGTTGATGAGTATGCTAGTTTAGATGGTGAATGCAAGACTAAAATGGTGAAGAGGTTGCATAAGAAGATGCAACAACAAATTACAAAACGAACTGAGTAATATGCATCTTATGCTAATAAAAGGGTGAAAAGTGTTTGAATCTGATGATTGGGTTTGGGTGCATAGGTGTAAGGAAAGGTTCTTGGTTTAAAGGCACTTAAAACTGCAGCCTAAAAGAGATGTTCTATTTCAGTAGTGGCACAAATTAATGACAATGCCTATAAGTTAGATGTTTCCAATGTAACATTTAATATTTTTGATCTTTCTCCTTTTGATGTAGGTGATAATTTGAGGATAAATCCTTTTTAAGAGAGGGGGAATGATGAGATCCATGGAGGAGTTAATGTATATAAGGCTTTTAAGGATCCATTAAGTATTAACGAAAGGCCAATGATAAGTTCAAGGACTAAAAAGATGAAAGAAGTACTAAATGAGTTGATTGAGGATATTTGGGTCAACCAAGTAACAAATGACGTGAATTCAAGATTGAAAGAAGACCAAGGCTTCATTAATATAATTGGAGTGTTTAATAGATTAGGGTTAAGTAATAAAATTCACTTGTAAATAGGAGTTTATTGAAAAATAATAGTTTATAATAAAATAAGAGTGTTTTTATCTTTTAAGAATATATCATTATCTCTACTTTTAAGGTTTATGATTGTTATTTCAACCTATAAATAGGCTTGATTTCATTGTTAAAGGGTAGATGATTATGTGAATTCAAAAATGAGAAATTTTTCTTTCAATTCTTTTAAGAACCAAATAATTTATTAAGAACTAACTCTTTTTGTGGTAATCAATCCAACTTATCACTCCCAAATTGTTCTTTTCTAGAGTGTAACATTTATATCCTTCTTTATACCTCAAGTTCATATTCTTTTAAATATTAGATTTTGGGTTTGCATGATTGAAATTTGATTTACCTATATTAGGTTCTTGTTTGATTATTTGTATGTGTTAAGTCCTTGAACTACATCTTTTGGGATTCACATCACTTTTGTTGTTGGAATAAATTTTAACTTAGTATGTTTAGTAAAAAATTGAGCCAAACTATTCATTTGACTAGAAAAATTGGTAGGTTGTTATATTCAAATGGATACAATTAATTTTTATACTATATATAAGACATTTTTATTATATGTAAAATATTAATGTAGTATAAAATATTTTTTATGTAATATATAAACTAATTGTGTTCACTTAAATCCATTACTTTTAAGTTCACTTAAATTTGCTTAAATTGGTATTAGGTTAGGTTTCGATTCAATAAAAAAAATGAAAAAGTCAAAATGAAAATAATAATAATAATAATAATTAGACCATAAAATTTATGCAACAGGACCTGTAATTGAACATATAAGATACAACATGCTTATTCTTAATTTCCCACCAATGAAGTATATTTATCTTATTATTCTTTTTGTCTCTTTTGTCTGTTAGAAGTTTCATTTAAATCATGAGCTACATAATAGAAGTAATTCTTTAATTTCTATAAATCTTATATCTCTTTTTGAAGATTAGAACCTAAAACTTTTAAATAAAAACCTAAAGGCTACTTTATGTAATGTGATATATAATATTTGATTGTACCTTATCATGAGACAACAACCCATAAAAATTTCCACCCTACCAAATTATGCTACAAATTAATAAGTGGGTTAAAATGATAAAGCATATATCAAATGTCTTATAAAGTCACAGGTGGTTGTTAAACCCTTTTCTAGTACTTGATATTTTATTTAAGGTGATTGCTAATTTTACTCTTAAAAACATATGAGTATAATAAACTTTTCTTAAAAAGTAAGGTTACCATATTAGTAGATAAAATTATATATATATATATATATATATATATATATATATATATATATATAAGCCAGTGAACTTATTATTGAGAGAGCTAGTATATAATAAAAATTTTAAAAAAATATTGCTTTTATTTTAGTACAAGTAAGCAAACTTAACTTATAACTTCTTTCAAAAATCAAATTGACTCTTCTATGATAACTACCATCAAACCCTATCTGAAGTGATTCTCCAAAAATCATTGATCTCACTAGCTATTTGTTGTTTTGGCCCTTTAGGCACTAATAAATCAAAATTACAACAGTGATTCTCAGAAAACCCAATTGAAGATATCCATTATTAGAAATTCCTAGTTGTTGAAACTTCTAACAAATTTTGTGTAAAGGTAAGATTCATTTCTTTTCTTATTTTTTATATGCTTTTGCTAATTTTTTTTTTCTTGGAAATTGAAGATATGTATGGGTAATTTAGCTTTTGAATCGTTGTTTTCCTTAGAATTCTATTTATTAAGTTCATACAATTGGGTTTTTGTGTTTTTCCCCAATGATCCAAATAAACATCCCACTTAGGTTGTTGTTACAAACCTTTGATAAAACACGAACTAATTATGAGCATATGTGTTGACAAACCAAAGCTCAAAAGTTTAGAATCACTCACAAACAATCTAGCTACACAATAACTTTTGTAGAATTGCTATACGACCTAAATTTTATGCATTTTTATCTTTCTTTCTTTTTTTTAATTCCATAGCTTAATTTGTTTTTTTTTTTTTTGGTAGTTTAAATTGTAGGCTCTAAAGTCCCTTGGACATCATAAAATTGGTATACATCTTGCATCTTATGATGCTTTGTGCTTCGTTGGGATCTTAGTATAGTTTAAGGATTTCAAGATCCCATAGCATCATAAAATCCTTAGTATAGTTTAAGGATTTCAAGATCCCACTTAGTGCTTTGATGATTAAGCCTTAAAATTCCTTAACATGTCGTATCGTTCTTGTTAATAAAATTGGTATACATCTTGCATCTCTCACAGATTGTTTTGTTTCCTAAAATACCATTATGAGTTTGGCCTATGTATTTAATTTAAACTAATTTTAGAACAAAGGGAATTTATTTATTTAGGGTATTGATGACAAACCTATTAGATCTCCCTTTATCTTCCAATTTTTATTGATTAGTGAACTAAGATGGTGTCTCCTATTGATAAAATTGAGCTTTAAGGCATATCTATGGATTTTTTTTTCTTAACGTTCATTTATTGGTGGCTTATTGCAATACTAATAGACTTGTCCACGGATTGGCTACCAATACATTTGAGCACTACTTAGTTATGACCTTTCGGGACTTTTAATACTGATTTAAGAACACAATTGTTCTAATTTCTTCAAGTTTATCTAGGCAACCAAATATAGGTTTTGAAGTTTGTTTTCTTTTTTCTTTTTTCTCTTTCCCAATTATCTAGCTTCACTTGGTTTTTTTTTTTTTTTTTTTGTTTATAATCACTAAACAAGAAAATTGAAGATATTTGATAGAAATCCCTAATCACTAAAATTTTGAATAACATTTCCCAAATTAGTTTATTTTGTTTCTTACATGTATGAATTTCTATTTTAAGAACATATTTATTCCAATTTCTTCAAGTTTATCCAGGTATCCAAATATAAGCTTTGAAGTTTTTTTTTTTCATTTTTTATTTCCTTATTATATAACTTAGCTTGGGCTTTTTTATTTTTTGTTATTTTGATTGTAATCTCTGAACAATGCAATTGAAGATATCTAGTAGAAATCCCTAGTCACTAAAATTTCATTGTCACTGAAAGGCTTCTCAAATTTTGTGTAAAGGTACAATTCATCAAATTCTTTATTTACAAAGTTGCTTATTTTTAAATCATCTCTAAGAATTAAAGAAAATATTATAAGTTTAAGAATCTATTAGTTTAATTCCCCATTTTATCATAGCAAAACAAGAAGAGAGAGATGTTTGATATACATTTGTCTTATTATTAATATAAATGAATAGACTATATATAATCAAAACCACCACCAAAGTAAAAGAAAGCAACCAAAGCCATTTATTATTCCCTTAATTCATTAAGATAACACAAAATCAACACTGGGATGAAAGGGCACTTAGATAGGATAATGATGCTAGGGTGATTTATTATGTTCTCTTATACATTATTTTTCTCTTACATTGGAGGGTGAATTGATTTTTTGGTCACATACAGTTAGGGTGAATGGTTTTTAGCTCTAAATGTTTTTTCTTTTATTTTCCCTTAGAGCTTAGAAAGCCCTTACTATAAAGCCATTTTTTATCTTAAGCCCTCAAATGTATGAGAAATTAAGTGTCTAGTGCTAAAGTTATAAGATTTTTTTTGTTTATTTTGATCTATTTGGATTATGAAGCTATTATGTTTGGAAGTATTAATTTTGTTCTTATGAAATTTTGTTATATAAGAGCAAGTAAGGAAGACTGTTTATTAAGGCCATAAAGTCTTGAAATTATTATTATTATTATTATTATTATTATTATTATTATTATTACTATTATTATTATTATTATTATTATTATTACTATTACTATTATTATTATTATTATTATTACTATTACTATTTTTATTGTCATGTCTAATAGGAGGGATAGGGTTATTGGTTATTAGATATAGAACCAATAAAGGAGAGGCCTTTCATAGGTCATTAAATGCTTGGGTTTTGTTATGTATAATTAAAGCTATGTTGTTGCAAGCAATGCCCTAGTTGATGATTATTACCTTTTATATACATTTTTAAGATATCCTTTTTCTAATTTGGATACTTTAAATAAAATTTGTAGCAATTGCACAAAAAATAAAGAAAAAAATATATATGAAATGTTTATATTATGTGTATATATGACTTATATATGTGTATGCATGAAATGTTTTCAATTTTTTTGGCTTTTGATTCACTTTGATTATAGCATTTATATGATGTTTGTGAGTCAAATTAATGGTTGTTACATTATGGTTTAGTGGTTCCTTTTTTTTTTTCTTTTTTAATTTCATATATGCATTTTAGGTTTATTGTGTGTGCTTCTAAAAGAGTGTTTGGATGTTAGGGGATTTAATGAGTAGGCTATTGATTCGAGAATCATTAAAGCTACTTCAAGAAATAATGATTGGTTACTAATAAATCCTTATAGAGAGAGATAAAACTTATATGAAATAACTCCTTTAATGATTTTATGTGTTTTTATTTTCCCTCATTCTAATTATATGATATGTAGATCTAAGACAAAGTGAAATTGGATCAAACATGTGAAAGAAGAGAGAGAGTATAGAAGAAACCTTGGATAGTAAGGTATAACAATGGTTTTGTTAAAAAAATTGTAAGCAACCTTATTCGTTGTAGGCTAAATATCCACCTTTAAAGGAACATAGGCTAAAATGGTTGCTAAGTTTCAAGTTTGCAATGAATTTAGGAAAAAAAACAACCCAAAGGAATCAACATATTTAAATACTTGCACTATTATCTGAATCAACATATTTAATTCAAAAAGTACATTCAATTAGTTTTATGAACAAAAACTTAAAGTTTACTTTATTTTACATTTTAGGCTTTTTAAATAAAATGTTTTTGTCTCTATACATAAAGATTTTCACTTTTATATTTGGATGTGCTTGATAAAACTTGTTATACACATTTTTTCAATTCCTCCTTTATACACAAAAATAGAAATTCATTCATTATTGCCAAAGAAATGTGCATGACGTTTGATTTTGTTGGCTATTTTTTCTACCAATCAAGAATTGCAATTTCCCTACGTAATTGAAGGCTAAGTTGACCACATTTGAGGATGAATTAATAGTTAAGATGACTATATTCAAGGATTTGTTTAAGGTCAAGCTAAAACTAAAGATGAAGGCAATATTGGCTATTATTTTTACGAATGCAACAAAGGCATTTATGGATTCCTTAAAAACACTAATGAAGTAGGTGGCAAACCAAACATATTTCATATTTCTCTAGTTATGGATGATTTTGATTTAGAATAAAGGCCCCATATTGGGTTAGAATATAAAAATAAAGTGGTCAGATCATCAAATAATGCTTCCCTAAGTGCTTGAGTAGCTTTATTTATAAAGCCAAATATTATAGGTAATTACACTAGTCTTATAGGAGTTTATTGAAATGACAAAGGTGACCATAAGGTTATACCCCAAGGTATTAAAATTGCAAACAGTTAAAAGGATAAGGTATTTAATGCTAAGTCATTACAAGGAAGAGATAAAAAGAGGAAGCAAACCCCATTACAATCAAAATTATTACAGAAATGAACGGTAAAGCCAAAGAAATGACTATAAATAGTTCCTTATTTCTTTCACACAATTGGATATTCAAATTGGTTTGATATCTTATTAAAGGGTCATGGGATTATATCTCATAGTTCTAGTTCTGGTATTATTATGATTTAGTCTATTAAAAAGATTTCCATCTCAAAGCGGCCGAACTTTCAATCCTTCTAAAAGTTGAAAAAAGAAAAAGCAATTTCTTTTCCTTTTGTACTACATTCTTCAAGTTTTAAGAAAAAGTAAAATAGGTTAGATTTGAATAAAAGAACATTTGATTTGAGTAACTACTTAAATAAATTTTAATATTATTCAAATTTAAAGTCTTTTTTATGTAACATATGTAATTTAAGTACCAAGTTACTTAAAATTCAAGAAAAAGTAAAAATAGCCTAAATTTGAACAAGAAAAACTTGATTTAAGTAACTAATTAAATGGATGATGAGATCCATGGATGAGTTAATACATGAAGGGCTTTTAAAGATCTATTAAGCATTTACAAAGGGCCAATGACACGTTCAAAAGTTGAAAAGATGAGAAAAACACTAAATAAGGTGATTAAAGATATTTAAGTCAACCAAATAACAAATGGCATGAACTCAAACTTGAAAGAGGACTAATACTTCATTAATATGATTAGGCTGCTTAATGGATTAGTTTTAAGTAATAAAATCCACTTTTAAGTAAGACTTTTTTATAAAATAGACTTTTTTATAGCAGTGTTCCTATATTTTAAAAATATATCATTGTCTCTATTTTTAGGGTTTTAAGATTGTTACTTTAACTTATAAATAAACTTGATTTCATTGTTAAAAGAGAGATAAATTGTGAAAAAAAAAAAAAGTGAAGAACTTTTTCTTTTGATTCTTCATTGAACTATGTAAACTTATTAAGATTATTATCTTGTGACATTTCAACTTGATATATCACTCCTAAATCCCTTCTTTTTTAGTTGGTGTCCATATCCTTTTTTATATCTCTGGTTCATATTCCTTTGAAAATTGAGTTTAAGTTTATACCTTAAGTTCATGTTCTTTTAAACATTAAGTCAACATTTTACTTTTATTAAGTCTGATTTAACTTTTTTTGGAATTTTGAATTTCTTATTTTACTTGTAGGTTTCATTGTATTCTTTGAGATTCACATTAGTTGGTATCAAAGTTATAGAGTTTAAAACATATTTGTTTATCTAAATTTAAGTTTTCTTTTATTCTTCTTTTTAATTGTCTTTTATCACTTTGTATTTTTTGAATCCACCAAATCTTAGATTATCTTTTTTTATCTTTAAATTCGTGCAAAAAAAAAAGAAAAGAAAGAGATAGAAAAGAAAAAGCAACAAAAAAATGAAAAAAAAAAATCCATTTTGAAACAATAGTTTAATGGTTTGGTCAAATTAACCACAATAATGATCTAGTCCTCTAATTTAACTTTACTTTTGTAATATTTTTTTTTTTTATCATCCAAGTACTTGTTTCCTTTTAGTCTACTTCCTTAAATTTATTTTCCTTAACATCTCTTTTTTATTTTCTAATTTCTTATTTTTCATTAGGTCAATTATGTCCTATTTATTTTATTTTATGAGTTAGTTTGCTTAAAATTAATTTTTTTGATTTAGCTTGTTATGTCCTTAAAGAGCTGAAAAAGGAAGTTAAAAGGGGTAAATGCACGAGTGGGAGTTCATTATAAGAAAACCATTAAAGATAAGTAAACACGAGGATTGAGTAACAATAATTAAGAAAAATGCATAAGGGAGTGCATGTGAGGTTATTTCTAACATTTTTGGTGCAGGTTAACAACATAACTTTAAAAGATAAAGGAGTGAGTGAGGAAGGGAGGAAGAATGATTTGTTCATACTCCAAGTTATACAATAATAGTTTGAGTGCATGAATGTTGTGTTTGGTGAAATGAGAGATTAGATAAAAAGGCAATATGCTATTATAGCTAACTTGCAAAGGGTATAGACATGGGAATCTCTTAATGCACAAAGGCAAGAACGGCGTAACTATCATAATGATTACAATAATGATGGAGATCTTGATGTTGATTTTGATGATCTAGTTACTTTGATCAAAATCGCCAATAATAAAAATAGTCAGAGAGATTTTAGGAGACAACTCCTATGACTTTGATTTAGGTACTATAAAAATGAAAATTTCTTTATTCCAAAGAAAAACTGATCTTAAAACCTATCTAGAATGGAAGAAGAATGTTAAGTTGGTTTTAATTGTCACAACTACTCTGAAGAGAAAAAGGTAAAATTTGTTGGTGTTGAATTTATTGATTATACTATTTTTTGGTGGGATTAACTTATTTTGATTAAGAGAACAAATTGTAAAAGGCCTATTAATATATAGAAGGAGACGAAAGCTATCATAAAAAAGAGGTTCATCCATAATCCCTATTATAGGAATTGTACAGAAGGCTACAAAGACTTACTCAATGCATTAAGAGTATGCAGCAATACCACAAAGAGATAGAAATTGTCATGATTTGAACCAATGTGAAAAAGGATAGAAAAGTAACTATGGCTCGATTTATATAAGCGCTGAATAGAGATATCACTAATGTAGTTGAATTATAGCATTATATAGACTTAGAGGACATAGTGCACATGACAATGAAAGTTGAGAGACAATTTAAATGGAAGGTTTCTAAATGGTTTAAACAAAATTTGAGTTTTGCTTCATCCTAGAAGCTTCATGGAGCCAAAAGGAGGAAAGAGTTGATTATAAGCCCAAGGTCAAATTTTACAAGAGTAAAAAAGAGAGTTTTAACCAAGAAAAAAGTAATTCTAATTTTCAACTTAGTTGAATAGGCATATAAGTTTTAATAGTTGAATGAATGTAAAGAGGTTAAGATAAATAAGTAAGTATTAGTATCATTTACTATTAAGAGATATACTAATAAGAACTTGTGTGATGTAGTACTTAGGCATGTTGGGATATTTTGTTAAAAAGACCTATTATTCTTGTTACTTTTATACTATTGGCACCCTAATAAGTTTTTTTAACTCAACTTATCATTTTCAAATCTTTTTTTTTTTTAGAGTGGGACATCCATATTTTTTATTATACTTTTAGTTCATGTTTTTTTAACATTAAGTCTAAATTACACTTTAAATTTGTATTTTTTTTTAATATTGGGTCAACATTTTACTTTTATTAAATCTAATATAATTTTTTTAGAATTTTGAATTTCTTACTTTATTTGTATGTTTCATTTTACTCTTTAAAGTTCACATTAATAAATCTTAATGTTATTAAAATTTAAAACCCTTTTTACGTAATGTTTGTAATTTAAGTAATAAATTATTTAAAATTCAAAAATAAATAACAAAAGGTCATATTTGAATAAAAAAATATCTAATTTGAATAATTATTTAAATAAAACATATCATTATTTAAATTTTAAATTTTTGTACATAATTTATATAACAAATTATTTAAAATTTAAGAAAAAGTTTAAAAAATCATTTTGAATTAAAAAAAATACCTAATTTGAGAAACAACTTAAATAAATTTTAATATTATTTAAATTTAAAATTTTTTTAACGTAATTTTCACAATATAAACAAAAAGTTACTTCAAATTTAATAAAAAGCAAAATATGTCATATTTAAATAAAAAAAATATCTAATTTAAATTATATTTTTGAATACATAAATTTAAAATATTTTACTTAAATTTAAAAATTTAAACACTTCAAAAAATTTTTAAAATGAAATAAAATAAACCGTTAATATATAAAAATAACTTTAACTTTGTATCTTATAACAAATCTAACACCAGCTCTGAACTGTAATAATTTATATTTCGTAAATTTTTTTTTTATCAAATATATAGCATACTGTTTTGTTAGCATAATAGAATCACCACTACCAATTAAGTTGCTACCGCTCCCTCCACCACCACCAACTCTAATGCCTCTTGCACCTCCTCCTACTCGCTTTCTAACTCTAAAACCTCCACCACCTATAGATCCTTTCCCAACAACACCACCACCGAAAGCACCACGACCACCGAAAGGTTGCCCAGCTCCACCAATAAATTCTCTTCCAACTCCAAATCCTCCACCATGGCCTGCTCATCAACCAACTATCTATATTTCTTCTAATATTTCACATTCAATTCAAAATTGGGCTTTTTAGTATTTCTCTTTCATAGGAAAGTCGACTGCTGCCACTGATAAACTCCAAGAATAGGCAAAAATCTTCTCCTCACATAAGCCAAAACGCACCAAAATGGCACCGCCATCCAAGCTACCATTGAGATCTAGAGAAGTCTGCGCTGCCAACTCTTCAGAAGTAGGCAAATTTGAAGAAAATGGAAGACAGCTCATTGTCACTCTCTATCTCTCTCAACGGCCAGAAAAGGTTTCTTTATCTTATGTCATCTCCGACTGCATCAGGTGGTGGTTTTAAGACACACTCAAGGAGGCCAAGGTCGGCGACGTTGCCATGCAAAGTTCTTGTTGGCCAGATGTGTTTCACCGGCTATGGCATCCTTAAAGATCCCAAAAGGTTTCAATGTCTTTTTTTTTTTTTCCCTTTTACACGCATTTTCTTTGTTTGCCCTTTTATTCTGTCAATCTTTTAGTCGTGAATTTTTGTTTCCTCGTAGCCATGAGGTGGCAGAGAGTTTGATGGAAAAGGCGAAAATATTCGGCAAAAAATGTATAATCCGTTGTAAGCCTCTAACGGATCCTCTAAATATTTTCTTTCATCAAACATATAAAATAAATGTGAAAAATTGAGAGAGAGAGAGGGGGGGGATTCTGTTTTTTTTTTTTTCAATTTCAAGATTAAATTTTTTTAATGTTATTCTTTTAATAAATATACTGAATTTGAGCTATCAAATTTGGAACTATGGTTCTTTCCAAAATTTTTGATATTTTGCAACACATGAGATAAAACCGTGGATAATACCAATCAAATTACTTATTGTAAATTTTAATGACAATGAAAAAATAAATGAGAATAAAAAAATCACTAGGCATGAAGACCTATTGCCAACAATTATTAGGACTTCATCATTCAACCAAAATCGGCATGTCCTTCCCTTACTAGCCAACTTTAGTAGGTTTTTAGCTAGATTGTCCTACTTTGTATCTTCCTTGATCCACTAAAAGAAGTTGTTCTTAAGCATATTAATGGATATGACAACTAGTTCTGCTTTTCAACTCAATGTGTTGGCAACAACATTGGCTAAACCTAACTTATATTGCAATGTATAGTTTAACTCAGTTAGGAAGTCTTACTAACGAGTTTGCTTAAAGCTAAGTTTCTTCTATATTTGGAAGTAACTTATGGCGACACTGTTAGTTATTATCAAGAACTTACTTTAGAGAAAATAGTGTCTTTAAGTGCACAAACAATGAATTATGACAGTTATCTCCTTGTTTTGGATAGTGTACTGCTTCTCTATATTATTTAGCTTGCGACTTTCGTAGGCAATAAGGTGCCTATTTTGCACCAAGACTCTCCCAATGGAAAATTTAGATGCATTCATATAGACTTTAAAAAGTTTTTCGTAATCTAGTAACACCATAACAGATTCTTCAAAGATTGCTTGTTTCAATATCTCAAAGAAATCTTGACATTCTCTCAATCAATGTCATGTGTTATTCTTCTTAAATAGGTCAGTTAAGGGTGTTGTTATGACTGAATATTTCTTTATGAACCAATAATAATAATTGATTAGTTTTAGGAAGGATTGTAATTCTAAAACCTTAGTTGAAGGCTCTCATGCTTGGATAGCACGCACCTTTGTTGGATCCATCATGTGCCTACCATATTTGATGTTGTGGCTAAGAAATTCTACCTCCTACTTGGCAAACGAGTACTTTTCCTTCTTAACATACAACTCATTTTTACAGAGAACTTAAAAGATTTGTTTAAGGTGTTCCATATGCTGCTCAAGAGTATTAAGGTATATCATTATGTCATCCAAGTAAACCACTACGAATTTGTCAAAAAAAGAATATAATATCTTATTCATCAGTGCATAAAAGGTGGCTAGTACATTGGTGATACCAAAAGGTCTAACTAGGAACTCGAATACTCTATAACATGTTACATAAGGTCTTTGGTTTATCATCACGTGCAATACGAATTTAGTAGTAAGCCAATTGCAAATTTAGCTTGGTGAAATATCCCGTCTTCTTTAGTTGGTCGAAAAGATTAGTTATCAAAGGTATTGGATACTTATTCTTGATAGTAACCTTATTTAAGACACAGTAGTTTATACAAATCTCTAGCAATCTGTCCTATTTCTTCTAGAAGAGGACTAGGGCCCTAAAAGAGACTTTCGAGGGTTGTATGTAGCCCGAGTCGATCAAGTTTTAAAATTGTTTTTTTAGTTCAGTGAGATTCAGAAGTGTCATATAATAGAGAGTCATAGTAAGAGGTTTGGCATTAGTTTCTAATTGGATGTAATGATCTACATTTACATCTAAGTGGAAGCATATTAAGCAGTTTGGAACGCATCACATCCTTAAACTCATCAAGGACAGGTTGAATGGACTACAATAATATAAGAGTAAATGTTATTACATCCTCCCCTATCTCTCAATTCCCTTATGATAGTAACATAACTTTCAATCGATTTAAAACCTTGTTTAAATTACATGATAGAAATTATCGATAGTTTTGACTTCTCCATGCATTTCAAAGAAATGACTTGGATATTACAAATATCAAAGATCACAAAAGAATGCAAAGTAGAAACAAAAAAAGTTAAAAATTTGCAAGATAATGTAAGACCTAATACTACTTTAAAATCGTTAATAAGAATAACAATAAAATTCAACTTACCATTTCAATTTCTGATTTGGACAGCTACTCTTTATGCTATACTTTGGACATGTTTTGCCTTTGAATTTATAGCTTCTATGGTATCATTTCCCTTTTCAAATTTGAGGTTTAGACACTCGACCTCTTTTATATCAATAAAGCTATGTGTTTGCTCTTATGTCTAATATCACACAAACAGTTTTGCTCTTGATAACGATATCAGCATATAATAGTTATTTTTCCTTAGAAACTGTTGGAAAAAAAAAAAAAAGATTACCCAATTGCAAAATAAATCTCATATTAACTTGGGATTTTTTCTTAAACTTCCTTTTATTAAGTTATACTGCCATGATATTTATTACCTTTCTATTAGGGTAATTTATCGCCCATTATGGTCCATTGCAGACAAAATAAGATTTTGGGATCAAATCTAGGATTGCCACTTGAAGACTCTTGGTATCCACTCTCCTTGTAGTCAGTAATCTGTTTCTTCTGTTTATTCTTCTCTCCCCCGTCCTAATTAGCATCAGGTTTCTTATACTTGGGATAGGTAAATTAGTTGATGAGTATTTTGGTTTATGTATTGCATCTATTTAACTCCACTCTCACTTAATCCTTCAACCCGTTTTTGAAGTAGAAGAGAAAGTTTTTATTGGACAAATCCATTTTTACCCCAGTATTTGGATGACTCCTTTTGAAGCTTTATACGAATGCCCTGCTCCTATACATCTGTCATATGTTCCGGGAGACTCAGCCATAGCTTCTGTCAATGAGCAACTTTGTTTAAAGGAAGCCATAATTCGTCTTCTGCAGCATTATTTAACCAGGGCCCAGAATCACATGAAGCAGCAAGCTGATAGACACCAGATTGGTAGAGAATTCCAAGAAGGAGACTATGTGTTCCTTATGCTGCAACCTTATCACCAGCATTGTTTATACGCAGACCCTCTCAAAAACTGGCTGCTCGATATTTTGGACCTTATCAGGTTATTGCCAAGATTGGTAAGGTTGCATACTGACTAGCGTTGCCACCAGGAAGCAAAGTTCACCCTGTTTTTTACGTCTCACAACTAAAGAATAAGCTAGATCCAATGCAAGACTTCGTCTCTAAGCTACCCTGGAAGTCCCAGATGTGTTTACCAAGGCATTCCACTAGCTATTCTTGATCGTCGGATTGCTAACCATGCTAACAGAGCTGATACACAGGTGCTAGTGCGATGGTCCCGTGGCGTTGCCCCTACATGGGAGTATCCCTATGACCTGCAAAAGAAATATCCAGACTGCACCCTTGAGGACAAGGGTGTTTGAGAGGGGGGGTTTTGTTGCAGACAAAAGAATAGGAGTGTAAGGAAGACACGTCTGAAGAGGAAGTGGGGGATGGCTGTGGTGGGTGTATTTGAATTGTAATAGCTGGCTGGTTTTTAGAAAGTGGTCTATAACGGCCGTAGACCGTATATATATATATATATATATATATATATATATATAGTTAAGGAAGGGATAGAAAGCGAGCGATGTAATCAACAATTTCATTCAATCAAATACCTAATTCCTTATTGTTCTCTGCGTTCCTCTGATCTTACCCTCTCACCCGCTTCTCCATCAACGGTCAAACTCGAAATTGATTCTCCATTGAATCTTTGATTTCCTGCGTGACTTCCTCCAAATCCTAGCTCTTTGCATCAGGTTTCTGTTTTTTTGTTTTTCTCTTTTTCTGGATTTAGTTTCTCTGTCTTCTTCTCCTCCTCCTCCTTATTCTACTACTACTACTTCTCCTCCTTTTCTTTTTTCTTATTCTTTTCAATAATAATAATACTAATAATAATAATTTTGGTTAAATTTGCAGGGACGAAGGACCATCCTTAACTTTACCACGCACTGCTCCAGTCATAGACGAATGGCTACTACCAACTCGTTCCTCGCATAAATGGTTTATACATCCTTCCTGGTATGCTATGCTTATGTCCCACATAACTATTTCTATTTGATTTTCACTCACTTGCTCTGTCTCTTAAAAATAAGAGATCAAAATTGCATTTATTATCCTGCTAAATGGAAAAATTGTTCAAAAAGGCTTAATTCTTCAATGATGTAACATAATATTTATATGCAACTTGATCACTTTTCATCTAAAAAACTGAATTTAAATGAATTAAATTGGTATAAAATTAAAATAAAAATACAAAAAAAGTTAAAGATTTAATTATAAAAATTTTTAAGAATTTAAATTTAATTTTTTGTATATCCAATTTCATTGGTGATCATACTCCTATGGTAGATGTCGTCTGGTGCCTCTAGGATCCGCTTCGATGGGGAAAAGATTTACTAAAAATTTTGTAAGCTAACAAAATTTCTGTATTTATAAAATATAAAAATCCAAAATTGTGGGCTATTAGTAAATTGTTTACCTTTTCTAACTTTTATTTGACCTTTATCTTTAAAACAATACGTTGACGTTGCTAATTTATATATATTTACTATTTCTATGAAATAGGCATACTATATGGAATACTTCTTTTGCATTTTTAAGTTTTTTTTGAGTTTCTAACTTAAAAAAATAGAGTTTTTAATCACCATTTAATACAAGAAGAGAAACAGACGTGCAAAATATTATATATATATTTACAAGGACAGGATTAATTCTTCATAATTGATGTGTTAATTAGTTTTAAAGTAATCTCATGGTTAATCTTCCCGCTAAACATCGAAGTAAAGTTTACATTTATTAAAGAAAACAAGTGAAGTAACTTAAAAGTTTTTTTTAAAGAAAAGAAAAGAAAGTTTGTTGTGATTTGTGGTTAGCCGTGTAGTTGGAAGTCCACGGTTGCTCTTTGCCTTGCCAAAGATCTGGGAAAATCAGCATCAAAAGCCCTAACAGTTAGAATCATTGATGAAGCTTCATTCCAACTCAGTCGTAATCACAATTAACCCAACGTGACCGCAGAGAAGAATTTCAAGTTGATAAATCTGCATCGCAAAGCTGTCGAATTAAAAGTGCTCAATTGGACCACCGCCGCAGTCAGATGCAGAGAGTGCTAACAAGAAGTTCGTGGATTGTTTGAACAGACAATTAGCAAATACCTCAATTAAAGGAAAAATGTAATGTTGGTTATTGAAGACATCTCTGAAGGAACTGAATTATAACAAAGTTTAGAAAAGTACACTTGTATTCTACAAGATTTTCACACTAATGAAATTTTAATTGTCTATGTTCACGGGGATTAATGTCCCTTCTGTTGCTTCCGGCTGCGACATACCTTTGTTGATGGGATTATTCTCCTTTTGCAACTATTCTTACCTTTCCTCATTACTCTTGATGACGTTCTATTGCTTTCTAAGTATGTCATATTGCATTGCCTTGAGAGATAGGAAGATAGCACCATGATGATTGTTAAGTTGAACCTATAATGAAAAGTTGATATTGTATGTCAACATGTAATTTTCGTGTTTTGAGCTTTGCAATCACAAAAATAATAATAACAATAATAATAATAAGCTTAAAAAATAATCTCTTCGGTTACAATTTTTCTGTTTTCATTGCTTATATAAGGACTTGAAGCTTGGTTGCACCAAAATTTCCGGCACTTCAAGCTACTTTTAATTATTTGTTCTTCTCGATGAAATCCTTAAACCTGTTTCTTGAGAAATTTTTAAATGCACTTTTTACTTTAATGATGTGTATGGTGATACTGATCAATCCTTAAATCCTTAATCCTTTGTTCGACGCTTCGGTTTCCTTCATTGGCTCTGTGTACTGCTAATGGAGTGACTGATTTATTCCCAGTACATGATGTTGCTGGAAGACTGGAATTCGATATGGGCCAAAAAAAAAAAAAAAAGTACGTTTTATATCATTTTGCTTTCACTGAACTTTTGTTGCACAATCCATAATCCATGTTTCAAAAGAATTTTTCTTGTGTACTTATTCAGAAACCTTACGATTGAACTCTTCCTCTGCAAATTGTTAACCAATAAGGAGAATATGCACGTGCTTGATATGGTAACATTGTGAAATAAAGTATTTAGCAAATTTACTTCCGACAAATCTTATTTTGTTTAGTAATTTCATACAGGTTTCTGAAAACTGTTTGTTCTACTTTTGCTACGTTGCAGGATGCTAATTTTTTTAGGCTAATTAACAAGTAGTTATTTAACAGCATTGTTGGCAAATTTTTAAACAAGACTAGACGATGACGTGGGAGTTTCTATGATCACTTCCTTTTCCCATTTCTTCTCTTTAAAGTGTTAGTGTTTGAGTTGAAAGTCATTCAGATCGAAAGATTTTGATCATATGTTGCTGGTCCATGAACGTTTGTGAAATCTTTTAGGTGAGTGACAATCCCACTACCGTAAGAATGTCTTGCGGTGGATCACAAATAAAACATAGAGGGCAGCCTCATCAGGAATCATAGTTTGGCCGTAGAATAGATTTTCTAATCACTCTAATAAATTATTCCATTAGTAATTCCTTCTGAAGAGGACCACCAAGTAGTCAGGAGAACTGTTATGCCCATTTGTACTGAAATGCACACTTGGGCATCTTCTTGTTTTTTTCTTTCTTTTTTTTTGGGGGGGGGGGTGGGGGGTTTATCATCTGCAGTTTGTTGACTTGATTTATATACTGGTTGTTTTTAATGAAACGTTTGCTTCACAAGATTTGGATTTGTGAAAATGCTGTCAGACATTAAAATCTACTCAAGCTTTGAGAAAGGAGATGAAAAGTGTGACAAAGGCCATGGCTGCAAAAAATTATGCAATAATTTGAAAGACAGCAAGAGAAGATGCAAACAGTGATTGAGGGGATGGGGGCTGCAATTGATGATGCTTTAAAAGGGGAGGAAGAGGAATAAACAAAAAACCTAGTGAACCAAGTGCTAATAAGATTGGAATTGACATCAATCAAGAGGTACTACTATTAACTCAACTTTTACTCTTCCATGCCTTTTTTCTTTATTTTCCAATTTTTATTTGGGGGAATTTGATCGCCAGACACAATGAAAATGGTTGTCCATCTGCAACTTGCGAATGGTTGGCTATAAGTTGTTCACCTCTCCAATTTTACCATCACACCTATAGCCTCATTACTCTTACTGCCCTTATCTCTAGTATTCATTTCATCATGTAGTGTCTCTTAATTTGGAGTTCACTGTATTTTTTTTTTTCCACTTTCAATTTCATAGATTTCATTACCTTCATTTATGGGAACTGTGGAATGGCTTCCCAAAGGAAGACATGGAGTTACCCTTTTGGATTTGGTTATAATTAACGATGCTATAGGTTTTTTATTTTTGTTTTTACATACAAATCCCTTGGAGAGGGTGATCTAGACCTATCTATAAGGTAACAGTGCGAATAACAGGTACTAGCTTCTTGTTCAATCCTCAGATGTTGATGAGCCAACTGTGGCCATGCTTCGTACTGTTGACAAAAGTTTAAGCAATGTCAGAGACTATTTGAAAGAATTATAACGACTACAAATGATGCTTTTGGGGTATATTGCAGGATGAACAAGTAAAGGTGAAGAGACTGTCAAAAAGTTCAAGACAAGGCCTTGAAGAGTTCAAGAATGAAGTCACCTTCATTACCAAATTTAATTGCATGTTTGAAAGAAAACCCATTGTAACACTGATGGTTTCACAGTATGGACAGCTGGTGATGTGTTTGGATTTAAATATAAGAGCATAGAGTTTTATTGTGTAATTAAGTTGCAGGTTTTGAGAAGATTTTTTCATATTTGCCAATCCAACAAATTCTGGACTTTACTTTTGGTTTTCTGAATTGGAGTTAGATTGTGAGGAATGTGCTTTGGGAGAGAAGTGGGGCATATTGCAGCTAGATAAATGGAGAGGATTCATCTTTTTGCAAACATTCTTCAGGCTTCTAACCCCTCAACATTAGAGACATTTTTGGGGAGAGAACCGAATGTTGTTTAACGTGGTCATTTTGTCTCTACATGCATACATCGGCCAAGAAAACATTTGTGGTTTGCCACTGCCACAGCTATAAAAGCCAACCCTTCAAAGGCTTTGCAATCCAGACCCGTAGTAAGCAACAAAGCTAGGAACATATTATATATTATGTACGCTACATTCACTTAACATAATTACAATGCTCCTTCGTTATATAGCCTTCACTAAACTAAAAAACAGCTTTTCTTCTGTTGGAATTTAGTTTTTTCTATTTGTTGTCCAGTTTCATTTATTCTATCAAATCTTCTTATTCAAGTATAAGTTACTTATGTATTATTTTTCTATCAAATGTTCTAATTGTCCAACTTCTAAATTAAGAATATGTTTTAAATGAATTTAAAAATTAATACACGAAAAAATGTAAAATAGATAAAGAGAGTCCTTTGAAAAATAATTAAATAGTTAAAAATTTAGATTTTTATTTTAAAAATATTGGATTTTAATTTTAAGAAGAAAAAAATGAGATTTATGAAAATATAAAAAATTATTCTTATTATATAATTTGTAATTTAATAAATTTTTTGATAGATAAAAAAAAAAGAATAAACACAAAAAAAACTTATGAAAATTATTCCTCTAAACCATAAAAAGTAAAATTGATGACGTAACAAAGAATTTTATACAAACAAATAAACTTATGATTTTCTAATGATAATTATATTAAAGTTTTGTAAAAAATATTTTAATAATTAACAATTTAAATTTTTAATTATAAAATGACAGTATCTAATTTAAGAAAAAAAATATCAAGATATGATAATAGAAATAGGTTTTTTTGTTGTATAATTTATGATTTAATTAATCTTTTAATAAATAAAAAAATGATAATTGTGTTAAATAATTAAATACAAAAATAAAAACTCATAATAAAACTTTACATAAGATTCTATTTGAATTTATAAGAATCTCATAAAATTAAAGTATACAATATTTGCCAATCACGAACACACATGTTTTATGGATATTGGTCTATTTGTTATGTGTATTGGGGATAATATAATACATGTTAGTATTAAATTGAATAGTATATGATAGAACAAATAACTAATTTACTTTATACTTGGAATTACTTTAAATAATATAATTGAAATATGTTTAAATAGAAGATATATAAAAAAATTAGTTTTAAATTTTTATAAATTTTTACTATTGAATTTTCAATATTTTTGTATTTTCATTTGAATCATATATTTTTCAAATTCATTTTAAATAGTTTTTTTAAAATTTAAAATAATCAAACTATTAATAATTTTTATTTAATTAATATATAATTTCTAATGATTTTGAATGCCTTTTATTCAAAAAGAACCAATTTAAAATGAATTTAAAATATATAAAATTTAAATAAAAATATAAAAAAATTTTAAAATTTAATTATAAAAATTTAATACTAATTTTTTATATATCCAATTTAAATACCAAATTAACTTTTTAATTATTAGAAATCTTTTTTCTTTGTTAAATTATAAAGTTTTCCAAATTTATAATATAATGTTTGCTTCTTCTTTCCTTCTCTCTCTCTTTCTCTTTTTCACCTATACTTCTCCTTCTCTCTCTCTCTCCCTCTTCCTTTTTGTCTCACTTTTTCTTTTATCTCTCCCTTCCTTTTATCTTTCACACTTTCTCAACTCTATCTTTTATTTCTCTCCTTCTTGCTCTTTGTTTCACTCTCTCTCTTTTCAAATTTTTTACCTCTTTCTTTCTATCTCCCTCTCTTTTCTTTTATTTCTATTTCTTTCTTCCATCTCTCTCTCTCTCTTATTCTCTCTTTATCTCTCTCCCTTCTATATTCTATTTCTATCTATGTCTTCTCTCTCTCTCTCCCTCATACATTATTTTATCGCTTTTTTCTCACTATTTTATTTTTATCTCTTTACCTTTTTTTCTTTTTTCTCTCTTTTTGTTCTTTATCTCTCTCCTCTCTTATCTTTCTCTATCTTCCTTTTTTCTTTCTTATATCTCTCTTTATTCCTTCATTATCTCTTTCTCTTTAAAAGAATTTTCTCTCTATTTTTTTTCTCTATCTTCTTTCTCATATCTTTGTCTTCATTTAAGAAATAAAACATAAAGAGATAAAAAAAGAGACAAAAAAAAATATATAGGTATATATGAAAAAGAGATAAAAATTAAAAAAATGAATGAAAAAAAATAATAATAAATAAATAAAAGATAAAAATTTAGACAAAGAGAGAGAAAGATGAAAAAAAACATTAAAAAAAAGAAACAAAAATATAAAATAGAGAATTAAAGAAAAAGAGAGGAAAAGAGAGAGAGTTCGAGAGAAATAAAAAATAAAGAATTGAAGATAAAAGGGAGAGATTGAAGAAAGAAATAGTTAGAGAAAGAGAAACAAAGATAGAAGAGAGAAAATTAGAGAGATAATAGAGTGAGAGAGAAGGAAGAAAAAGAGTTTGAAAAAAAAAGGAAAAAAAATAAAGAATGAGAGATAGTAAAGAGAGTTAGAGAGAGATGGAAAAGAAAGTTGGAGAGAAAGAAAGAGAAAGGAGAAGAGAGACAATGAAACACATGAGGGAGATAGCTAGAGAGAGAGAAAGAGAGTGAGAGAGAGATTGATGGTAACAAAAGTAGTGGTAATGATAATAATAACAATGATGACACAACAAAAAGTTGGTAATTAGTAATAGTTCGATAGTAATAGAAGCAATGATATGAGTAAACACAAGAAATAAGAGAAAAGTTTTATACTAATATTATAAATGTTTATATATAAGATATTTTTAAAAAAATAAATTTAGCCCATACTATAAGATAGTCTAATCATAATATATAAAAAATTGATTTTAAACTATTAAAAATTTTTAAAATTAAATTTTAAACTTTTTTATATTTTTCTTTAAACTTTATATCTTTTAAATTTATTTTAAATTAATTCTATTTAGATAATAAGTAGTAATAACTATTAAAAATTATACATTAACTAAATAAAAATTATTAACAATTTGACTATTTTTATTTAATAAAACTAATTTGAAATAAATTTAAAAAATATATTATCTAAATGAAATTAAAAAACAGTTGAATATCTAATTATACAAATTTATAAAAATTTAAAATCAATTTTTTGTATATTTCTAGTTTAATTCATAGAAATACATGAAATAGTATTAGCCCATAAATATAAGATAACAATTACATACTAGCCTATCTAAATAATTTACCAAATATAGAACATGGTGAAATAAGACTAATATATCATATACTATCTTACAATATATTATAAACCAAACATACACATATTGTATTATATAAGATACATTCACTTTACATAATTACAACTACTCTTTCAATATATAACCTTTATGAAACTTAAAAAGCTTTTCTTTTATTAAAATTTAATTTATTTTCATTTATTGTTCAGTTGTATTTCTTTAATTGATTTTTTTTATTCAAGTTTAAGTTACTTTTGCATATTTATACTTTAATTATCCAACTTCTAAAATAAGAACATGCTTTAAATAAAATTAGAAAATGAGTACATAAAATATACAAAATAAGCATAGAGAACCCCTCAAGAAGTAGCATAATAGTGAGCAACTTAGATTTTTATTATAAAAGTTTTGGGTTCTAATTTAAGAAAAAAATTTATGAAAATAATAAAAATTACTTTATTATATAAATTATAACCTAATAAACTACTTAATAAATAAATAAAATAAAAAGCTTATAAAAATTGTTGCCTAGAACTACAAAAATTATAATTGATGAACCAATAAAGAATTTTATGCAAACTGGTGAGTGATACTTACCCACTAATAGTTATGTTAGAGTTCTTCATAAAACATCTCGATGATTAAAAATTTAAAACTTTATTTATGTATCTTGTATTTTAATCTTGAGAAGTAAATATCAGAATATAAAAATAGAAAAAATAATATTATTATATAATTTATTATTTAATTAGTCTCTTAGTAAATACAAAAAAAGTGTGTTAAAAGATTGCATGTAATAAGAAAAACTTATAATAAAACTCTGTCCATGATTTTATTTGAATTCAATAAGAATTTCACAAGATTGTACAAGATTAAAGTATACAATCTTTGATACACATGAAGGTATATGTTTTATGGATATATGTAAGCATTTCTATCTAGAGACACTAAATAACTAATTTATAAAAATATTTAAAAAAATTAAAGAAAAGAAAAGAGTGCATACACAAAATTTTTATTATATATCTACTTATATATATATATATATATATATATATATATATATATATATATATATATATATAATGTGTGCTAGTTTCTAAATTTATGTAATATATGAGATTATTTTTTATTTTTATTATAACATGTAAATTTTAAAAGAAAAATAACAATTTAAAAGATTTTATTATTGTTAAAAAAAAAATCAACCATTTACTTGGCATGTAAGTATAGTTTTTCGGTATATATATGGCAATGATAAGGGTCAGTGTTAGCCCCCTAAATCCTTTGATAGAGAAATACAAGTATTAGTAATACCTTATGTCAATACTTAGCATGGAGTCGGCGTGAGTCAGGCACATCGAAGGAAATAAGATAGTTGTAGCCCAATGTGCAAGGTAGTAAAACTAAGAGAGGTAGAATATGGGCTTTGGTGTTGGCACCAAGCAAGGATGTAGGTGTTGTGGTCAAAGGGTAGTGGATTAGGGCATTGGCATAAGAGATAAAGGTGTTAGATCACTAGTTGGGTAGCAGGTTGTGTTAACAGGCTACCAATTAATGGAGTAATCACTCAAGCACTCCAATGTATCCTCCTGCCAGAAGACCAGATTCTCTAATACTCTTTAGAGGGAGTGTACATGTCTCCCTTGAGAGATTAGCTAAGGAACGAGTTGGCTAATAGAAGCCCTGTAGGTTGGTTACAACAACACATAAGACTAATGCACAAGCAGGGATCTGGGCCAGCGACACAATGGAAACACATAAGCTGGACAACAGAAGGACAGGTGGTAGTATAGTCAAGGTTCTACTTATACACCATAAAAGGAAGAATTCATAGGACATGGGGCAGAACCACCAAGCCTCTATAACCTTATCTGCAGAGATCATGGGAGTGACAACTGCATGGGTGTGATGTGCTGACAAGCTCGTTTTAAAGCAAGGAGAACATGGGCAGACAACAAATGTAGGGTTAAACTAGTCTAATATGAGGTGGCAGGTCCTCTATGGGTGCAAACTCATGTTCTGCCTAAATTGTAAGAAGTGCTCCTAGTAATGGGCAATGCCCCACTAAGCGTGATTGGTTTAGCAGCCAAGTCATACAACATTATATATATGTATGTAAGGTGTTGGCCAAAAGACACCAAAAAATTGAGAGAGTGTGTGTAGAGAAAGAAACACTTGTAAAAAGTCTTGGCAGTCCTTTTTACTTTAGGGAAAGTAATAAAAGTTGAGAAATTTTCCTATAATTGTGCTCTAACCTCTCTATGTGTATAAGTGGGCTGAGACTAAGTGAGTGATTTAGTGTCATCACAAGGTCAAAAATTTGTGTGAAACGGTTGGCCCTATGACAATTAGTATTAGAGCAAGTTTGATTCATAGTGGGAGGATTGGGACTTTGAAGTAGTTTGTAAGTGGGTGTCCAAGATTGAAAAGGCGCTTGGTGATGCCTTAGAGGAGCAGACTCTCTCGATCTTGGCAAGGCTAGACGAATTGGAGAAATTAGTACATCTTTTACAATCTCATTATGATGTGCTTGGGTGCAGTCCTTTGGTAACATGGAACATGATGTTATTATCCTAAAAAAGGCTATAGGCAACCAACTCGGTGGTACTGCCAAGTCATCCAAGAGAATGAAGGTCTTAGAGCCTGAGGCCTTTAAAAGGGAACGAGATGTCAAAGCAATAAAGAATTTCTTGTGGGACATGAAGCAGTATTTTATGGCAGCAAGGGTACCCGAAGAGAAAAAGGTGACACTTACAAGCATGTATCTTGCCAAGGATGTCAAGTTGTGGTGGTGGACACGACTTCATGACGATGCTAGCTTGGGCAGGCATTAGATTAAGACATAGAACGTGCTGAAAAAGGAATTGAAGGATTAATTCCTACCTTATAATACATCATGGGTTATAAGGGAGTCACTGAAAAGATTGAGGCATAGTAGCACGATTCGTGACTATGTCAAGGAATTTAGCTCCTTGTTACTGGACATTTGAAATATGTTGAATGAGGACAAGTTGTTCAATTTCGTGTTAGGACTCTAACCCTGGGCATAGATTAAGCTTCGAAGAGAAGGTGCAAAGGACTTGTCCTCTACAATTACTGCTACCAACAGTTTGGTAGATTTTTGAATTAACTCCTCAGATTCTTTAAATGGCAAACTATCGAAGGAAAAAGGCAGGAAGAAGAAAAAAGACCCTTAGGAATGCACGCAAGGAGACGATAGTAAAGAGAAAGGCAAAGTTGTTGTTTTAGACCAAGGTAAAAGCAAATCAAACTTAGGTTGTTTTATTTGCAGTGGTCCACATAGGGCAAAAGAATACCCAAAGAGGGAGAAGTTGAGCGCCTTAATAGTTGAAGAGGGGGAAAGTAATTCTGATGCAGATAATGGCAATCTCTCTCGATTCAATCATTTACAGTTGATCAATGTCATACGTGCAGAAAGTACTTTATTACCTCGCCTAATTTTTGTCAAAATTAGGTTAGGAAGGTAAAAGTTATTGACTATGGTGGATTCTAGTGCAACTCACAGTTTCATTGTAGAAAGGGTGATTGACTCACTAGGATTGAAGGTAAGCAAGAGTGGCAGTCGTGTGAAGGTAGTCAACTTAGCAACACGATATGTTTTGGGAATGACAAAAAAAGTTAAGGTAATTTTTGGTCAGTGGATTGGTAAGTTTGATTTCTCCATAATATTGTTAGATGATTTTGATGTGATTTGAGGGATGGATCTATTCGTGCAAGTACAAATTACACTAATGCCCCATCTGGGTGGGTTACTGATCATGGATGAGAAGCAACCATATTTTGTTGTTGGTGAAAAGGATCATCTTACTAGCAAAGGTGGGAAAACTTATGTTGTATTGTATACCTTGCAAGTGTAATAAGGAACAAGAGAGAGAGATGTGAAGTACTTGACAGCATTTAGAAATGTTGAACCTCAAACAATGGGAATGCTGACCAAGCCTCCTTCACAACGGCATGTCATAAATCACAAGTCAATTTTACGTGATCGAGTAAAAGAGCAGCTAATGCTGAACAGTCATGCAAGTTCAAGGCAAGTGTCATTTGATCAAACCCAAAATGGCATGAATGAGACAAGGAAGACGTAGGTAGATAATAACATAGTGCATTACGGGTTGTCTCCAAATAGTGCATTACGGGTTGTCTCCAAATAGTGCATTGCGGGTTGTCTCCAAGGTATGACTTTAACTTTGGAAGAGTTAATGACAGGAATAACACTATTTATGAATGACAACAATTGGTCAAGTGGAATCCTACCCTAAAAGGTAAGGTTAACAAAAAGTTGGGTTGCAAGAACAAGAAGACTGGTTTACTTCACTAACGAGGACGTTAATTTCAACAGGTGGGAATGGTTTGTTAGCCCCTTAAATCCCTTGATAGAGAAATACAAGTATTGGTAATGTCTTATATTAATGCTTGGCATGTAGTCAGTGTGAGTCGAGCACGTCGAAGGAAATAAGGCAGTTATAGGGAGTCAACATGCAAAGCAGCAAAGTTAAGAGAGGTAGAATGCAGACTTTGGCGTTGACACTGAGTAAGGATGCAATTATTGTGGTCAAAGGGTAGTAGGTTAGGGCATTGACGCAAAAAAAAGGTTATTAGATCACTGGTTGGATAGTAGGTTGTGCTAGCAGGCTGTTGATGGAGGAAATGATCACTCAAACACTTCAATGTTTCCTCCTATCAGAAGGCTAGATTTCCTAATACTCTTTAGAGGGGGTGTACATATCTCCCTTAAGAGATTAGCTAAGGAACAAGTTGGCTAACAAAAATCTCGTAAGTTGGTTACGACAACACATGAGACTAACGCACGGGTAGGGATCCGAGCCAGCAATACAATGAAAGCACACAAGTTGGGCAACAGAAGAACAGATGACAGTGTGGGTAAGGTTTTACTCATGCACCTGAAAGAAGGAATTTATGAGACATGAAGCAAAACCACCAAATCTCTATTTGTAGCGATCATAAGAAGTAATAATTGTATGAATGTGATGTACTAGTAGGCTCTCTTTAAAGCAAAGAGAACATGGGCAAGTAACAAATGTAGGGTTGAATCAGTCCAACGTGAGATGATAGACCCTCCATAAGTGCAGACTTATATTCTACCTAAATTGTAAGAAGTACTCCTAATAATAGAAAATGCCCAGTGTAATTGTTTTGGCAAACTAGTCATACAACCCTATATATATATATGTAAGGTATCGGTTAAAAGATACCAAAAAATTGAGAAAAAGAAAATGTAGAGAGATAAATACTTGTAAAAAGTATTGATAGTCTTTTGAATTTTGAGAAAAGTAATAAAAATGAGAAATTTTCTTATAATGATATTTTAACTTCTTAGTGTGTGCGAGTGGGATGAAACTAAATGGACAACTTAATATCATTATAAACCCAAAAATTTGTATGAAATGGTCGACCATGTGACAATTAGCGACCTCTTCACAAAAAGATGATAGTTTTAGATTGAAATCATTTTACAACATGATATTATACGCAATCATAGATTTAGAAATTATATTTACAAAGTAAAATTGATTGTACTTACAAATTTCAAACCACATTTAGGCAAAAATATAACAATTGACCACACTATGAAAATATATCGTCTAAGCGAAGTGTTTTTCGCTAGAAAATGGAGAGAAGCACGAATTGTAGATTCATAAAGAGGCATTCCATAATAGATTCTTCTAGAGATTGCCTGCCAGAAAAAATTATGCATTAATAATAATAATAACATAAAGGTACCGGCTCTCTTTCACGTAAGGCCATATATAGTACCTGCAAATTTGCCGTCAACATTGATGTTTAATGAATACATAGCCATATTATCCTAAAATGAAAATTGCAGGTGGGGGTCGACAAAAGCCTTTGAAAATGCAGGTAGCAAATACTCTAAATGCAAATACAAAAGAAAGAAGAGAGGATAAGCTAAAAAGAAGAAAATTTCGGTAGTTTAGTTTGAGTAATACTAATAAATTGAAAATCCTTTCTCTCGATCTTTGCTAGTCTCCAACGTCTTAAAGAATCATGCCAAGAACTCCGAGAAAAGCCTAAGAAAACAAAATATTTTTTTATTTTTATTTTACTAAGATTAAAACACAAAATTAATGAAAACAATGGTCTTGCACGTATTGTTGACTATACGACGAATCATCCGGACTACAAATTAAGGAACAAAATTAGAATATAATGAGCAGACTTAATAAAATTCAAGTAGATTAAGCAGTTTGAGGTTAGGCTTAAAAAAGTAATAGTTGATAGAAATTAAAATTAAGCGGTGACCTATCAAAATATATATTTTTAAAGTAAAATTTAAAAAGTAATAGTTAATTAAAATTAAAATTAAAATTAAAATTATGCGTTTTTTATTAAAATAAAATAATTAAATATATAGAAAATCTCAAAATGTAATTTCCAAAAAGCATTATACGTAAATAATTTTCTTTTAACTCTAAAATTAAATAGATGCAAGATAAAAGTTTTTCTCGGTTGGGACAATAGATGCCGGGGGCCATTATTTTATTTATACACAAATATTGAATTATTTTTGCACATTAATTTCTCTCAAACAAAAAAAATCAAACACGCCACAAGTAAGGCGAAAAACACCAACAACCAGAGGATATAGAGATAGCCTATCCTACATTAAAAAAGAAGAAGAAGGAAAAAAAGAAAAAGAAAAAGCCTATTCTTTAATCCTTCCTTTATGTTCGTCAATTCTTATCTTTTTCTTACAAATGGCCGTGGAGACGACGATGCTGCTGAGGGAGCCTGAACCGTACCTGGGAAGCCGGAGACCGGACCGCCACGCCGTGCCAGCAAATTCCACCCCTGCACATCTCCTGGACGCGGTGGATATGACGATCCCGGGAAACGGCGTACGTGGCTTTACGCGACACGTCCCATGTCAGCGTCCCAATCAAGATTAAGCCCACGGCTGTGGTGGACACAAGGAGCACAAATCCACAACTGAGGTTCCGCCCGCACACCAGCCCGTACGCCTTAATAACCGCGATCGCCGCCACGTAGATCAACGTTAAATTCCCAATTACCGCATCGGATATCGCCATGCCTTTCGCACACTCTCTTCTTCGAAACCCTTTTCCTTCACCAAAACTGAGGAGGCAAGAAGAGCCTATCTGGAATCTGGGCGTAGTAGGCAAAAGTGGGAACGGAAAGGGTTTTAATGCATCGTCTTGGGTTTGGGACAGCCGGAGGGACTTCTGAGACTTGAGAGAGGGCGTATTAAAATGACTGAAATGGACTCGGCTCTCCTGCCCTGGGTTTATATTGGGAAATTGGAACTTTTCCCCTCGCCCCCCCCCTCTCACTATTTGGAATTGGAAGGAAAGGGTAAAGGTATCTAATTTATCCTCTCTCTCTCTCTCTTTTTATTAAATCTTATTTCCAGTAGGTCTCCAAAGGGATAATAATATCACATGTCTGCCTCTTCATTCAGACATAATGAATCCGCAGTGCACGTGGCTGTGCTTCGATGCTTTTGCTCACCACTCTATTTTTCTCGTCTCTCTCCTTTCTTGACACCGACATCGTTTTGAAGATTGGCCGCGGTCCAGATAAATTAATTCGATCGTTTCCAACAGCACCAATGGAGATTTAGCTCCTCTCGTATTTATTACTCATAATAACGCGATTTATCATATTAAATTATTTAAATTTATTTCATTTTAAAGATTTAGGTTCTTCGCAAGAATAATTATGTAGAAATAAAACATCATCTTTAATTTTGGAAATAATACCCTACATAATTTACACTATAAATTATATTAAACATAAAATTACAATGGTCTAATTTATATAATAATATTTATATTTTTTGTTTTTAAAAAATTTACTTATTCTTTTAATTGCTTGAACTTAGAAATTTATTTTTATTTTTCTTTTTATTTTTTCTTTTCTAGGTGGGCCCACGATCATTTATATGGTCTTTTTGTTTTTTATTTTTTATTTTTTGTGTTTTGTATGGTTTGAAGGAAAATTTTATATTTAAATTGCCTATGGCAGTTTTTTAAAACTACGGACCGTAATTAAATCATAAATCTTTTGAAATTATCAAGATTAACAAGTTGATTGTGGATCAATTACGAATATTTTAAACAAATTAAGCATATGTTTTTAAACTAAATAAAGTAGTACAACAATAAAAGAAGACAGTAGATCTTAGATGCAATTCATACTTCATACAACAAGATAAATGAATAGAAGTAATGTCAAGTACAATACGTAACAATAAAATTAAACAAAAGTAACATCAAGTAGAATAGCAGCAAACAAGATGGCAGTGGGCAGCAAAGCAGCAATAGCCAGACAACAAGGTGGAAGGCAAGATGGAGAGGCAACAAGCAACGAGCAGTGGCACCAAGACAAGCCAACGTGAAGTAAGGCAACAGCTCTGTCAATTTTGTTGAGTTTGAAATTAAAGGACATTCTTTAAGTTTAGATATGTCACACTTTAGATGGTTCCGTGGCTTAACTAAAATGATGTGTTTTAATTGTAATATATATATATATATATATATATATATATATATATATATATATATATAATGAAAGTAACATAAGGTGGCCGATTGGTATGCTTTGACAATTTTTAAAAATTTCAAATCGCCACTAATTCGCCTTTAACGGCTTTTAAAATTTAAAAACAACCAATTTTTTTTTCCCTTAATTTTGGCATAAGCGAGTTTGCACTATTTAGATTAGGTGGTTTTTAAACAACCCTAACCTTGATAGAACAAATTTCCACACACTTCGCCGTTTGCTCGGAGTCTCTTCTCACAGTGGAATTGATAATCATGTTGCTGGTTAAATTATGAGAGCGATGGGAGGGTCCAGCGGTACAATTAATCATTAAAAACAACAACTAAGTATAAAATAAATATTTTACAATATAAAGACTGTTTACCTAAAATAATTAATCTATAGATATTATATTAAAAAGTCGATCTCTTCTATTTGTCTCTTTCTCTTCTTCTATATATATATATATATATATATATATATATATATATAAAAGAAAACTAATATACAAGTAATAATCAAAAACTACTAGTTGCACAGTGGCCAAAGGCTAAAGGGCATGGACATAATCATGACCAGAGCATTAAATTAAATGCACTGTTTGGGGAATGGGGAAACTTTGTAAATAGCGTGTGGCAAAAGCCACCGAGGAACAAAGACTGGCTTTTGTGGGTTTATTTGTTAGTGGATGTACTGGCTTGGGGCACGATTTAACAAGGTCGTGGCCATAAGTAAACCCGCCTTTCTTCTTGTGCGATGAAGTGCATTGATGCAAATTTCCTTACTTCTGTTGTTCCTCGAAGTGGGCAACTGTTCAATGGTTTCCAAGTATTAACGCTTTAAACCGTAATAGCAATGCGTAATATTTATTTTTTAATGTCCATATCACTGGATCACATATATATTAAGTTAACACAGATAATGCAAATAACAAACACATATTACAACATTGCTTAATGTTTTGAAAAAATGGGTTACATAAACTTCATCCATGTACGGTCTTACTTCTTTTGCAAGTTCAATCCTTGACCTTTAATTTCCCAGTCTCTTACCTTAGTGGTTACTAAGTTCGGCAATTGAGTCCCCTTTATCCAAAATCCCTTTAGATTGAGCCTCCTTTTAACTTATTCAAATGCTAATGAAATTGAAATTAGGTTGGATTAACCACTTAGTATTTATCCTGTCATTTTCCCTTTTTTTTGTATAGTATTTATATGTGTTATTTTGTACAATTTGGTAGAAGTTAGAAACAAATTCCAATTGAAATTTATAATATTAAACATGTAAATACCTTATGCATTATGGCAACAATAATTGGGCAAGTATTGCAAAAAAGCATGACTCCCATTGAAATGTTATACAACTTGTGATGATTACAAAGGACATTTAAACTTACCTAAATTATTACAGAATTTGTCCACATTGTAGTAGGTTAAAATAAGGAGTTTGAAAAAACCATTTTTAAAATTATGGTGTGAGATAATGTATTCATTTTGGGTCATATTACATAGACATGACCTCTTGGACGGGGAGACAGAGAAGGCTAATGTGGTGACACGAGTCATACACAGGCCAGTCTGCCCATGCCTTTTTCCTCTGTTTTTTTTTTTTTTGAAAATATATAATGTGTATATAATTAAAATAGTTTGAAAAAATAAATATCAATAATATGTATCTAACATTTTTTAATATATGTATTTTATTTTATTATTTTTTTCATACTTTATTTTATTTATTTACATATTATATATATTTTTATTTTGAAAAAGGAAAAAGAAAAACCATGTGAGACCTACACAGAACTTACGTCATGACGTCACCTGTGTCTCTCTCTTTGTCCATTTGGCTGCGGCCATGTAATGTTTCTCATTAATTTTATGAGTTGCGAACACAAGTAATATTTCTTATATATAAAAAGCTTGTGCATTGGCGTGCCAAGTGGCAAAGTTATCCTTTCTTTTAAGCTTTTTGTAGATTGTATTTCATCCCAACAATTATAGGATTAAATACATAAGAATAAGAAAATATTTTTTTTTTTGAACGCAAGAGAATTACTTTTAATTCCAACAGCAGATTAAGTAATGCAAGCATCAGTCGACAAAAAGTTAGCCAACTTCGTTGGGGGCTGTATAATCCAGTCATTCGGGCAAATTTTATCCTTTACGGCCATTGCAATCCAGTCAGCCACAAGGTTGGTATTCCTATTAATTAAGTGTAGCTCAGCTGTGAAATCGTGGGAAAACCACAATCTGATATCCCTTATTAGCGAAACAATTTTCCACGGACAAATATATGACTCCGTTATAGAAACATTTAACAGGACTTCACAATCTGTTTCCACAATTACCGTGATCCCTTCTACACATGGTTGCGCCCTGGATAAGCCTTCCTTTAACATTTCCACAGAGGACAGCCACCCCAGCCCATTCCCCTGGTTTAGACAAGGCAACATCATAGTTTAGCTTCATTGCACCCTCCTGGGGGCACTCCCATTGACAGCTTTTTATTCGCTGTGGTTGAAGGCAATCCAAATTCGTGGCTATTGGAGTGATGTATGAAATTATTTCACACATCTTATATTATAATTTGAGTATTTTTTTAGTTTTTAAATTAATTAGACTTAATATTTTGACTTTTAATTGTATTTATTTAGTTTTTGATCTATTGTTATTTTGTAAGTTTAATGATGAACTGGATTTCAATTTTTTTTAAAGAGATAAAGGATTTATATGAGAAAATCTCTTATATTTCAGCAAAAATTCATATTTTAGTAGTTTAGGTACTATTCAGGTTTTGGGTCATAATCAGAATTATAGATTTTGAATTAGGATGTTCTTTAACTCTTTGAAAAATTAAGACATAGGGTTATAACTTTCATGAAAAACTTAACTCAAAATTCTATCGTTTTGATATTCAAATATTAGCTATATGTGAATTTGGATAAAAATCCAAATTACATTAAAAATCCTAAAAGATAGGAATTGAAACTGATTTTGTTAGATGTATGTATTGGCTAAGATTCAAAGACTACTACCCTTCCTTCTTTTATCCCTTGTTTCTCACTATTTATTAATTTGTTTTAAGATGTTTTGTAAACATTTAATTGTTTACTCGTCCTGATGACTATATGTGGTTAAAATTTTTATTCTAATGCAAAGATGTAGTCACTAAATTTTGTTACAATTTGATGTTTTAGTTATTTTGAATAATCTTAGTTAGTTTAATTTAATACTTTTGATTTTCATTCATATGAGTACCTATCTATTATTTGAATGTTTAAGGTATTAAATGATAAAGTGAAAGCACAAATTTAATACTAATTTGCAAGAGTATTAAACTTAGATTGTGTAATTGAGAAATAAATCTACATCTTTGTGATCATTGTTAAAAATTCTACAAATCTTAAAGAAGTTGTATTAGTTTCTATAATTATGAAAGTAAATATAAAATTAATATGAGTATAATTATTGAGTCTTAAAAGAGATTATTATATACCTTAGGAATTTGGTTATTGTTGTTAACAAGGTTAACTCTAACAATTAGATACTAAGTTTGTTATTGGTATTTAGTTGATGAAATCTGAGTCCTAGAACCATTATTTATTGATTTTCAAATTATATTTTAAAATTGACTTTTAAGTTCATAGTTAAATTAATTCCTCTTCATTAGATTTATCTAGATAATATAAAAAATTTACATAATTTGGTTATTGAATTTCCTTTTTGTGGGATCAATATTTAAACTCACGTCCACTTTCACTTGTAGTGAATTTTAGGACAATCAAGTTTTTGGTATTGTTGTTAAAGAAA
This sequence comes from Bruguiera gymnorhiza, assembly GCA_020883675.1. Classification (NCBI taxonomy): domain Eukaryota; kingdom Viridiplantae; phylum Streptophyta; class Magnoliopsida; order Malpighiales; family Rhizophoraceae; genus Bruguiera; species Bruguiera gymnorhiza. The sequence continues at coordinate 122,143 of JAIRCJ010000080.1, read as the reverse complement.
AAAGTTTTCAATATCAAAATAATGAATTTTTGATTTTCTATTTTCATGTGTCATCTTTTTATTTTTAAGGGCTAATTAAGTGTGTTGATACCTTATTAAGATTAGTATTTTATTCGTATTACTTATAGTGTCATTTTGGAAAACAAATAGCGTGATATTCACTAAAATTGGGTAAAATTTTGTTTCTATTTAGTTTATTATTATTATTATTATTATTCTTAATAAGGGTTAGATTAGGTTTAGTTGATATTTTGATCTTTTAGTTTTGTACTGACAATTTTTTAGTGTGATAAATGTTTTTTAGCCAAAACAAAGGGAGGTACTAGTAAAAATCAAAAGCGATTATTGAACTAGTAGTTGTGCTTACACTTATCAGAAGGAAACAATTTTTTGTTCAAGACTAATGACTTTGCCACTAACCCCACCTAATCTTAATGAAAAATATTTGTTTACTAGTGTTTCTAGTCATTTTGGTGTTTCCCATTGTTAGAACTATTTTTGTTAGATTTTGATTTGTATTTATAGTTTTTAGTGATTTTTTGTTCAATATTATTGAAATATTTGTTCCTACCATTGTTTAGTTATGAAGTTCCCAACTTCACCCTAGGATCTACTAGTTTGTGATACTGAGAGGGGGGGTGAATCAGTATCACCACAATTCGCAATTCGCAGGAAAGTGAACAACTTCAATCTCTTCTTAAAAGCGAACTCTTTCTCAGATTCGACTAAGGTAGATCTATTGCTACCTACTAATCACAATAGTCCCCAAAGTCACCTTTCAGACACCTTGCCTAATAGACAATTCGGATGTTCTTGTTTAGGTCTTCGTTAGGTTATGGGTTGGCTGATACTTTAGCTGCGTTCACAACTCAATTCAAAACACAGAACGTAAAGCAAATTAAGGACACACGAGATTTACGTGGTTCCGTCAACGTGACGTACATCCACGGTGGTAGGGACTCTCCCTTACCGAGACTATCCACTATACTTGAGAATTGCAGTTACAATGGATGTCTTAATCTTCTGCTCCTTTCACTATTGCAATTACTAAGCAAGTACAATACAAAGAGTGTCACTTACTGTGTCTACCCTTCGTCTAGCTTGTCTTGCCTCTGTTGAATTGAAAGGCTGCTCCACTGCCGCTTAGAAGTTCACCGCAACGCTCTCTAACCTCTCTTGAAGAAATCTAGAAATACGTTGAGTTCTTTCTGATGCTTCGCCAAATTCCTTCTCTAGGTTGTCTCACACAGCTCCTGCTTTCACCGTCTCACGGTTTCACAGCTTGCACTCAAGCTTCTGGTTTGCCGTTTCACGTCTCACGGCCTGCCCCACGCTTCTGATCAGTCACGCCGTTGCACGTTCTGGTCTCACGCTCCTGGTCTGCTGTTTCACGTCTCTTGGCCTGCCTCACACTACTGGTTTTTCTGGTTCACGTCTCTTGCCCTGCCTCACGCTTCTAGTCTGCTGTCTTCTCTTCCGGGTGGTCTCACGGATACCAGGTCTACTGTCTTCTCTTCCGGGTGGTCTGTTTCTTATTTCTCCTCTTGCTGGTTGTGCGTTTCTGGTTTGGTTGCAGGATGTGTTTCTGGTTTGCTTGCAGGAGGCGTTTCTGGTTTGCATGCAGGATGTGTTTCTGGTTTGCTTGCAGGACGTGTTTCTGGTTTGCTTGCAGGAGGTTGCACGTTCTGGTTTGCTCTCCCGGTGGTGACGCTTCTGGTTTGCTCTCCTGGTGGTGTTGTTTCTGATCTCTTGTCGTTCTGCTCTCTCTTCCTTTTGGCCGGTTGCTGTAGGGTTGCTGTTTATTCAATTGTGTTGGCCCTCTACCCTAGTTTTGTCTTCCAAGGCCTTTATATACTATCTTCCATGAAACCCTAATAGGGCTTACATACATGGCGGATTTACATTCTTGCCCTTACGCGGCAGATTTACTTTCTTGCCCTTCAATGTGACTTTACTCTCTTGCACACTTAATCCTAGTTGACAACAATTACAACCCATACAAGGCTGTGGGAACAACAATCTCCCCCTTTGTAATTGTTGGCAACACTCATAACAAAAGCCATTATGCAACAGTCTTTCATAATCTTCTTAGAGTAATAATCCAGAAGCAGATGGATTACAACTCCCCTTAAATATGCACTCCCCCTTCCTTAACAGCTCCCCCTACACTGTTGCTTCTCTCCCCCTTTGCCAACCAATTACAAATTTGAAAAACCTGCAAAGTAGAGATAGAGGATTCACCTGAACTTCAGGCTTGAGGAGGCATTTGCACAGACAGACTCATTCTGTGCTTTTCAAACAGCTCTGTGGACAAAGATTTAGTTAGATCTTGTGTAGCCTCTTCAATAGATTTAGGTTCAACTTGTGAGAGTAAAGCAATAGCTCCCACAATTCTTCTTCTTGTTGTAACTCCTGTTGATGGGTCACCTATGATCTGATTTTCTTGATGAGCACTGGTCCACGTTTTCTTTGGCTTTCTTTCTTGCACAGTCTTAGTTGCAAGAGGATCTCTTTCTTCATCAATCACATACAAATTTCCAGCTGTTCTCTTCCCGGCTGCAACAGTATTGCCTTCTTTACTCTTTACCTGGCAACCTGTTTTTGTGAATATTACCTTATGGTCTTCATTGCATAGTTTGCTGATAGATGCTAGATTATATCTAAGTCCTTCAACGTGCAGAACATCTTTCAGCTTTCCTCTTCCAATGTTTATTGACCCCTGACCATTGATGTTGAGTGAATCATCATTGCCAAACTTGGCTCTGCCTTCTCTTGACTTGTTTAGCTTTGACAATTTACTCTTGTCTCCCGTCATGTGTGAAGTGCATCCATTGTCAAGGATCCATTGCTTATCCTTGTAGTCAGCTTTGAGTGCAATTTCAGCTATATTAGCCACCTCCCTTTTAGCTTTATATTCCTTCTTTTGAACTGGCTGGAAGATAGCTTTCTCCTTTTTCTCAGCTTTGACTACACTGCTTGTTTTCACAGTGCCATTGAGTGCCTTCTCTTGCTCAGAGAGAAGTGTCATACATCTCTTGGCATTATGGTCATCCTGCCCACACCTTTCACATTGTTCCAAGTCTCCCAATATAGCAAACTTGTTCTTTGAAACCACTGGTTTGGGCTTCCACCAACAATCCTTGTCAGTGTGTCCTTGCTTTTTACAGTATGTGCAAGAACTCACGACAGGTGTTCTCCTCTGAATTTTGTCATGTCTCCCCTTGTATGCAGCATCGTATCTTCTCAAGTTGGAGACATATACTGGCCTTCTCCACCAGCAGTTACTTGCCTTATGACCCCAAACTCCACAATAAAGACAGTGACCTTGAAACTGCCTCGTCTTGGGTCTAATCACAGCTTGTTTTCTTTTGTTCATTACTTTCGGTGTAGGCAACGTGGCTGGCTTCTTTGCTTGTGTGGCTTTCATTTCAGCCACCTTTTTCTCCTTCTTCTGTTCAGCCATAGCCCTTTGCTGGCTGACCTTCTTTTCTTCATTTTTGTTTGCCACCCTAGGTTGCTTCTTCAAATCCTCTTTATTCTCAGCTATCTTCTCCTGAGTCACAACCTTCTCTTTCAACTTCTGTGGCACATTCTTATTATCTTTAGGCAATGCAGCCTCAGATTGCTGCACTTTCTCTTCATTCTTCTTTTCTCTTGCAGAACTTGTTTCTCCTATCATTTCAAGCTTCTGCACGTTCTCTTCACTCCTTTTGAGTTGTTGCTGAAGTCTCAGCAACTCTATCTCCATTTCTTCAATTGTTGAAGTCCTTGAGCCAAGCTCCATAGTAAGGTCTTCACATATTTTGATATGTTCTTCAAATCTTCTCTTCAAGTCAATATGTTCAGCCCTTATTTCATCCTTTTGACTTTCAGCTTCCTCAGACTTTGCTTCAACTTGTTTTATGTGGGCCTCTAACCTTCTTATGGTTCTGCCCCTTCTGATTATCTCCTTTGAAGCTGCTTCCAACTCAGCTTCAAAATCTGGTTCTTCTTCATCAACCTCCTCTTCCTCTTCAGAGGTTGAACTACCACCTTGAGTTGATGCCATAAAGGCATGCTCATCTGATGAGTCTACATCTTCCTCCTCATCGGCTTCTTTTGTCTGGCTCACATAACTCTTGAATGAGCCTCTCTTCTTCTTCTTCTGTGGGCTAGCAGTCTTCTTGCTGGACTTCCTTGACTTGAATGATGGTCTTCTCCATTTTGAATTCTGCTCATCATCCCCATCCTCATCTTCATCATCAAGTTTCACTTTGCACTGAGAAGCAAAGTGTCCAGTCTGTCCACAACGATAACATCTCAAGGACAACTGTCCTTTTCCCTTCTTAGACCCCCTTTTGAATTTTCTTGTGAAGTATGCCAACACTTCACCTTCACTTTCTTCCTCATCATCATCATCATCCTCGCTGGATGATTCTTCCTCTTCTTTTATCTTCAAGTGTTTCATAGCTTTGAAAGCTGCCTCCTTTGATACCTTTGACGTTGAGGAGCTCTCAGTTGACTTTATTCTCATCTCATATGCAATGAGATTGCATTGGAGATCATGCAGAGACATGGAATTGAGATCTCTACTCTCCTCTATGGCTGCCACCTTTGAGGCAAACCTCTCAGGCAGAATTCTCAGAATTTTCTTCACAATAGATGAGTCCTTCTTGTTCTTCCCATGACTTCTAAGATCGTTTACAGCATCAATAACCCTGGTGAAGAACTCTTGGACTGTCTCATTTTTCTGCATTCTGAGAGATTCATATCTCTCCTTGAAAACTTGAAGCTTGGCCTCCTTCATTCTGCCATCACCTTCATAGACTTTCTGCAATCTGTCCCATATCTCCTTGGCAAATTTGCAGTCCATAACTTTAGCATATTCAGCATCTGTCAATGCTGAAATGATGACATTTGAGGCCTTCCCATTTATCTCAAACTGTCTTAATTCCTCTGGGGTTAGATCTTTACCTTCTTCTGGAGGCTCAAAACCCTCCTGTACAGATTTCACCACGTTCATGCCCATGGTTGCAAATACCACCTGCATTCTCGCTCTCCACATATGGTAGTTGGTTCCGTTGAAGATTGGAACCTTCTTGCTGTAAGTAGTGCTGGTGTTGGTACCGGCGTCCATTTCTCAGTATGCTAAACAAGTTAAAACTTCTGGAGCTCTTCAAACTAGTACACCAAGCTGTTAAGCTTTATCCTGGTGAACCTGTGCTCTGATACCAATTGAAGTTCCCAACTTCACCCTAGGATCTACTAGTTTGTGATACTGAGAGGGGGGGTGAATCAGTATCACCACAATTCGCAATTCGCAGGAAAGTGAACAACTTCAATCTCTTCTTAAAAGCGAACTCTTTCTCAGATTCGACTAAGGTAGATCTATTGCTACCTACTAATCACAATAGTCCCCAAAGTCACCTTTCAGACACCTTGCCTAATAGACAATTCGGATGTTCTTGTTTAGGTCTTCGTTAGGTTATGGGTTGGCTGATACTTTAGCTGCGTTCACAACTCAATTCAAAACACAGAACGTAAAGCAAATTAAGGACACACGAGATTTACGTGGTTCCGTCAACGTGACGTACATCCACGGTGGTAGGGACTCTCCTTTACCGAGACTATCCACTATACTTGAGAATTGCAGTTACAATGGATGTCTTAATCTTCTGCTCCTTTCACTATTGCAATTACTAAGCAAGTACAATACAAAGAGTGTCACTTACTGTGTCTACCCTTCGTCTAGCTTGTCTTGCCTCTGTTGAATTGAAAGGCTGCTCCACTGCCGCTTAGAAGTTCACCGCAACGCTCTCTAACCTCTCTTGAAGAAATCTAGAAATACGTTGAGTTCTTTCTGATGCTTCGCCAAATTCCTTCTCTAGGTTGTCTCACACAGCTCCTGCTTTCACCGTCTCACAGTTTCACAGCTTGCACTCAAGCTTCTGGTCTGCCGTTTCACGTCTCACGGCCTGCCCCACGCTTCTGATCAGTCACGCCGTTGCACGTTCTGGTCTCACGCTCCTGGTCTGCTGTTTCACGTCTCTTGGCCTGCCTCACACTACTGGTTTTTCTGGTTCACGTCTCTTGCCCTGCCTCACGCTTCTAGTCTGCTGTCTTCTCTTCCGGGTGGTCTCACGGATACCAGGTCTGCTGTCTTCTCTTCCGGGTGGTCTGTTTCTTATTTCTCCTCTTGCTGGTTGTGCGTTTCTGGTTTGGTTGCAGGATGTGTTTCTGGTTTGCTTGCAGGAGGCGTTTCTGGTTTGCATGCAGGATGTGTTTCTGGTTTGCTTGCAGGACGTGTTTCTGGTTTGCTTGCAGGAGGTTGCACGTTCTGGTTTGCTCTCCCGGTGGTGACGCTTCTGGTTTGCTCTCCTGGTGGTGTTGTTTCTGATCTCTTGTCGTTCTGCTCTCTCTTCCTTTTGGCCGGTTGCTGTAGGGTTGCTGTTTATTCAATTGTGTTGGCCCTCTACCCTAGTTTTGTCTTCCAAGGCCTTTATATACTATCTTCCATGAAACCCTAATAGGGCTTACATACATGGCGGATTTACATTCTTGCCCTTACGCGGCAGATTTACTTTCTTGCCCTTCAATGTGACTTTACTCTCTTGCACACTTAATCCTAGTTGACAACAATTACAACCCATACAAGGCTGTGGGAACAACAAGTTATTTAGTGTATGCCACATATGTGTGGGTAAAGTATCTTATTTGATCCTAGGATAGAATGAACTTTGCATACATTAATGAAAGAGTGACGATTGAAGTAAAAACAAGTAACAATAGAAGATAAATTAATCAATCAAATTCAAAACCGAAATTAGAATCCAAGAGTATTGTGAGATTATGCCATGCCAAGTGCCAATAATGCCCAATCTAATATTGTGAGGCTAGTAGTGAATACCAATAATTTTGAGAATAAACCAGGCTTTATTTAAATGGTTTAATAAGATTACTTTGGCAGAGAGCCATAGGACCCAAATGCATATCTTGCTAACTTTTTAAAAATTTGTGAAGCTATCAAGATAAATAGAGTTACCAATGATTTCATTCATTTGAAACTTTTTTCCTTTTATCATAAGGATAAGACAAAGATTTGGTTGAATTACAAAGCTCCTAATTCTTTTACAACTTGAAATGTCTTCCTAATTCTTTTACAACTTGAAATGTCTTACTATAAGCATTTTTGAGTAAGTATTTCTTCCCTAAGTAAGATTACAAAACTTAGGAATGATATTAGTAGTTTTGTTTAATTTTATGGTGAGTCTTTATATAAAGATTAGGAAAGGTTTAAGGAGTTGTAAAGATGATGTCCCTATTATGGTTTACTTGACTGGTTGCTTGTGCATACATTTTATAGTAGTTTGACACATTCAGTTAGAATTACTATAGATGCAGTTGCAGGAGGCACTTTGATGGGTAAGTCAACAAAAGAGGCATATAAGCTATTGGAAGATATGACTTCAAATAATTATTAGTGGTTAAACGAAAGAGGTTTGCCCTAAAGAGCTCTTAATATGCATGATGTTAATGGAATAAATATGCTAAATACTAAGGTTGGTAACCTAATAAAAATGTTTGGTAAATTGGGTAATGTTAGTATTGTTTCAAATGTTAATATTGTTTCTAACCTTAATGCTACAAATTGTGATTGGTGTGGAGGAGCATACCTTAACTCTAATTATGTGTAGGTTAAACAAGCACAATTTGTGTCAAATTTTAATAGATAGCAACAAAATAATCTTTATTCCTAAACTTATAACCCAAGTTAGAGAAATCACCCTAACTTATCTTGGAGAGATCAAGGATATCAAGGCAGCAGTTTAAGACCTTCTAATTATCCCAGTTTTCAACCAAGACCCCAAGGAATCTTGTAACAATAAGAGAGCAAGGTAGTGTTGAAGTTAGCTATTAAAAAGTTAGCCAATGTTGGTTTGGAGAGCTTTTAAGTGACTAGAGTCTAAATTTGATTGGTAGGTTACTTTTAACTAGAATTTAGAAGTTCAAATGGGTTAGATAGCAAAAGCAATCTAACCTCTTGTTTAAAGGGAACTTGCCTAGTAAAATAAAGGCAAATCTAAAAAAGCAGTACAAGGTAGTGACCTTAAGAAGTGGTAAGCTACTTGGTGAGGTAAGTAGTGAGATTGTAGTGGATGATGGTGTTGATATGAGCCATAAAGAAGTAAGTTAGAAAGAAGTTAAGTAAATTGAGACACCATCCATACCATCCACATTACCGCCAAAAATCAAACCTTATATCCTCTTATTTCTTTTTCTCAGAGACTTAAGTAAAATAAGATAGGTAAACAATTTGAAATTTTTCTTAAAGTGTTTAAGGAATTATACATTAATATGCCTTTTGCAGAGTTTTGCTTATACAAAGTTCCTTAAAGAGATTATGTTGAATGAGAGGAAATTAAAGGAGTATGAGACCATTGTTTTTGACTAAAAGTGTAATGCAATTTTATGTAATAAGCTTCCACCAAAACTTAAGGATTTAGGAGGTTTTTTGATTCCTTACATAATTGGTGATGTTGATTTTTCCAGAGTTTTGTGTGATTTAGGTGCTAGTATTCCACTAATACCTTTATCTATATATAGGATGCTTAGATTGAAGGAGTTGAAATCTATTATTTCTTTGCAACTAGCTAATTGATCAGTAAAGTACCTTGTACGTATCTTGAAAAATGTATTAATTGAGGAAAAGAAATTTTTTATTTTTATTGATTTATTGTGTTGGAAATGGATAAAGATAAAAAGATTCTAATTATATTTGGTTGTCCTTTCTTGGCTATGACTGGAGCTATTATAAATGTTAAAAATGGTAGGCTAACATTAAATGTTGGTGATGAAGAGGTAAAATTTAATTTGGGTAAAGTTATTAGATATCTTTCTTGCACTAATCATATTTTTCAAGTTGATTTTGCAGATGAACTAACTCAAGAAGTTTTTAAGAATAAAATCCCAAAGAACCTTTTGAGAATTATTTAATGAGTACAGGGATAACTGATTAGAGGTTATAGTAGTTACAATTGCCTTAGAAGCAATTAGTTCAATGCCAAAGTAAAAAAGTTTTCAATTTCAAAATCTAGGCAAAGGTAAGTCATTTTCTTTTCCTTCTAATATATAAACCCTAATTTTAGAGTTAAAGTCATTGTCTTTACATCTCAGGTACATTTTTTTGGTAGATAATAATACTTTGCCTATAATTATGAATGTGTTTTTTATCTAATGTTCAACTTAAAAATTATTGAGTGTTTTGAGATTAAGAAGAAATAACATATAATGGATTATTTCAAACCTTAAAGGAATTAATCCTTATTCATGCATGTATAAAATATTAATGGAGACAAATCATAAACTTCTTGTTGAAAATTAAAAATGGTTAAATCTCAATTTAAAAAAAGTGGTTAAGACTGAAAGTCTTAAATGGTTAAATGTAGGGATCATTTATCTAATATCTAATAATTCTTGAATTTGTCCAGTATCTATTATACCAAAAAAAGGTGAAATAATTATTGTACATAATGAATAAGATGAATTAATTTCCATTAGGATAGTGACTGGGTGAAGGGTATATATAAATTATAAGAAATTTAATAGGAATACTTGTAAAGATCTTTTTTCTTTACCTTTTTTCGATTAAATATTTGAAAAATTTGTTAGGCATGAATATTATTACTTTTTAAATGGTTATTTGGGCTATAACCAAATTCTTATAACCCAGAAAAAACCACTTTCACTTATTCTTATGGTACTTTTACATTTCATAGGATGCCTTTTGGTTTATATAATGCACCTACTACATTTCAACATTGCATAATGGCCATTTTTTTTCTAATTGAGAAGATCACGTAAGTTTTCATGGATAATTTTTCTTTGTTTGAATCTTCTTTTGTTAGTTGTTTAGCTAACTTGTCTAAAGTTTTAAAATGTTGTAAGGAGACCAACTTGGTCTTGAATTGGGAGAAGTGTCATTTTATGGCGCAGGAAGATATTTTGTTTGACCATAAGATATTAGTTAAGGGTATTGGGGTAGATCAAGTAAAGATAGAAATGACTAAAAGGTTACTACCCCTACTAATGTTAAAGAAGTTAGAAGTTTTCTTGATAATACAAGATTTTACTAACGTTTTATTAAGGATTTTTCTAAAATTACCAAACCTAATTGTAATTTTTTAAATAAAGATGTTACTTTTAAGTTTGATGATGACTGTTTGAATACTTTTAATAAGTTGAAAAAAAAGTTGGTTTTCATATTAATTTTAGCAATGTCAAATTGGAGTTTGCCTTTTAAGTTAATGTGTGATGCTAGTAACTTTGCCTTAGGTGTTGTTCTTGGCTAAAAGAGAGAGGGAATATTGCACGTTATGTATTATACTAGTCATATTTTAAATGATGTACAATTCAATTATGCAACCATTGAGAAAGAATTACTTACTATGGTATTTGCTTTTGGTAAGTTTTGATCATATTTTGTAGGTTTTAAGGTGATCATTTGTATTGATTATGTAGCAATTAAGTACTTGTTAAGAAAGAAAGATACCGATCTATGATTGATTTGGTAGGTGTTGCTATTCTAAGAGTTTAATCTTGAAATTCGAAATAAGAAAGGCACAAAGAATATGGTGGCTGATTATTTGTCTATATTAGAGGGACAATCGCAAGTAGTAGAGATACCCATTAATGAGAGCTTTCCAGATGAGTAGTTGCTAGTTGTGTCACTTGTTCCATGATATGCATATTTGGTGAACTACCTGGTGAGTGATATAGTTCCACTTGATTTAAACTATTATCAAAAGAGGAAATTCCTGAGTGATATGAAGTGCTACTTCTGAGAAGAGTTACTATTGTACAAATTTTGTATTGATGAGATGATCAATAAATGTGTGCCCCAGTAGGAGATTAGTGATATTCTTCATCATTGTCATTCCTTTAAGCATGACAAACATTTCAATACTTTTAAGACAATTGCAAAGGTATGACAATTTAGTTGGCCAACCATGTATTTGGTTGCTTGCTAACTTGTGAACATGTATGATAGATGCTAAAAGGTTGGGAACATTTTTAAAAGGAATAAGATGTCATTGACTAATATCTTGGAGGTTAAATGGTTCAATGTGTAGGGAATAACTTTCATTGGTCTGTTTTCTTCTTCCTTTAACAATTAGTATATTTTGGTGGTAATAAACTACATTTTCAAATGAGATGAGGTCATTACAACTCTAACTAATGACTGATGAGTGGTGATGAGATTTACAAAGAATAATATCTTTTCTAGATTTGGCGTCCCGAAAGCAATTCTTAATGATGAAAGGTCCCACTTTTATAATCATTTGTTTGATATCATGTTAAAAAAGTATAAGGTTACTCTCAAGTTAACACTCACCCATCATCCTCAAATAAAGGGGGAAGTAAAATTAGCAAACTAAAAGTTAAAGTTAATTTTGAAGAAAATTGTTGCCAAATTAAGGAGAGATTGGTTGAACAAGTTGGATAATGCACTTTTGGTTATTTTTTTATTTTTTATTTTTTATTTTTCTGGATGCAAGAGAGAGGAAGAATTTAGAGTTGTGATAAAATTGGTTGCATGGGCTGACATACACCTTTTAGGGCTTTTTTTTGCAGGGAAGGAAGGCTGATGCACCACAGGAAGCTCTTAAAGTTCTTGACGTTGTTCTTCACGAATTGCCTACTACTAGGTGCCGATTGTGTCCTTAATTTGTAATTTTTGTACCCTGTTTTCATGGCTGTCATAAATTGTTGTTCAGAAAAAGGGAAAAAGAAATGGGGTCTAAACATCTCACAATACCATAACAATTTCTTTTTTCTTTTTATTTCTTTTTCCTTTTACTTTCGTCAAGCTTCCATCCAATAGCTATGAAGTTTTAACAATGATACAGTAGTTATATTAATTTTTATTTCAAATCAACAATGACTGTTATTTATTATCTAACATTTCAAGCCATTCACTAATTTATATAATTTCATGAGTTAATTTATATATTAATTTACAACTTGTAGTTATTGTAAGTAAATAATTTGCAGTACTAAGTTAATAATTTGGTAAATGTAAAATTAGGGTGAAAAATCTTAAAACATGTATGATTGATAATAAAAGATTTTATTTAAATTTTTTATTTTTACTTATATTTGATATTAAATTAATTTAATTTAAATTTAAAATGATTAAATTAAAAAATTTTAAAAATAATATATACAAATAAATTGATTATTTTTTTTGATAAAATTATTTAGTTTATTTATATATTTGTGCATAACATAGATAACAAAATTAGTTATGAACTAGTCTAATGCCATGCCTTGGAGGCACATCGATTTTTGATGAGATGCATTTGCAAATTTTCTACGATAAATGAAATAAAATAAAATTTCCGAATGTACTAGTGCAACAGTAATTTTATTTTTAGTGGCATTGGGCTGCCAAAAGGGCCAGAATGTTGCGACCAAATCTAGACAGCCCAATGATAAGGAACCAAAGAGGCAGCACTAGCACGGCAGCATGCCCAGGCCCCATTCCTGCTGCAAAGTATGAAGGTGAGAACCAAAGGCAGGCACGTTTCCCTCCACTGATGCCTTCAATCCTCCACTTTGCACTCCAACCAATAAGTTTGGCTCCAGCAGGGAAACCAGATGCCATGAAATGGAAAAAATTACATTTTATACCTCAAATTTGGAACATAATTATACTATACATTTTAGATTTTTAAAAATTATAAAAATATACCACAATTAATAGACATTAATTAAAATAAAAATTATTAAAATATCGTAATACATTCATCTATAATAAAAAATTAAAAATCTCAATTTTATAATACAAATCCTCTCCCTCTGAAATTGTTTTATCCAAAATTTCTTTTTCTTATTAAATCTATTTCAATAAATCAACTTACTAAGCATGGACACACACAATTATATAGACATAGTATGACACATCAACATTAAAAAAATTAAGACACAAATATGATTAGGACACAACTATCTTATATAAATCTTTACATAGTGTTCCTAAGCTTTTTCTTACAATAGTAACTTGATGTATCAATTATATTAATTATATTAAAATTCTTTAATTTTGGCATATATCATATGCATTATATTTTTGTGTGTCCTAGCTGTCATTAATCAAAAATTAATTTAGAAAGGAGAGATAGTAAGAGTTGAAAGTAAAACTATGTTGTGTTAAAAAAGTAACCTAAATTAGTACCCAAAAGAAAAGGTTAAGATGACAAAGTCTCTACTTTTAATAGCCCATATTTATTTTTGACATTTGTTTTTTCAATTTAGTTTAATTTTTAAGAATTTTTCTTGTGTAACATTTACTCTCTTATTTTTTTCACAACAATTTGAACTGGTTAGTCTTAAAGATACCTAAAAAAGAAGGAGGTGAATTGGGTTGTAAGAACATATATCTAAAAAATGTGTAGTATGAACAAATAAAAATAATTGTCATACAAATAGCAATAACAATCCATGGGTGTAATGTGTGTAAAAAAAAAAAATAATCGAAGATAAGGTAAATAATAACTTATTGTGGCATATGAGTGTGTACAACAATACACGAGTTTAAGGGAGAAAGAAGTAAGACACAAAAATATATAAAAATTATGATTCTACATCATTTCTTAAAGGCTTTTGCTTTAAGAGTTTCAACTTCACTATTAAATTTACCAATAAAGAGGATAATAATAATAATACATACAAAAGTCATTGATCTTTCTTAGAATATTTTGAGCACACACACTCACTTCTTATACATAAACTCTCATTCTACACACTTTAAATGGTCAAACTTTTCTCACTTTCATTTTGACGAACATTTGAACTTGCAAAATATTTCTCTCTTTTCTTTTCTTTGATCCTTACAAAAGCATAGTACAATTGAAAAGAGATGTTTTGGTTACCATATAAAACAAGTTTTATACAAATTGGGTCTTCTAACTATTATAAGTAAAGAAAATCTCATTTGGAACATTGACTAGTTATTCTGATACTAATTGTTAGTCCTAAAGATACTCAATAAAGGTGTATTAAGTTCTGAAGATATGTGCCTAAGAAACGTGCAACATAAACAAATAAAAATAATTGCAATATGAATAGCAATACCAATCCATGTATAAAAAATGAGTAAAAATAATAATCAAATACAAGGTAAATAATAACCTGTTGCCATGTATAAGTGTGTATAAAAATAAATGAGTTTAAGGGAGAGAGAAGCAAGAAACAATGATTTTAGAGGTTTGAATCTCTTGATTCTACACCTTTTCATTAAGACCTTAACTTTGGGTGTTTGAACTTCATTAGTGAACTCTCAAACTGGGAGAAGAACAATAATAATACACATAAGGGTTCTCAACTTTTCTTATAACATTTTAAGCACACATGCTTACTTTTCGCACATAAGTTTTCATTCTACTCACTTATAATGTTCAAGCTTTTTCACTTTCACTTTGAGTAACACTTGCTCTTACAAAGTATTTCTCTCTCTTTCCCTCACAAAAACAAAACACAATTGAAAAGAGATCTTTTGGTTAATATATAAAATAAGTTTTATATAGCCTCGAAGTCTTATAATTGTTGACAATAGAGAATATCTTATTTAGAACATTGACTAACTGTTTTGGAAAATCTACTCGATACTTTGTATTTTTGACATTGGTTGATTGAGGCAATAAATTGATCCAATCTATCATATATGAAAACTTTTTAAATTTATTGCTAAGACTTCAAAAATGTTTCTTTATGTTCTTTTTTTTTTTTGTCAAGCCATGACCTTTCAAAATAATGCAAAATCTTCATAGCTTTTGCTTCAAATCTTTGTTTTTAATGCAATTAAAATTTCCAACATGTAGACTTCTCATATAGAGAATAAATCAAATTTTGTTAGCTAAAAAAATAATTTTCAGCATAAGAATTGAAAGATTGTTGCATGGTAATTATGAATTTTGAATCCCCTTTTGAATTTCACTAGCATAATAAAATTATTTCATCATTGGCCCTTTTTCCTTATAGGAAAATAATTTCCTTGTGGGGTTTTGAAGACTTGTATTGCCAACAAAGTTTTAATGCCTTGAAAATTGAATGCTAAAGTTATTATTATTAATAAGTTTAATTTTAGTAATTAAAACTTAAATTTGTTATTGATACTTAGTTGATAAAGTCTAAATTTTAGAATTCTTATTTATTAATTTTTAGATTATATTTGAAAATTAATTTTTAAAATTATAATTATATCAATCTTTTTTTTATTCAATTTATTTAAATAATATAGAAATTTACATATTTTAATATTTAAGTTTCCTTGTTACAGAATCCATACTTGAATTTACATTCACTTTGATATTTGAATTCCTATATACTTGTAGTAGATTTTAACACAATCAAGTAGTTTTAACTGCACTATGTCTTTATGATTTTTATAGGCATTATGTATCATAGCCCCTTGATCAATCTCTTTTTGTTTCATGATGAAGGCACAAGGAGCCTTCCACAATAGTCCAACACAATATAACTATTTTAGGCAACAAGTCATGGTTATGTCTCTAAGTGAGTTGTGAAGCCATTGCTTGCTTACACTCCCTAAAAGATCCTATGTTTGCAATATTTGGTGTGTACCCTAAATCACTTGCAAACCAAGTTGCCTTGGCATGTGAACACCCTAGCAAAACATGCATTGTTGACTTAGGTTGGGTGCCACAAATAAGACAATCTTCTTCCTTTATCACACCACGTTTGCATAGGTTGGTTTGGGTGGGAAGAGAATCCTGCAGTGCACGTTGTATACAATGCTAGATCTTCCATATTTGCTTCCATCATCAAAAAAATGAATAAGCATAGCTACTTGGAGGTTAAAGCTTTATCACTCACCATCTTTAGCAAAAATGAGAAATCATCTTGAAATGCTTGATGTGTAGCATTAATCTTGTCAAATGCCATGTGGATAGTAATTACATCCTCTTGCAAGCTTTTTAAACCCATCTATATCTTGATAATTTCCAAAGCTTATAATTTGTAGTTTTTGGCGGATTGCCTAGTTGTCCCCAAAAGCATTCTTTAATAAAATTCATTTATCATAACAAAATCTATATGAGCTAAAGTGTAAGTACTCATCAAAGTTAAACTACATACATTTATGAGCAACTTATCTCTATCCAACATAAATAATTGTCTAAGTATCTTAGACAAAGCCCATAAGGAAGAAAAGTAAGCTTGCTAGAAAAAGCATACCCAATTGCTTCCATAATGTGCTTAGTAAGACTAAACGACTCCTTTTTGATCATATAAGTTAAAAACACATATCAAAATAAGACAAGTGATCCATATGCCAACTTTTTAGAGAGAGAGAGTACTTGATGTGGAAAACCTTAAAAAGACGTGGTTTTGGGACCTAACGCACACAAGGAATTAAAGAACAACCAAGAAAGCTAAATTAGAATTTAATAGCACAAACCCTAGACCCAACATTCGAAGGAACACAAACCTAGGGTATTTAAGAAGGATATGGACGCCACATTTTATAAAAGAAAGAAATTGGGAGTGATAAGTTGATTGGAACACCATAAGAAGAAATATCTCTTAATAAGTTCTTTAGTTCTCAAAAGAACTAAGGAAGAAAAACCCTAACTTTTTATTTTACTCAAAGTTATCTGATAAATTGTCTGATGTGATTTTTTAGAGCTTACAAGGGGTGCCTAATTATATGCTAAGATAACAATCATAAAGAGATACAAATTCCTACTTAAGATAATTCCTTATTTAGGAGGAATTCTTATCTAGGTACAAATTCTTATACAGAAAATAAATTCTTAATTTGGAGCGACTGCTATTATTTAGTCCTAACACTTTAAGTACTTCAATGATATTAATAAGGCCAGTACTCTCTTTCAAGCTTGAATTTACACCATTTGAAACTTGGTTGACTTGAACATCCTTAATCAGCCCATTTAGTGCTTCTTCAATCTTTCTTGTTCCGACTCGTGTTATTGGGCCTTTTGAAATGTGCAATGGACCTCTTGCATCCATTGAAGCTCTAGCTCGTGTTATTGGGCCTTCTAAAATGTGCAATGGACCTCTTGCATCCTTTGAAACTTTAGCTTGTGTTATTGGGCCTTTTAGAATGTGGAATGGACCTTTTACACCCATTGAAACCTTCCACTTATCATCTTTGTGGTTCTCATCATTCTCTCTTTCCTTAAAAGGATTTGTCCTTGAATCATAATCGTGTTTATAGTATTACTTCTAATTTAGAGCCAGACTCTGATACCAACTGATACGAAAAACCCCAAAAAGATATGACTTAGGAACCCAATGCACATAAGGAATTAAAGAACAACTAGGAAAGCTAAATCAAAGTTTAATAACACAAACCCTAGACCCAACATTTGAGGGTACACGAACCTAGGGTATTTAAGAAGGATATGGATGTCACACTCTAGAAAAGAAAAAAATTGGGAGTGATAAGTCGATTGGAATGCCACAAGAATAAATACCTTTTAATAAGTTTGTTAGTTCTCAAAAGAATCAACGGAGAAAAACTCTTACTTTCTATTTCACTCAAAGTTATTTGATAAATTGTCTGATGTGATTTTTCAGAGCTTACAAGGGGTGTCTATTTATAGGTTAAGATAACAATCCTAAAAAGACACAAATTCCTACTTAAGATAATTCCTTATTTAGGAGGAATTCCTATTTAGGTACAAATTCTTACACAGAAAATAAACTCCTAATTTAGAGTGATTGCTATTACTTAGTCCTAACACTTTAAGTACTCCAATGATATTAATAAGACCTGAACTCTCTTTCAATCTTGAATTCGTACCATTTGAAACTTGGTTGGCCTGAATATCCTTAATCAGCCCATTTAGTGCTTCTTCAATCTTTCTGGTTCTAGCTCGTGTTATTGGGCCTTCTAGAATGTGCAATAGACCTCTTGCATCGATTGAAGTTCTAGCTCATGTTATTGGGCCTTTTAGAATGTGCAAAGAAAGAAATTATGAGTGATAAGTCAATTAGAACACCACAAGAAGAAATACCTTTTGATAAGTTCATTAGTTCTCAAAAGAATCGAGGGAGAAAAACCTTTAATTTCTATTTCACTCAAAGTTGTCTGATCTAATTAGTACAAAAGGAACATTTCTTTAAGTTAGCATACAATTTCTCAGAACGTAAAACACTTACAATAAAATGTAAATGATCAAGATGCTCTTATAAGGTTTTACTATAGACCAAAATATCATAAAAATACATAACCACAAATTTACCAATGAATGGACACAATACATGATTTATTAGTCACATAAAAGTGCTTGGTGCATAATGAGACCAAAGGGAATAACAAGTCATTCATACAAACTGTACTTAGTTTTGAAAGTTGTTTTCCACTCATCTTCCTCTCTCATCCTAATATAATGATATTCACTTTTCAAATCAATCTTAGAAAAGACACATGAACTATGCAATTTATCCAACATGTCATTTAATTTAGGTATGGGGTGATGATACTTTACAGTGATTTTGTTGATTGCTTAACAATCAACACACATCCTCTAAATCTCATCTTTCTTGGCTACAAGTAAGACAGGAACAACACATGAACTTATGCTTTCCCTCACATATCCTTTAGAAATAAACTCCTCAACCTGCCTTTAAAACTCCTCTGTATCCTTAGGATTACTCTTATATACTAGTCGGTTAAGGATGGATGCACTTGGGATAAAATCAATTTGATGCTCAATTTCTCTATTAGATGGCAATCCACTTAGAACATCATTAAGGAATACATCTTCAAATTCCTGCAATAGAGCAACAACAACACTAGGTAACGATGGGTCAAACTTATTAGTGTTAAAATAAGCTTTCTTGTACAAAAGTATGATCATAAGCTGTTTGGCATAGAATGCTCTTTTGACATCACTCTCTTGTGCATAAAAACTTTTTATTTTCTTCTCTTTGTCTTGTGTCATCATGTTTTCTCCTCTCTTTTCTCTTTTATCAATCTTTCTTTTTTGTTCACTCTCATTTTTAATCCTTAATTAATCCTCATAAGCTTATTAAGGTGATAATGGTACAAGAGTCATTAGTTTTTCATTCATTACAAAGGAATATCGATTCTTAAATCCATTATGCATAACTCGCCTGTCAAATTGCCATGGTCTTCCTAATAGAATATGATCCACATGTATAGGTACAACATCACATAAAACTTCATCACGGTACCTTTCAATAGAAAATGATATAAGCAATTGCTTATTTACCTTGACTTCACCACTCTCATTCAACCATTGAAGTTTATATGGCCTAGGAAATTTAGCTTTTTAACCATAGTTGTACTAGTAACATTAGTGCAACTCCCACCATCAATAATCATACTACATCCCTTATCTTTGATGAGACACCTTGTTTGAAAGATGTTATCTCATTGCATCTTATTTTCTTCCTTCACTTACACATTCAATACTCGCTTTGGGATGAGAGCTACTCCATTAACCGGATACTCCTCTCCATCACTTTCACCCTCTAATAATGGCATAGAATCATCATCTAATTCACTTTTAGTTTCAACATCACCATTACTTATCAAGATCATTGCACACTTATTTGGACATTGAGATGTAATGTGACCTTTGCCCAAACACTTAAAACATTTAACATCTCTATTTCTACTAGGTTGGGGGTCAGAATTACCTACCTCCTTGCTAGGACCCACATTCTTGTACCTGGATAGCTCAGCTTTAAACTTGTAATTGACCATCTCGTCCCTTTTACTCTAATTTGGCTTCCAAGATGAGGTAGAACCTGTGTTCTGCCCAAACCATGTGGAACCTTTTCATTTAAGTTGCCTTTCAACTTTCATTACCATGTGCACCATGTCTTCTAATTCCACATAGTGTTGCAATTCAACCACGTTTGCTATGTCCCTATTTAGCCTTTGTAGAAATCAAGTCATAGTTGCTTCTCTATTTTCTTCTACACTTGCCCTAATCATGGTAATCTTCATCTCCTTGTGGCAGTCCTCCACACTTTTGGTGCCATGAGTGAGCCCTTGTAGCCTTTGGTACAACTCCCTGTAATAGTGATTAAGGACAAACCTCCTCCTCGTGATAGCCTTCATCTCTTCCCATGTATCAATAGGTTGCTCATAATTCCTTCTTCTAGTCAAAACAAGTTGATCCCACCCAATAATAGCATAATCAATAAATTCAACTCCAACAAGTTTTATCTTTTTCTCCTCGGAATAGTTATGGCAGTCAAAAATCAATTCAACCTTCTTCTCCCATGCTAGGTATGCATCAGGATCATTTTTACCTTGGAATGAAGGAATTGCCATTTTAATATTACCCAAATTATGTTCATAGGTGCCTTGTCTCCTAAATTCTCTTCGATCCCTTCTATTGTTAGCAGTTTTGACCACAGTAATTTGGTACCAACTAATGCAGAAAACCCTAAAAGACGTGGCTTCGAAACCCAACGCACACAAGGAATCAAAGAACAACCAAGAAAGTTAAAGCACAGTTTAATAACATAAACCCTAGACCTAACATTCGAAGAAACACAAACCTAGGGTATTCAAGAAGGATATAGATACCAACTGATGCGGAAAACCCCAAAAAGACGTGGCTTAGGGACCCAACGCACACAAGGAATTAAATAACAACCAGGAAAACTAAATCAAAATTTAATAACACAAACCCTAGACCTAACATTCGAAGGTACATGAACTTGGGGTATTCAAGAAGGATATGAACGCCACACTTAAAAAAAAAAAGGGATTGAGAGTGATAAGTCGAGTTGAACTTCATAAGAAGAAGTACCTTTCAATAAGTTTATTAATTCTCAAAAGAACTGAGGAAGAAAAACTCTTACTTTCTATTTCACTCAAAGTTGTCTGATAAATTGTCTGATGTGATTTTTCAGAGTTTACAAGGGGTGTCTATTTATAGGCTAAGATAACAATCCTAAAGAGACACAAATTCCTACTTAAGACAATTCCTTATTTAGGAGGAATTCCTATCTAGGTACAAATTCTTACATAGAAAATAAACTCCTAATTTGGAGTGACTGCTATTACTTAGTCTTAACATTTTAAGTACTCCAATGATATTAATAAGGCTTGGACTCTCTTTCAAGTTTGAATTTGCACCATTTGAAATTTGGTTGGCCTGAACGTCCTTAATCAGCCCATTTAGTGCTTCTTTCATCTTTCTGGCTCCAGCTCGTGTTATTGGGTCTTCTAGAATGTGCAATGGATCTCTTGCATTGATTAAAGCTTTAACTCGTATTATTGGGCCTTTTGGAATGTGCAATGGATCTCTTGCATCCATTAAAGTTCTAGCTTGTATTATTGGGCCTTTTGGAATGTGCAATGGACTTCTTGCATCCTTTGAAGTTCTAGCTTGTATTATTGGGCATTCTAGAATGTGGAATGAACCTTTTATATCCATTGAAGCCTTTCACTTAGCATCTCTGCAGTTCTTATCGGTACTTGTAATAATCTTTTGCAAAACACAGTCCTTAACAATTAACGAGCTAGCTTTTTTGGGTTTGTCACTCGCAGGAATTATTTCAATAAATTCATCCATTAAAATTTTCCTATCATCATTAACTTGGTCATCAAACACAACTTTAAATTGTTCAATTGTAGAAAATTTATCTACAATTCAATCTTTGTCAAATTTAACTTCACCACTAATAAGAGGAACAGAAAATATATTAGTAATAACCTTAGGTGTCAGCACCACATTTGTCCGCTTGATATACAAAATTATCCTTTCACTAGAGCATTCTTTAATATTGGTGAAAAATAATTTCACCATTTTAGGATAGTAGCAATGATTTAGATTGATGAAATTCGGCCAATCTTCAATTATGAACCCATTTAGAAATCCTTGATCAATAAATGCCTTTTTCAAAGAATCTTTATAGTTCTTTTACCTAATAGTTCTTTAAATTTGAAATCATCTTTATATTTCTTATAAGTAGCCTTAAAAATAATTGAAAATACGAATAACTCGGTGGTGAGTTTGCTTCATCCTAGGAGTCTTTGAATTCTTAAACTAGTGGTTCATCCAAACCAATATTGTGCAAGAAGGGTTTTGATCTAGATTGTGGCAAAGGAGACCAAGACTAATTCTGTAAGTAAGACAGCAACGATGACTATGAGGTAAGGTTTTATGGTAAAACAGAAAGGATGAGTCTTACTTAACGAAGGAGTAAGGAGGAGTTTGGGTTGCCTTTTAACGGTGGAGAGGAGTCTTTCTCTAGCTCCAATGATGGTGATTTCTATGGAGACAATGATGACATTGGCTCCTTTTAGCAAAAACTCTTTTTTACTATTGGCCTCTTTCTCTTTATCTTGCTTTAAGGAAGGAAGAATTGATTATTTGGTGAATGGGTGGTGTGATTTATAAATTGAATTATTGATTAGGGAAAGAAATTTGCTTGATTATGAAAGGATTTTAATGGATCTTGAAAAAATTTCAGGAGATTTAGAGGAGGTGGCTAATGACTAGGAGAATTTAGGTTTTGTTTTTTTTTTTTATAATTTTGGAAGGGTTTTTAAAAGGATATGATTAACTAGGTTTAAAAAAGAAAAGAAGCCATCATAGGATATATGTTGTTTGATTGAGCTAACAAATTGTCTTGACTAATCAAAACAAAAAATTTGGCTAATTGATCATAAAAATGAACATTATACTTTTTTTTTTTGACCTAATGTTTTAAAACAAATATTTTTACATATAGAATAATTAAAAACATTTAAAGCATGTTTCAGTAAATATAAGCAAAAACACGTAAATTGTGAAATGAGAGCCTAAGATGTGTCTATAATGCTTAAATGCTCTTTGATGCTAAAAAAATATCCTTACTCAATGACTTTGTAAAAATGTTAGCAAAATGGTCATTTATCCCCCACAAACTCAAGAATGACATCTCCTTTTAAGCATATAATCTCTAATGAAATGATGCCTTTGATCTATATATTTAGTTCTAAAATGATGTATGCGATTTTTGGTGAGATTAATAGTGCTAGTGTTGTCACAATAAATTAACAATTTAGAGAAGTGTGACTTAAAGTCTTTAAAAGTTTGCTTAACCTAAAAAAGTTGTAAATAATAGCTACTCATTACAAGATATTTGGCTTTAAATGTGAAAAGTGCTATAGATCCTTACTTCTTATTAGATTATAAAACTAAAGCATTTCCTAAGAATTTATAAGTATTGATTGTGCTTTTTCTGTCAAACTTATCATTAGCCTAATCTAAGTTTAAATATCCAATAAGGTTAAAAGACTCTCGTCTAAGATACCATATACCTAAATTGGTTCAACTTATCTTCCATGGTATGTACCTACTACTTATTAATTAATGTATTTTCTACATGCTTTAACTCTACTTAAGAAATAAGTGCAATATAGGTGTTAGTGTTCCTAGATGATGACTTTATCATAAAGAGATTAGATACATTATTGATGATTTGATCTTGGAATGGTTTACCCACATATTTCCAATCTCAACACATACTTTGTTATTTAAAAAGTTTCCTAAAAAGATACCTTCATTGACCATTAAATCAAAATTTTCAAGGTTATCTTTAGTATTTAATATGAAACACTTACACCTAAACATCTTGAAATAATTGATGTGAGACTTTCTCCCTTTCCATAACTTGTAATAGTCTTTTTAAGCAAGTGATAAATTAGGATCCAGTTTGACACGTAGCAACCGAGTGAACAATTTTAGCTTATAAAATATTTAGACAAGCTAAATTCATATAACATAGTTCAAACCATCTTTTGAATTGTGTTTAGCCAATCCCTTATGTTGAGACATTTTTAAGGCTAAAAAATTGTAAAAAATTCCTTGGATGTTGCAAAACTTTTTGAAGCCCTTATTCTCATTCTCCTTTAAGATCACTTCTAATCAAAGTAATACAGCATCCCTTTGCATTTTTCAATTACTTACAAAGTATCTCAAAGCCATGCAAACCTATTGTTATCATTTACTATGACAAATGCACAATGTTTACTGCTTAATGTAGGCACTCTAAATAGAGTAGGAAGGTCGATGTGCAATAATTAAAGAGATTTGGAAGTACATAATACCTTTTTGCTTTTAAAAGAACTTATTACTTATTTACCCATCTAATAAACATCATGAAACTTATCCTTTTCAAATTTTAGTTTAGGAAGCCCTCTATAAGACCATGGTTGTTTAGCCTAGATAAGAGTTTCATGCTCATATGTCCTAAGTGCTTATGTCATATCCAAGTTTCTGCATTCATTAATGTAAAACACATGACATTTTGATTGGTGAGAGAATGTAAATCAATGGTATAAATATTAGCACATCTACTTGCAATAGAAAAGTCTTATTTGTTTTAGAATTGATAACATTACATGCATTTGGTTGAAAATAGACTTTGTAGCCAGTATCACAAATCTGGCTAATTCCAAACAAACTAAACTTGAGACTTTTAATTGAATTAACATTATCAATAGTAAGAGAATTTCCCTTATCGATCTTCTTAGTGTCAATTATCTTACCTTTGACATTATTACCAAAAGTTATGTTTTTTCCACATATCACTTTAAAGGAAAGGAAATTTTTTACATTATTTGTCATATACTTTAAACACCCATTATCCAAATTCCACTTATCTCTTTTTATCTACCTTTTACATGTACCTCATTGTCTTTGACCATAAAGCACAAATATGCAGTCTCAACATTGAAGGATTCATCATCTGAATCATTAAAATTATCCCCAGTGATCTTATAAGCCTTTTGGGTAGGCTTTTCACCTTTCTTCTTGTTAGGGCAATTTTTGTTGTCCATCAAATTCGGTGAGGTACTTAAATGACCTTCTACCAAGTTGTTCTTCTTCTTTATTAGCTTTATGAATTTTTAGTATAGCATCACAAACTCATCCTACCCTTACTTATTAAATGAGGTACCATCTTCATCATCATCAACTTCTTTGATAATCAAGGTAAAGGACTCAAATGTCACTTATTTATTTATTTTTTTATAGCTTTCTTTTTAAAAGTCTTCTTATATGTAAGCAATGAACCAACTAACTCATTTATGGGTAAGTTATTCAAATCCTTTGACATCAAAATTGCAATAGCCTTTGGGTTTTATGGTTTTAGAAGTAATCTAAGTAGCTTTTTGATGAGCTCTTTAGTAATAGATTCATCAAAACTCATTTCAAACAACTCATATTGACGCATAAAAATTTTAATCATAATGTCCCTGACTTAAGTGGTTCCCTTGTAGGTTATAATAAGGTTGTCACATATCTCTTTAACTAACTTGCAAGAGAAAACATGACTATACTCATCAGAGGTCATGAAATAGTAAAGTAAATAACAAGCTTTAGAATTGAGAATTTGGACTTTAAAGTCTTTGGTTATGAACTCACTTCTGGATTGGTTAATAGTGATACCATTCTCAAATTTGGTGATTCTTCTAAGGACGTTAGAAATAATGTGTCATACCTTAAAGTCATAACATTGAAGATATATGATCATTTTGTTTTTTCAATAACTGTAATTGGTGAAATTAAAGATAAAAGGTTGAAAGGGGTTAACACACTCACGGTGATATGAACGAGGAAGGGAAGCTATTAGATAGGTTCAAGGTGGTAAAACCTTTAATGCAAATATGAGCTCCGATACGAATTATTTGTCTCAAAGATATGCAAGAAATTGGTGAATTAGGATGTAAAGGCATGTGCCTAAGAAACATGTAGTGTGAACAAATAAAACTAATTGCAATATGAATAGTAATAACAATTTATGTGCGTAATGTGAGCAAGAAGAATAATCATATACAAGGTAAATAACAACTTGCTGCTGTGTGTGTGTACAACAATAATCAAATATCTTGATTCAACATCCTTTCCCTAAGGCCTCTACCTTGAGAGTTTCAACTACACTATTGGACTCTCTAAATGGGAGGAGAACAATAACAACAAACACAAAGGTCTAAAACCATTTTTATAATACTTGAGTACACGTGCTCACTTTTCACACACAAGCTCTCATTTTACACGCTTAGAACGCTCACCCTTTCTCACTTTCACTTTGAGCAACACTTGCTCTTACAAAGTATTTCTCCCTTTTTTCTTCTCTTTAATCCTTACAAAAACACAATATAAGTTAAAAGAGATGATTTGGTTACTGTATAAAACAAGAAGTTTTATATAGAGAGTCTTCTAACTATTGGATGTAGAGAAAATCTTGCCTAGAATACTGGCAAGCTGTTATGAAAAATCTACTCAATACATAAATTGACCGATCTACCATAGATGGAAAATTTTCAAATTTGTTTATGGCACTTTAAAAATGTTTCCTTATGTGTTTTTACAGCAAAGACTTTTTGAAATAGTGTAAAATCTTAATAGCTCGGGCTTAAAGTCTTCCTCTTTAAAAAATTAAGAACTTCCAACACATAGACTTTCCATATAGAAAATAAAACAAATATTGTTGGCCGAAAAAATATAATTTTAAAACAAGGATTGAAAGATTGCTCCACGGTGATGCTCAATTTTGAATTTCACCACCGCAATAAAATTGTTTCACCATTGGCCTTTTTCCACATAGGCAAATAGTTTCCTTACGGGACCTTGAAGACTTGTGCTACTAGCAACTTTTTAATGTCTTGAAAATTTTGCCATGTGTAATGTAATCTCAGTTTGAAAAGATTTTTCCTTGAAGAATGTGATCGCAATCTCAAATATATACGTTAGAGTGTGGGAAAAAAATCAAATTCAAGAGAGATGTAATGCCAAGCCGTGTCTGCCACAATCATGGGCCAAAAATTGATTTTCTTATCGTATAAACATGAAAGTCTCAAAATTTCTAGCACATAGCCATGCAGGGCTACTTCTTTATCACTATAAAATTATCATATGGAGAGCAATATCACAATAACTCTAACTCTCATAGCTAAGTGCCCTAATAAGAATAATACTTGAATAATTTTTCTTGCCATCAAAGAATATAAATTCAAAACTAATATGGCAACATATAAAGGCATAATAATCATAAATAGTTTCCAAAAGAATTTAAGCAAACATGGGTGGCTTCACACAAGAATTTTAACAAAACATACAAAACAATAATCAATCAATGTTGACACGTCAAAACCAAATCAATGAGCACATGATTTAACGAATCCCTTAACAATCCATTTATAGCCCATATTTGCAATGACAAATTCTCAACTCTCAACAAATCCAAAACACACCCATAAAATGATTGTTTTGAAAAGAAGAGAATCGAAGGTATAAAGTAGTAGTATGATTTTGAGCCACAAAGTAAAAGCACGATTTTAGAGATAAAAAGCAAACCACAAAGATGAAGAAACGAAGATCAATGATGCAACCGATCTAGAATATCTGAAATTTTAGGTTAGGTTTTTAAATTTTTTTTGTTAAAATTGCAAAAAATATCTTAACGGGTCCTTAGTGTGTCAGACACACATTAATGTTATGTCTGACACCTCGTCCAATTTTTTTGTATTTTACTTTTTTGCACGAACACATTTTATTTTGCGCAACAAGTGCCTCAAGATTATCCGGCATGAAATACCATTCTGTGAAGCTGTATCCATGCTTTTTAGAAAGCAACAAATCTAAGCATCATCTTTTTAATTTTGGACTATCATCTTCTTTATGCTGCTATCTTCTTCAATCCTTGTGCAAAATTCAAGTTACGATTATTTCATAAATGAGTTTTTAAAGATTTATGTAAAAGGAGGAGACATAAGAATGAGTAATTGAAGAAGAGAGAAGACCCATGTAGCAAAATGTTGGGTTAGTTGTACAGAGATCTACCTACCTAGAAAAAATGAAAGTAGAAGTCCAGTATGGATTTGTGACTCCATCATCATCACGGTGACATCATCACATCAACTCTTCCAACAAAATTACACTATATAGCAAGATGGGAGGGTGTGAGAGAGTGAAAGATTCTTAGGTGCGGATGTATGTATGCATGCATTGATCCATTGAAATAATGTGTGTGCGTGTGCGCGCGCGTGTGTGTGTGTGTGCGTGCGTGCGCGCGCGTGTTATAGATGATGCGATTTTTTATTTTATAGTGTTAATAAACTTTTGGATTTGTGTTTGTAAGATTTTTGATATACCAAAATTTCTAAGGTCATCTTCGACTAGCAAGATAGGTCCGCCCCCTACATTGGCACCCCCCCCCATAAACAGAAAGTAAGAAGCAGAAATGCTTCAAAGACCACGCACGATCGGTTGTAGGCCTTGTCAAATCAAACCTTTTCCAATGTTTAGCTCCTTAAAGAGTATATTTGGAAATGGGAGTTCTTAACATGCAAGGAAGCTAGTTGGTGCAAATGCTGTTGGTGTACTTCCCTAAGATAGACTACAAGTTTGCACATTACTGCTTATTTAGGCTATGAATGTAATTTCAACTGAAACTAATACCCATAGACACTTGTCACATTATACAAGCTACATTACTGTTGAGGACCTGAAATTTAAATTAAAAGGCACCATTACATAGCCAAATAAAAATATCCAGAGAGAAGTCAGAGGTCATGTGTAAGATGGGTCTCTTAATGAAATAATATTAAAAGATACAAAAAATTTAAACGACATTTTTAAGGTTTGTAAATTTGAATTTCAATTCTCAAAATTGAAAAGGGGCACATTTGAGATAAAAAAAAAAAAAGGGAAGAGTTATTTTTGGCAAAGAAAAATAGAACTAGGGTTTCTTGCATGCGAGTGGGGTATATGACATAATAATTATTGAACAAAATGTTGGAATTTTTAGCTATAACTAGAAATCTATTGTAGTTAGCTGAGCTTTATTGTTGAGAAGCCCTTGTTGATGGCAGAAGAGTTATTTTGTTACAGAAGTGAAACGACATTTAATAGCAACCATAAAAATTAGTTATGGTCAATGGAGTCACCCACATCTAAAGTGGTAGATTAGTAGCAAAGGAGCAAATTATGGCGAGAGGAGACATTAAAATGTGAAGTGAAATTTGTTTATTATCCTTTGAGTGTTTGTGCTCAAAAGAGCCCTAGTTTCCAAATAGACTTTCCAATTCTATTAATTTGTCCTTGTAAGTTACCTGTGGGTGTTCAAAAGCTTCATTGTAAATGTATCATTTATACGGTGCGGTTGTGAAGTGAATTTGAACGATATACGTGATGTTACTTTGCATTGATGACTTTGTTAATTTCGCTATACAACATAAATGCTTTGCTAGGATGTTAGTTGCTGCAACTTAGGTCGATTTCTAAGATTTTCACACCATTTTACACTTCTCTTTCCGTTGATATTGTGCATATTTGTTGAAAAGAAATGCTACTTGGTTATAAACCCACACCACTAGGTTCATCAATTTGGTTACATGAAATGAAACAAAATAATGGAAAAGAATGTTGACATGACTTGCAAATAGGATGTCACTATAAAATAAGTTTACAGTTGTTAAAGTCTCGTTGCAGTTTGCTGTAAATGTTAAAAACTTTTGTGTGTTCGAGAAAGAGGGGCAAGAGAGGAAATGTGAGAGAGAGAGAGAGAGAGGGAGAGGTACTCCTCTAATAGAAAGAATTCTTGGGTTTATAGCCGTTTGAGATGTGTGTTCAGAAATTCCATTATGTGTTTGGCCTTTATAACTATTCTTATGAGATTCTTTCTTTACACAATTTGATATTCTTGTCATAAAAGTGCAAGTCTAATATGGGATAAAGCACTCTGTGCATATGAACAATCGCCACCAGTCACTATCTCCAGATTTTCCCTTCATAGAATATGATTTCCTTATTATAGGCCACTGAAACTTCATTGTGGTTCTTTTTTCGAGCTGTTTGAGGTGCTAGATTAAGTAAACCAGCTTTGGAACGAAGTGAATTTTCTAAAAAAGAAAGTCTTAATACAAATTGATTACATTGCCTTCTGTTTTGTTGTACAGTTGTTAAGCATACTTTGTACTCCTGCCTAATGATTATTAGTACGGTTGAACTGTAAGTTGCTGCCTTCGGGCTTGCCAGACTAAACGATACCACTCGGACGCATGTGTCAACTCAAGTCATGGGCACATTGGAGTAGGTTTGATTGTTGTAGTACCTAGATTGCATGTCCGAAGTTATGCTGTGCATAAATTCCCCTTCTTCGTATCCATTTTTGGAGTTTCGTTCCATCAAGTCGCCGAAGAAAATGCCTCCAAAATGGAACTTTTATTGTGGAATTTCCAATGTATCTCATACAAATGATTAATTGTCTTATAATTATTGTCATCCAGTGGTTGAAACACATTCTAGAGACTAAGAATATTTTGGTATGATGTATAGTTTAGAACTTATTTTAAAAGTTTTAGGTCTCTGGAATGGATTTTGTAATTTAATGTCCCTATACTATAACACACACGCGCCATTAGCCTTTTGCTAATGTTGTGTTTGGATTTAGGTACCTGACACAAAAGTATGCATTAAGTGAAAAACTGACAGATAGATCTAGTGTATTTTCATTTGGAGTCTTGCTTCTAGAGCTTATTATTGGGTGCGAACCAGTTGATGCAACATAGCCTCTGGGAGATGAAAGTCTGGTTGAATGGGATTGAATTGTCGTTGAAGCACATGCTTTTCTTAATTTTCTATTCTTAATCTGGGTCAGCATCTTAATGAGTTTGTCTAGGTTGTCTAAGTTATTCCTGTCTCTTACATCTCTCCACCGAAGCAAATCCTCAAGTCACTTAGGCCTCTCGCAGAATTGTGGTTGGTTCCTACTTGAGGGAAAAAAAACAAAAAATTCATTTCTGTGCAATGTATGCATCTCCAATAATAATTCGCATACTTCTTATGGTTGTTGTTTAGACTACAGCCAAGTTCTACATGCAAAATTATGTGGCAATGTGAAGTGTTAATTAAAAAAGTTGAACTTTTATCATGTAATGTTCTGCTCGGATGAGTGCCAAATACGCTTCTAGTTGGTAGTTGTCTTCATCTATTATTCTTTCTTGAGTGCCTCGTATAAAAAATGTTAAGGAACAATGATTGATTATTTTGGATGATCAACCTCATTCACTTTGAACAATGCATTTATAATTCTGATAGGCTTGTCCACACCTTGTTTGCAGTTGAAACTGGCAATCTTAGTGGATTTAATTGATCCCCAACTTGAAAGGCACCATGTGGAGGGTGAACTGTTTAGAATGTTTGAGGCAACTACTACTTGTATTTGCTATTCTGCTCCAACACAGCCCAGAATGGCATAGATGATGTTGAATTGACAGCAATTATTGATTTCGGTCTTCGAGGGAATCATATTCTAGTTTTAAACATAAATTGAGAATAAATGAAAAGCCTTATGCAATTGTAATAACCTATATTCTTTTTTTCTTCTATAGTTAGATTTAATGGCCTTTTTTGGATAATGGTTTTAGCGTAAAAAGTAAACTTCTTTTCCATCCTAGTTTAGGTGATCATAGCATTGGATTATGAAAGCAAAATGTCTGATTGCTCAAATGGCACGAAATATGGTTAGAGCACGGTATATGTTCTAGTCAATACAATCAAAAAATTATGAAATTTAAAAATATGGCATTGGGAAGCAAAGAAAAATCCAAAATGAACACTTACCATGGAGAATACATCAGCAACAAGTTAGAAACATAAAATGGCTAAGGGGTTTAATGATCGCTCCATGCTATGATTATATATTTTTAGGTTTGTGTACTTACTTTAGCATTTGTCACATTAATTTTAGTACTTCATTCTTAAAAATTGATCATTAATTAAGGGATTTGTAAAAGAAAAATTTCTTAGAAAAGAAAATTCAAGTCATGAGCAAGAAATGTGCAACAAGTTTTCACTTACAAGGATTATACAACAATGTATTATGACAATGAAAATAGGTAGGTGAAGAAACGGAGAGCAAAATTTCAAATGAATAAATTCAGGTAAGCAAAAGTCTTCTTTTTTTTTTTTCTCTGAATTCCATATAATTTGCAACCACTTTTTAGAGATCAATAATAGTTTATGTATTATGCTTACTATACAATAGCTATGCTTGTTGAACCTAGCATTTCATTTATGTCACTGCTACCATGGAAATGGTGGGGCATTCAATCTTTTGATTTTTATATTTGGTTAGCTTAATTGTCTAACCACCATCGTCATTTTCCTTTAAGTAGAGGAGAGAAACCTATTCTTGCAGATTCATTTAAAAGTGCAACGAGTTTAAAAAATAAAATAATGATTGTTGTGATGTATGCATTAATGTAGCCACTTCTTTATTTTGCAGATATTAATACTAAAATTGTCAGTTACATGTTCAATCTCACAACCTTTGTTGAAAATCACTCTTACATTATGTTATGCTCCACATAATATATGAATCCCTTCATATTATGTTAGTAAATGATCCACCCATTTTTTATATAAACATGCCCCCTGAGGGACCATTTGGAGGTTTTTAGCCATTGTATTTCTCTTCTTTAATTGTCTCTTGCTACCCTCCTAATGTTCGTCAACATAATAACAAAGAACTTTTTTTGCAGCTATCATGGAAAAGGGCAACGAGATTCAAGGTGTGTATGGTGGTCATTGTAATATTTGCACTAATGTGTCTACTTGAAAGAATCTATTTCCCATCACAAGACAGTAATGAACAAGGAAATGTTTATGAGTGAAACAAAAGTGCAACAATATACGAAATTAAGGTCATACAATTCACAATATGTGCATTACTTGGCAGAGGATCTAATTTGCAACATAAATATCTATGTGGAAATGTAATCAAAGAAAGATTTGGATATTGTGACAATGGAAAATTCCTAATGTCATTGTAAATATTAGGAGTTCAATCTTCTAATATATACACCAGCTAATATTTAAAATTTAATAGAATTTAAAAAAAAAAATTCAAATACATTTGAATATAATTGTGAAATTACTCCCCTTATTTTGGCATTAGTTCGCAACAACTATATTTGTGACATGGAAAAAAAAGAAACACGAAGGTAGCTATTACAGTGGAAGAATTCTGTTATTATTCTCCATCTAATACTATCAACCTTTTTGGCTAGGAAAAGATAAGGGAAGAAATATGTTTGACATTGAAAATTTTGTAACTACTTGTAATTCAAATGTAACAAAACACATATTATAAACATCCTACTTTTTAAGTTTACGGGTCCAAAGACATGTTCTTATTAATCACTTTAACCTCCCCATATGATAATGATAAGCCGAAAACAAGAGATATGTGCTGCGTATGACAAATTATACATTAAAATTAGAATATTTCCAAATATATGTAACTTAACTACATAATTAGGTAACACCATTTCAAATATGAACATCTAAGCACAAACAGTATCAATTCAGCTAAAGCATATATGTGCAACTAGTTATTATGGCCAGAAAATGAACTACCTATTAGTGCATTATATAGACGGACAGTCCCTATTATACAATTAGACAAATAGACATTTAAATGTTTATCTTATTAATTTAGTAGCAGACAAGTTTATATATGCGTGCGTATAAATGGTATGACAGACAAGTACATAATAGACTTCGCAAAATTAATGATAATCTAATTATATCTAAATAGTTTGGAAAGATAAAGGAAAAAATAATTTTCCAAGATATTAAAATAACAGGTTTAGTAATTTATGTAATAGTTGGCGAAGGAAATAAAGATATTTTGAGCAAGTTCATACATGGTTGAGTATAAGTAGAAAAGTAAATATGTACAACATGGATTTCAAAAACTTATTCTATATCTCGAGATTTAAATAGTTAGAAAAAACAAAGGGGGATAGAAAATTTAATGACGCAAAAAATGTGCAACAAAGTTAATTATTCAAGTAACAACTTTGCTGGTTTGTGCATCTTATTGTGAGGAAGTAGAATGAGATATAAAATGCAGCAATTGTTGGTATTATTAAATATAAAGGATAAAATTGAGGTTGCACTTGAGAAATATGTTTGTTTCATCTTTCAACTACAAAAATAAGTTGATGATAAATTAGACCTCTATGCTTTTTTAGGAATAACGAAATTTCATTTAGGCACACTGAAGGGCAAGAAATAGGTTTGTGGAGGACAAATGCGAATAAATGAGAGGGTTAGAATAGAGAGACACCCATTTAAATCATAAAATTCAATTCATTTAATCTCTAATTGACCATGTCAAAATGGTCGAGTAAGATAATTTGAATAAGAATCTTTCATATGAAAACAAAAATTTGCTAAAAGATTATAAATTAAAGTACTCTACATCATATTTTTGACATTACCTAGCAAATAGTAGTTTAGTGAAAGATAAATTTTTATATGGGTGGCTGAATATAAAAAGACGACCATTTAGATCATAGAATTTACTACTTTATTCTCCTTTTTACCTTGGAAAAATTGTCAAAGAAAAATAAAGGGAATGAGAAATTATAAAGAGAGATAAATATGTACAACATATTTTAATATTAAAAGAACAAACTCTTATAATCACATTAGATTTTAAAGTTATTTATATGAAGGAAAAATTTTAACATAAGAGTGATTAAAAATACACAAACAACTATTGAAATGTTATTTAATCTCTATCTTACAATATCAAAATGATTAGACAAAAAAGATAATTGAATTCTTTAATATGAAAATAATATGCAATAAAGATTATAATTAAAGCAACTAACTTCCCATTATATAGATTAGAAAAAGATTATCCACATATTTAATGGCATTAAAAATTTTGCAATAGATTTTAATATTAATTAACATGTTTCATAATACAAGTAGTAGCTTGCAATAGATAAATTAATGGCAATACATTGACTATGTTAATGGATAAATAAATAAAGGCAAGCATTTAACTTGTATAATTTGCTTAGTTAATCTCTATCTTAGACTATCAACAAGTTTGGCCAAGCAAAGACAAGGAAAGAGATGTGTTTAACTTTAAAATTTATACAATTGGCCACAACTTTATAGTAATAAATAAACTATATATTATGTGCATTTTCAATACTTAAGTTAGAGTAGTTGAAAGATATGTATCATTATAGTTGCATCAATGCCTCCATACACCAATGGTAAGGCAATAGATATGTAAGCTTATGATGTGGAAAACCCCAAAAAGACGTGGCTTAGGGACCCAATGCACACAATGAATCAAAGAGCAACCAGGAAAGCTAAATCAGAGTTTAATAACACAAACCCTAGACCTAATATTCGAAGGAACACGAACCTAGGGTATTCAAGATGGAAATGGACGCCACACTCTAGAAAAGGAAGGAATTGGGAGTGATAAGTCGATTTGAACGTCACAAGAAGAAGTACCTTTTGATAAGTTCTTTAGTTCTTAAAAGAACCAAGGGAGAAAAACCTTTTCTTTCTATTTCACTCAAAGTTGTCTGATTTCCAAAGCTTACAAGGGGTGCCTATTTATAGGCTTAGATAGCAATCCTAAAGGGGTAAAATTCCTATTCAGGAGAAATCCCTATTTTGGAGGAATTTTGGACTAATTCCAGCACATACAATGAACTCCTATTTAGGAGTGAATTCTATCACTTAGTTTGATCCATTAAGTAGTCCAATTATATTAATTAGGCCTAGGCTCTCTTTAAAACTTGAATTCGCACCATTTGAAGCCTGGTTGGCCTGAATGTCCAGAATCAGCCCATTTAGTGCTTCTTTAATCTTTCTGGCCCTAGCTCGTGTTATTGGGCCTTCTGGAATGTGCAATGGACCTCTTGCATCCATTGAATCTCTAGCTCGTGTTATTGGGCCTTCTGGAATGTGCAATGGACCTCTTATATCAATTGAAGCTCTAGCTTGTGTTATTGGGCCTTCTTGAATGTGTGATGGACTTTTTGCATCCTTTGAAGCCTTCCACCCATCATCTCCACGGTTCTCATCATTCCCTCTCTCCTCAAAAGGATTCGCCCACGAATCATCGCCTACATCAAAAGGGGAAAGGTCAGAAACGTTAAATGTTGCGC
This sequence comes from Bruguiera gymnorhiza, assembly GCA_020883675.1. NCBI lineage: Eukaryota > Viridiplantae > Streptophyta > Magnoliopsida > Malpighiales > Rhizophoraceae > Bruguiera > Bruguiera gymnorhiza. The sequence continues at coordinate 86,151 of JAIRCJ010000080.1, read as the reverse complement.
TCACATTATACTCACCAGGAAGGTCTAACTTATAAGCATTGTCATTAATTCGTGCTAGAACTTAGAAGGGACCATCTCCTCTAGGTTGTAGCTTTGAACGCCTTTGAGCTGGGAATCGTTCCTTGCGCATATGCACCCAAACCCAATCACCAGGTTCAAACACCACCTTCTTTCGTCCCTTGTTGACATGGGATGCGTATTGCTCAGTTCGTTTTTCAATATGTTGTCGCACCTTCTCATGTAATTTTTTTATCATGTCAGCTTTGCGTTCACCATCAACGTTGGCATACTCATTGACAGGTATAGGTACCAAATCCAGAGGAGTCAATGGATTAAAACCATATACAATTTCAAATGGAGAGTAGCTAGTAGTAGAATGAACACTCCTATTATATGCAAACTCGACATGTGGTAAACAATCTTCCCATGTTTTCAAATTCGTTCAAATAATAGCACGCAAAAGAGTAGAAAGAGTTCGATTAACCACCTCAGTCTGCCCATCAGTTTGTGGATGACAAATAGTTGAAAACAATAGCTTAGTACCTAACTTACCCCACAAAGTCTTCCAGAAGTAGCTTAAGAACTTTGTATCTCGGTTTGAAACAATGCTCCGTGGCATGCCATGCAAACGCACTACTTCTCTAAAGAACAAGTTAGCCACATTGTTTGCATCATCAGTTTTATGGCATGGGATGAAGTGTGCCATCTTTGAAAATCTATCAACAACAACAAATACAGAATCCCTACCCCGTTTTGTTCGTGGCAATCCCAGTACAAAGTCCATGGATAAATCAACCCAGGGATGGCTAGGTATAGGTATAGGTAAAGGGGTATACAAGCCATAGGGTAAAACTCTAGATTTAGCCTGTTTGCATGTTATGCATTTCTCACATATCCTCTCAACATCTCGTTTCATGCGTGGCCAAAAGAAGTGTTCATTTAGGACATCTAGGGTTTTCCTAACTCCGAAATGACCCATTAGACCACCCTCATGAGCTTCTCTTACAACCAACTCCCTTAAAGAACTCATAGGCATGCATAAACGATTTTCCCTAAATAAGAAACCCTTATGCCTATAAAACTTCTCAAAGGCTGACTTCTCACATGCTCCATACACGTTAGCAAAGTCCGGATCATTCACATATAAACCTTTAATATGTTCAAATCCTAATAAGTTTGCAATAAGTGTAGAGATAAGGGCATACCTGCGGGATAATGCATCAGCTACCACATTGTCTTTACCTTGTTTATATTTGATGTTGTAGGGAAAGGTCTCAATGAATTCAATCCACTTGGCATGTCTTTTGTTCAATTTTCCTTGTCCCTTTAAGTGCTTCAACGATTCATAGTCAGTATGGATGACAAACTCCTTGGGCCAAAGGTAATGTTGCCATGTCTCCAAAGCCCGTACCAATGCATACATCTTTTTATCATAAGTAGGATAATTAAGGCTTGCTCCACTTAGCTTTTCACTGAAGTAAGCAATTGGGCGCCTTTCCTGCATCAAAACAGCTCCGATGCCAATACCTGAAGCATCACACTCAATCTCGAAAGCTTTGTCAAAGTTAGGTAAAGCAAGTAGGGGTGCAGAACTTAATTTTTCCTTGATGCAATTAAAAGCCTTGTCTTGGTCACTACCTCACCTAAAACTCATGTTCTTTTTGATAAGCTCAGTGAGTGGTGCAGCAATGGTGCTAAAGTCCCTAACAAAGCGTCTATAGAAACTAGCTAGACCATGAAAGCTACACACATCACTAATTGACTTAGGCGTAGGCCAATCACGAATTGCCTTAACCTTTTCCTCGTCAACTTCAACACCTTTAGAACTCACAACATAGCCAAGAAATGTGATCTGATTAGTACAAAAGGAACATTTCTTTAAGTTAGCATACAATTTTTCAGAACGTAAAACACTTACAATAGAACGTAAATGATCAAAATGCTCTTCTAGGGTTTTACTATAGATCAAAATATCATCAAAATACACAACCACAAATTTACCAATGAATGGACGCAAAACATGATTCATTAGTCGCATAAACGTGCTTGGTGCATTAGTGAGACCAAATGGCATAACAAGCCATTTATACAAACCGTACTTAGTTTTGAAAGTTGTTTTCCACTTATCTCCCTCTCTCATCCTAATCTGATGATAGCCACTTTTCAAATCAATCTTAGAAAAAACACAGGAACCATGCAATTCATCCAACATATCATCTAATCTAGGTATGGGATGACGATACTTTACTTTGTTGATTGCTCGACAATCAACACACATCCTCCAAGTCCCATCTTTCTTGGGTACAAGTAGGACAGGAACAGCACATGGACTCATGCTTTCCCTCACATATCCTTTGGAAATAAGCTCCTCAACCTGCCTTTGAAACTCCTTTGTCTCCTCAAGATTACTCTTATATGTTGGCCGGTTAGGGATGGATGCACCTTGGATGAAATCAATTTGATGCTCAATTCCTCTATTAGGTGGCAATCCACTTGGAATATCGTCAGGGAATACATCTTCAAATTCCTGCAATAGAACAACAACAACACTAGGCAAAGATGGGTCAAACTTGTTAGTGTTAAAATAAGCTTCCTTGTACAGAAGTACGATTATAGGTTGTTTGGCATAGAATGCTCTTTTGACATCACTCCCTTTTGCATAGAAACTTTCTCTTTTCTTCTCTTTCTCTTGTGTCATCACGTTTTCTCCTCTCTTTTCTCTTTTATCAATCTTTCTTTTCTGTTCACTCTCATTTTTAATCCTTAATTGATCCTCATAAGCTTGTTGAGGCGATAATGGTACAAGAGTGACAGGTTTTTCATTCATTATAAAGGAATATCGGTTATTGAAGCCATCATGCATAACTCGCCTATCAAATTGCCATGGTCTTCCTAAAAGAATATGGCCCACATGCATAGGTACAACATCACATAAAATTTCATCACAGTACCTTCCGATAGAAAATGATATGAGCACTTGCTTATTTACCTTGACTTCACCACTCTCATTCAACCATTGCAACTTATATGGCCTAGGATGCTTTATGGTAGGTAAATCCAACTTCTTAACCATAGTTGTGCTAGCAACATTAGTGCAACTACCACCATCAATAATCATACTACATACCTTATCTTTGATGAGACACCTCGTCTGAAAGATGTTATCTCGTTGCACCTCATTTTCTTCCTTTACTTGCACATTCAATGCTCGCCTTGTAACAAGAGCTACTCCATTAACTGGATACTCCTCTCCATCACTTTCACCCTCTGATGATGGCATAGAATCATCATCTAATTCACTTTCAGTTTCAACTTCACCATTACTTCTCAAGATCATTGCACGTTTATTTGGACATTAAGATGCAATGTGACCCCTGCCCAAACACTTAAAACATTTAACATCTCTATTTCTACTTGGTTGGGGGTCAGAATTACTTGCCTCCTTGCTAGAACCCACATTCTTGTACTTGGATAGCTCGGCTTTGGACTTGTAGTTGGTCATCTCGTCCCTTTTATTCCAATTTGGCTTCCAAGATGAGGTAGATCCTGAGTTCTGCCCAAACCGTGTAGAACCCTTTCGTTTGAGTTGCCTTTCAACTTTCATGGCCATGTGTACCATGTCTTCTAATTCCACATAGTGTTGCAATTCAACCACGTTTGCTATGTCCCTATTTAGCCCTTGCAGAAATCGAGCCATAGTTGCTTTTCTATCTTCTTCTACATTTGCCCGAATCATGGTAATCTCCATCTCCTTGTGGTAATCCTCCACACTTTTGGTGCCCTGAGTAAGCCCTTGCAGCCTTTGGTATAGCTCCCTGTAATAGTGATTAGGGACAAACCTCCTCCTCATGATAGCCTTCATCTCCTCTCATGTATCAATAGGCCGCTCACGATTCCTTCTCCTAGTCAAAACAAGTTGATCCCACCAAATAATAGCATAATCAGTGAATTCAACTGCAGCAAGCTTTACCTTTTTCTCCATGGAATAGTTGTGGCAATCAAAAACTAATTCAACCTTCTTCTCCCATTCTAGGTATGCATCAGGATCATTCTTACCTTGGAATGGAGAAAGTGTCATTTTAATACTGCCCAAATTATGGTCATAGGTGCCTTGCCTCCCAAATTCTCTTTGATCCCTTCTATTGTTAGCAGTTCGGACCACAGTAGTTTGATCATCAATTTCATCATCTTCTACATCATCTTCATGGTGATAGGCACGTCTCAACTGCCTTCTTGCTTTAGGAGCCTCATACTCCCCATGCCTCCTTTGCAACTCTGCTATAGTATTAGATTGCTCCTCCATCCTCTCCCTTATATCATCAAATCTGGTATTCATACGCTTAAATTGTTGTTGCATAGCTTTGATTATGAAGGACACATGCCCAGCTCCCTCCTGAGTTGCACCTTTGTCTTTGGATGTCATAGTATTTCTACACAAAATAATAAGATACCTCACAGAGCACTCCCTCACGTGTTTCACTCAAAAGTAGGTGTCACACTCTCTCGTGTTTACACTCTTTATGGCTTTTTCTTTATATGAACTTTCACTCTTTCCTTTTACCACTCAGATTTCTCCTTTCAGCTCTATAAAGAACTAAAGAAGGTAAATCAAGAGTATTGATTTTGAACAGAATAAGATAAATGGTGTAGAATTGAACAAATCGGAGAACAAGGAATCAAAAAAACGAAAAAGGATATCAAGGCAAATGATTTTAATGAACTAAACTCACAAAAAGAATCAGGATAAGGGAAGTTAAATTTAGAGGACAAACTTGGATAACAAGATAGGAAAATGGATGGCAGAATTGGAGTTGAGTAAGAAAACTTTGTTATTATTGTGGCCAATATGACTAAATTGTTAACTTTATCAATAACTTGAATTTGATGTTTCCTTTCTTTTCTTCTTTTTCTTGTTCTTTTTCTTTCTCTTTTTTTTTCGTTGATCCTTCTTTTTTTTTCTTTTTTTTTCCTTTTTTTTTTGCTCAACACAAAACAACAGTAGAACACTTAGATACAGCAATTGGAATTGAAATTAGCACGTTGAGAAGGATTGCAAGGAAACAGATTTGTGCATTTGAATTGTAATGCACATAATAGACAAATTAAATCGAAATAAATAAATCACAAGGTAGAAAATTGAAGAGTAAGTGGATTCAACCTGATTTAGAGTCAGGCTCTGATACCAACTGATGCTGAAAACCCCAAAAAGACGTGGCTTAGGGACCCAATGCACACAATGAATCAAAGAGCAACCAGGAAAGCTAAATCAGAGTTTAATAACACAAACCCTAAACCCAATATTCGAAGGAACACGAACCTAGGGTATTCAAGATGGATATGGACGCCACACTCCAGAAAAGGAAGGAATTAGGAGTGATAAGTCGATTTGAACGCCACAAGAAGAAGTACCTCTTGATAAGTTCTTTAGTTCTTAAAAGAACCGAGGGAGAAAAACCCTTGCTTTCTATTTCACTCAAAGTTGTCTGATTTCCAAAGCTTACAAGGGGTGCCTATTTATAGGCTTAGATAGCAATCCTAAAGGGGTAAAATTCCTATTCAGGAGAAATCCCTATTTTGGAGGAATTTCGGACTAATTCCAGCACATACAATGAACTCCTATTTAGGAGTGAATGCTATCACTTAGTTTGATCCATTAAGTAGTCCAATTATATTAATTAGGCCTAGGCTCTCTTTAAAACTTGAATTCGCACCATTTGAAGCCTGGTTGGCCTGAATGTCCAGAATCAGCCCATTTAGTGCTTCTTTAATCTTTCTGGCCCTAGCTCGTGTTATTGGGCCTTCTGGAATGTGCAATGGACCTCTTGCATCCATTGAATCTCTAGCTCGTGTTATTGGGCCTTCTGGAATGTGCAATGGACCTCTTATATCAATTGAAGCTCTATCTTGTGTTATTGGGCCTTCTTGAATGTGTGATGGACTTTTTGCATCCTTTGAAGCCTTCCACCCATCATCTCCACGGTTCTCATCAGCTTATATTTTAGATATTGAAGGTCTAAATACTAATGTCTAAATGGTTGAAAAATAAAAAAGAAATAGTGATTCATTCTCATGTCCTTGTATTCATTTAATTATATAAATCCACAATTGATTGTACTTTTAAGTATTTATATAAAGAATAATATTTATTTATCATTCATTGAATAGTATGCATGCTAACCACATAAAATCTAATTTATGTTTTTTTATAGAACATCTTGTTACACATTTGTTGTTTTGAAAAATACTCTTATTTCCTTCCATGAACCAACACAATTAATTACTTTAATTTGCAACTTATGCGGGCATTTCAATATTGTTATAATATTTGACATTAGGGTAAAGACATCAAACCATAGCATTAAATCTCCAAATGTCTTTTTTTTGGATCAAAAATATGTGTGTGGGAAGCTAATTATAGAAAAACACCTAAAATGTGACCTTGTAGATTTTGAAAAACAACTATTATTAGTAACATATAAAACTTCCAATTTAGATAGTAAATTCTAAAACAATTTACAAAACAAAACAATATTATAGAAGCAATGTGGTAATGGTTATATGTAGTACTTAATGATGGCGAGAATTCCCACTCTCTCTCTCTCTCTCTCTCTCTCTCTCTCTCTCTCTATATATATATATATATATATATATATATATATATATATATATATATATATATATATATATATATATTATTGTTAACAGTGATGCCAACCTCACTAGTTAATATATTCTCTATTGGTTTTATGCATGCTAATCCACATAAAATTTAACTTATACTTTTTATACGTCATCTTGTTGCCTAATGGTCAGCTTAGAAATAATTTCATTGCCTTTCATGGACTAATATACAATATAGTCACTTTAAAACCAACAATTATTTATGTTCATAATTCATAAGACATTTAAGTATCTATATATTATAATATTATTTTTAATATTTGTCTTTTATGAATCTATTGCAAACTAATCTACACAATACATAATTTATGCCATTTATATGAAATAAAGATGAAATAAGATGATTGAGAGGGACAAAGTAAATGATGTTTAAAGAAAGGGAAGGAAAAGAGACAGTGTGAGACAACACAAGAGTTTGACAGATAACCCTACAAATTATAGAATTTTGATGTTTAATCTTTATATTACCATGTCAAAATGGTCAAGCAAGATAAAGAAAACTAACTTCTTTAATATGCAACAAGAATTATAATTAAAGTAATTGTCTTCTAACTATATGGATTATGTAGCACAAAATAATTTTGTGGAGAACAAATTAATAAATGGGTTGCAAATCTTACAATGATGACCACAAAAATTGTCATGTTCAAAAATGAATTTTTATCCTATTATGTCTATATCCTTCAAAAAAAATGAAACAAAAATGTTTAATATGTACAAAATATGTAATATTGCACATATTTAGGGGTCTCCCACAAGGTGCCCAAGCTTTCTTTTACAAAAGGTTCCAAAGCATTGCTATTTAACAAGTTTTAGATCTCTATCAATGTCCTAAAATTTGAAAAATTGGATTGTGTATGAGCAACAATTAAAAGAGTTGTTTTAGGGTCCTAATTTTGCATAATCTAAATCAATTTTATCTAAAAAAAAGTTATAAATAAGCTAGTTAAAAGTTGGAAGAACATATATAAGTATACGTAAGTATCCTTTTAAAAATCTTTTGCTTAGTTTTACAAGTGGCATTTATGAAATATTGATCTCAAATTCCATTTCATAACTCTACAAAACACAAGACCTAGAGTTTGGGAGATGCAAATTGCCAAAATAAAAATGAGAAATAAAATGCAAAAGATTGCTCATACTTGTATGTTTCCACATTGAAAAGCAAATTTTTTCAATGTAAGAAAAGGAGGGGCAAGTTTGCTATCTTTATTGCTTTCCTTTTTCTTCATCTCTTGTTTGTCAATTAAAAGATTCCAAAAATTTAAAAGTTTAAATGAAGAGGTGCTACTACCTAAAAACATCATAATGGTTAAAAAATGGAAAGTAAATAAGTAGTACAATATCTAGTAATAATAATCCACCTGATTTGTTTTGAGAATTTTGCTTTTGTTCTTAGTCTTCTTGAGGAACAAACGTTTGAATTTACAAATTGCATCTAATTTGGACATTTTATCTAGTTTATTTCCTCTAATCATAACAAGTAAAACTAGTATAAAAAACTACTACCCCAAGCCTCAAAATAATAGAAAAATGAAGACTTTAAAAACATTTGTTAACATTACAAATTGCTTGTGTAGGGTTAGCATAGAACCTATATCATTAACAATACTAACAAAACTATTTTAGAGCCATACAAGGTTTTCCTCTATCTAGTTAAAGGCTAAATCCTTAACCAAACACTTACTATCCATAGTGAATTGCCTCAAGTGGTGTGAGGGGGCACAGTGGACCTTGTTCAAAAAGGGCTTAAAGTCCTTACAGAGAGACATAGTGGGAGCTAGGGTTGGTTGGTTCATTCTAACAAATGACAGATTTTTTTCTAATAAACCTAAAATATTCATCTATAAACAATATTTTCCAATGCTCATCTTATTCAACATTTTTATTATTCAAAGTTCCTTTTCATTGCTCTCCACCCTAATGAAGCCAAATTGCCTTTTTCTTTAGGTTCTCTTTTTAGGAATAAAAATGTCTATCACTTTATTATAAGAAGAGATCATATTGTGCAGTATATTAGCAATTTAGTGTTTAGGAAAATTCTTTATATAAATGGAAGGAAGTGGAGGAGGAGGGGGCAGGAGAAAAGATTTGCCTATTCTACTATTAGTAGGAACTAAATACATTAGTTGTGATATTTTCACAAACATCTAATGCATTAGAGATAAGGAGCTAGCTGTGATGTTGTCCTTGTAACTAGTAATAGCAATTTCAAGTTGAAAAAATAAAATGGAACAAAAGTAAAATCTTTAATTTATAATCACTTTCCTTATAAATACAACAATGCAAGCTCTAAAAACTCCATAATTTGACACTCGAAAGCAAATTCCATAAATAGAAACAAGACATTTAACACATAAAATTGTCAAACAGCAACAAAATTAACTATTAAGCCATGGATGACTTACCTTGAAAATGATGCCATGAGTCCAAGACTCCATTTCCACTAGAAAACTTTACTTCCACTAGAAAACTCTACATCTCACTAGTAATTTCTAACTCGCAATCAATACTCTACAACTAGCTTTGAAATTTTATCACTTCCTAAGCCAGTTTAGTAATAGCTTTGTTGGAATTTTTAAATTTACAATCCTCTTACCACAAAGAGCATAAGAGAGCTTTGCAAATGAGAGCTTGGTTAAGTGAGCAAATCGTTTGAGTGTTTGAATGTAGAGCATGTTGTATAAATGAGAGGAATGACCTATTTATACCTCCTCAAAAGAATATCCTAGAATATTTACAAGGAGTGTTCTAAAGAGACATTTAGGAAGGCTCTTTCCAAAAATCTCTTTAGTTCTATTTGCTGGAAGTTATAGAAAGTTTCTAGATGTAAATACTTCTGCACACTTCTAGAACCTCCCATTGTTGAATTTTGAGTAGTAAGTGGGCTAAACAATGCTGGTAGCTTGTAGAGGCTCAATCTAGCATGGTCTCTAGCCTTCCAACATGTTTAATGGGTTAAACAACAAATGTCCATATGACACCCTCCCCCACTTAATCCTGTTATGTCCTCTTTACATTCTCAGTCTTATATTGCCAAATGTGGTCAACAAACTGCCAAAGTTAGTCCTCTTGTTCCCAACTAACCTCTTGATTAGGAAAATCTTTCCATTTCACCAAGTATTTGGTGTGGTTAGGAACTCCCTTCTTTTGGATCACTTTATTAGTAAGAATGTGTTCCACCTTCTTGTTGAATTTAATGACCACAGCAGTTGGTGCACGCTTGGACTCACTTTGACTTGGATCCTTGTCATCTCCATGAAAAGGTTTTAAAAGACTTACATGAAAAACATTATAGATCTTCAGTTTTAGTGGGAGTTGGACTTGATAGGCGACCTTTCACGTGCACTTGACAGTAGGAAACGACCTTTCATACTTTCGTACCAAGCCTTTGTGTATCTTGCACAGGGACTTGAATTAGTTAGACAGCAACTTCACTATCACAATGTCTCTCTCCATGTACTCCTTTCGGTATTACTTAGTGTCAACCTATCTTTTCATCTTCTTGGTCACTTTGTCAAGGCAAACCCTTTTTATATTTGCTTACTTATACCATTCTCTTGCAAACTTGTAAGTAGATTGTTTGTTTCTTATGTAGGAAGAGGCAATAACACTTGTTATCAATGGTTTTGTCCCATGAAAATCTCGAAAGGGCTCTTGTTCATTGCCTCACTTTGTTGGAGATTGTATAAGAATTGACCAATGTCAAGTAACTTCACCTAATCTCACAAATGGACACTAACATAATTCCTTAGCTATTACTCCAATAAGGCATTCACTCACTCAGTTTGCCTATCGCTTTAAGGATGGAATCTTGTTAAGAAGTTTAGATCAATCCCTAGCAATTTGGATAACTCACGCCAGAACTTGCCCATAAAGTGGGGGTCTTTATCATTGATTATACTTTTAGGTACATTTCTTAAATTTACCACATTCTTGAAAAACAAGCAAGCAGTTTCATCAACCTTACAGTCAGCATAGGTTGGGATGAAGGTACTGTACTTGCTAAACTGATCAACAATAACCATGATACTCCCAAATCCATCAAATTTAGGAACAGCCATAATGAAATCCATTGAGACATTGTCTCATGATCTCTCAGCAATGGGTAGTGGCTCAAGTAGACTAGTTTTGCGTTGTTGTTCTACCTTATCTTGCTAGCAAACTAAGCAAACTAGTCAAGTTTGTACATATGCCTCGACATCAGCATACATTTATAGCCAATAGTAATGTTGTTGGATAAAAGTAAGAGTTTGTATCATACTTGGGTGACTAGTCTATAGGGACATTCCTTGAGGATTTCCATTTACAAGTTTCCCTTTTTCAACATAAAGACTTGATTGCCAACAATCATTAGGACTCTATCGTCCAACTAGAATCAACAAGTCTTCCCCTTACTATCTAACTTTAACAGGTTCTTAGCTAGATTGTCTTATGTTGTGCCTTCCTTGATCTACTCAAGGAAGTTGCTCCTAGGTGTATTAATGGACAAGGCAGCTAGCTCTGTCTTTCTACTTAACGTGTCGGCAATACCATTGGCTTGGCCAAGCTTATACCACAATGTGTACTCAAATTCGGCCAAGAAGTCTTGTTAATAAGTTTGCTTGGGCTGAGATTTTTCTACATTTGGAAGTAACTAGTGGCGACGTTGTCAGTCATTATCATAAACTTACTTTCAAGGAGATAATGTCTCCAAGTGTGCAAGTAATGGATTATGACAATCATCTCCTTATCCTAAATGGTGTATCACCTCTTTGTGTTATTTAGGTTGTGATTTTCGTAAGCAATGAGGTGCCTATCTTGCATCAAGACTCCCTAATAGTAAAGTCAAATGCATCCGTGTGGACTTCGAAAGACTTTTCGTAATCCAGTAATATCAGGATGGGTTTTTCAGAGATTACTTGCTTCAATCTCTCCAAGAAAGCTTGTAATTTTTTCAACTAATGCCAAGTGTGATTCTTATTGAGTAGGTTGATTAGAGGTATCGCTATGGCAGAATACCCCTTGATGAACCAACGATAGTAATTGACGAGCCTCAAGAAGGATTGCAGTTATGGGATCTTGGTTGGAGACTCCCATTATTGGATAGCTTATACCTTCACTGGATCCATCATTAGCCTACCATCCTTGATCTTGTAGCCAAAGAAGTCTACCTCTTACTTGGCGAATAAGCACTTCTCCTTAACATAGAGCTTGTTTTCATGGAGAACTTGGAAGACTTGCTTGAGGTGCTCTGCGTGCTCTTCAAGGGTGTTGTTGTATACCATGATGTTGTCCAAGTAAACTACCAAGAATTTTTCAGGGAAATGATGCAGTACCTTATTCATAAGTGTGCAAAAGGTAAGTTACGCGTTAGTGAGACCAAAGGGCATGACTAAAAACTTGAATGCTCTATAGCACATCACACAGGTCGTCTTTGGTTCATCACCTTGGGCAATGCGGACTTGGTAGTAACCCAGTTGCAAATCTAGTTTAGTGAAGTACCTCGCCTTCTTAAATTAATCGAAAAAATCAGCTATCAAGGGTATTAGGTACTTGTTCTTGATCGTGACTTTATCTAAGACTCGGTAGTCAATACACATGCGTAGCAATCTGTCTTTCTTCTTTTGGAAGAGGATTGGGGCACTAAAAGGGGCTTTTAATGGTCGTATATAACCCGATTCAATCAAGTCTTGGAGTTGCTTCCTCAATTCAACGAGCTCCAGAGATGTCATGTGATAAGGGGTCATGGCAGGGGGTTTAGCACCAAGTTCTAGCTCGATGTAGCATTAAAAATCACAAGGGAACTCAAGGCAGGAACGGGAAAAGCCAACGCTTTGCAGAAAAATGCAAGACCTAGCACCACTTTAAAATCATCTATTAGAACAATGATAAAGTCTAACTTACCAGTCCAATCTTTGACTTGAACAACTACTCTTTACACTGTGTCATGGACAAGTTTCTCCTCCGAATTAACAGTCTTAATAGTGCCACTTCCTTGTGTGAGTTTGAGGTCTAAACACTTGGCCTCTTGTATGTCTATGAAATTGTAAGTTGCTCTCATATCCAACATCACACATACAACATCGCCCTTGATGGTGATATCAACATACAACAGTTCCTTCTCTTGGGGGAATGTTAGAGAGAAAAGCATAGAGAGAGTACTCAATTGTTGGATAAATCTTAAGTCAACTTAGGGATCTTCCTTGGGCTTCTTCTTGTTAAGTTCTGCCACCGTGACATTAATTGCCTTTCAGTTAAGGTAGTCTCTCACCCAGTGCAGTTTGTCATAAATGAAGTAAGGCTTCGAAGGATTACTTAAGTTATGTTTACCCAAAAGGCTTTTATCATGCTTAAGATGGTCATTTGAGGATTTCTGGTGTCCACCTTTTTTGCAGCTTGAATCTTGCTTCTTTTGTTTGATTTTATCTCCCCTACTCTTACTAAAGTTAGGCTTTTTACTCTTAGAGTAGGTAGAGTAGTCGATAAGTGTCTCAGCAATGGCAATGGCAACATCTAGGGTCTGCACATCATGCCTATCTAACTCTACTCTAGCTTAGTTCTTCAATCCATCTTTGAAGTGGAAGAGAAATTCCTTGTCAGGCATATCAATTTCAAGCATTAAAGTAGTAAATTTCTTGATGTGGTCTGGAATACTACCTATTTACCTTAGACGACATAACTTTCCCTTAACTTTACTATCCACGTTATAGGACACAAAGTATTTGTGCAATTTGGCCTTAAATTGCTCCCAGATGTTAAGGACATGCAAGCCTTTCTCCCTTTTGGAATGCTTTTACCTCCACTATAATTAGGAAGCATCCTTCAAAAAGATTGAGGTGTTACTTATCTTGGCAAGGTCATCGACAATCCCCATGGCCTTAAAGTATTGTTCTAGACCGAAGAGAAAGTTTTCTACTACAGTGGTGCTAAGGGTATCATTGTATATGGCAAGTTTAGGAACCTTCAAACCATGCACGATAGTAGTGCTTATAGTGGTTGTACTAGCAGAAGGTGGAGTGTTTTGATAGAGTAACTCCATCTCTCTACGAAGGTCATGAATCTCTCATTCAATGAACACTCATAGGTTAAACAATTCTTGGTTCAAGGAGAATAGTTCTCCCCTAAATGAGTGGCCAAAGTCTTCAATCTTGTACTTGACAGCTCTTATGATCTCAAAATTCTCATGGATCAGATTATCAACTTACTTGTTGAGTTCGTCCACTTTAACGTTCAAGTCGGTGATACTAGAATCGTAGATTTATTACTAGAACTGTAGATCTATTACACCTTGACTGAACACATTGCTCTTATCACCCAAGAACTTGTTGCTCCTTCACAGTGGTTGCAACAATTCCTTCCTCGCTTGCCATACTCGTAGCTTCGATAACAACAAGTTATACTTAGGATGAAATTGTTACTCTGATACCACCTGTCACGGAATTAGACCTCATTCATGCAAACTTATATGACACTCAGTCAATCTTACGAGAAAAGATGAACTAAGTAAGCCTTAAATAATTTAAGAGAATGAGCAGAAAGTGTTAAGAGGCAAGTAAAAGAGTTAGAAAATGCTTGAAACATAGAGAGTATGAGAGAGCTTTGCAAATGAGAGTTTTGTTAAGTGAGCAAATCATTTGAGTGTTTAAGCATTTAAATGTAAAACGTGCTATACAACATGTTTGATAAGCTTAATCAAGCATGGTTTCTAACCTTCCAACATGTTTGATGGGCTAGACAAGAAGTGTCCATGTGACACTAGGCTGGCAATAGTTGTCATTATTTATGGTTGTATAATTTTCAAAGATTTGTATATTTATAGGTCATCGATCTCTCTCTTATCGCTTCCAAAATTGTTGAACTTTCTTCCTTGTCTTCCAAAACTTTTGAACTTTCTTCCCTATTCATTGTCTTTTATTAATGGCAAGAATGAGGCAAACATTTGATTGTGAACCTATTCCTCCTTGCAAAGAGATGAGTTATGTGATTGAGTAGGTATTTTCACAAGTCAATCAATATTTGAATGATAATGTGATGGCTACTTTTCCTCTTGAGTATTCCTTTAAAGTTAGAAAGGGCTTATGATCCTCCAAAGGGTTATTTTTCCTTCCACGATGACAACATTTGGCTCAGCGTAACATCTCCTTTAATTGAGCTAATTTTGAGTTCTTGAGACATTACAATATAACTTCATGGTATATTACTCCCAACATATAGCGAATACTCGTAGAGTTTGTTATCTTATGTTAACAAGTAAGTCTTGTCTAAAATAGTGTCAATACATAAGATTGTTCATTTTGATGGCAAGAAAGGCTTCACTTATAATATTAGGAAGGGTAACAAGGTGTTTAGGGAAATCATAAGAAAAGGGACCGTTAATAAAGTTGATAACTATAAGTTAAGGTTCTTTTTCATTGAAGTTAATCCTCCTTTAAACTACTGTTTTGAATTTTCACTAGAAAAGTTTAAGTCCCTTATTCTTAGTTTTAATAAGGTGCAAGTTTGCCAAGACTTCATGTCTATTATAGACCATCTTTGAGGAGAGGAGACAAGGGTTGATGTGGTTGAGTGAGACTTATGGAGCAAAATTGTCACACCCAAAAAGTCCTAAATAATAAGAGTTAGGGAGATTACAAAAGAGACTATAGTTGCAATGTAATAGTGCCACCTAAGTTAGATGATGACATTAGTGGTGATAAAGTAAAGGTGACTAGGCTAGACAATAAAAGGAGAGAGGCTGAGGGCGTTAACCCTATTATGCCAAATTTCAAAAAGGCTCACGAATGTAGAAGTGTTGTTGCTAGGAGTTTGTCACCTTCAATTTCCACGGGTCTTAAGGCTTGGTAGGTGGGTCTTTATCTTCAGCTTTGCCCTAAGTGCCTACCATCAAATAAGGAGTGTGTAGACTAAGGGGTTACTCTATCTTGCTTGCTTGCATTGACCTTCCTACTAACATTAAAGATCCTCTAGCTACCATCTCTTGTAACCATTATATCAAAAAGTTAGTTGAAATTAACATTATCTTGGATCCAAACTTTTTAATACTCGAGGACTAGAGCTAAAGGGCCCTTTAGTAGAAAATCTAGACATTTAATTCATCATCCATACACATAAAACATGTCACACTAGTTCAAGGGTATGACATGTTCAACTATTTAAATCTTACAGCCTTTTACATGGTTAACTTGGTTTACAAGAACATCGATGTCTTGAAGGGTTTGTCTTTAGAATAAGATGATCTTTGAGCCTTAAAGAGAGAAGCTAACAAGTAGAACTTTGAGCAATAGGCAAGGATGTTTGAGTTAAAAGGTAAGTTTAAAGGCGTACATGCTCAATTAAAGGAGTAGGTTCGAAGGCAAACTATAGAGGTAGGAAGGCTTTATGTTAAGAATGAAAGATTGAAGGACTCCTTTTATATTAAAGCTTTTATTACAAGTCCTCGATCTAAAGAGCTCGAGCTTCTTAAAAAGGAAAACTTCAAGTTGGTTGAGAATAAAAGGGATCATGAGGGAAAGGAGATTGATTTAAAGGGTTAGTTATGAACAAAAGTGACCAAGTTTAAAGAGATCCAACAAATGATAGCGCCACTTATTACCCACAAGCTAGCTATTTAGGATGTAAGAAGGCATGAGACATAAAAACAAAAGAGTGTTAAGTCACAATTGACCAATGAACCACAAATAACATTAAAAAGATCTCAAAGAGAAAGAGATCAATTATTCTAGATGATTATGTAATTTATTTATAAGAGTCAAATTTTGATTGGAATTAATCAGGATCTAATTTCATTTTGATAAGGCATAAAAAGTATTGAATCTATTAAATGAATTGATGCCATGAAAAATGAATTGAAATCCATGAAAATAAGCAAGGTATGGGATCTAGTTAAATTACCAATATGATGTAAAAGAGTTCGTTGTTAATAGGTGTTTAAGACTTAAATGCAACTTAAGTGGTAATATTAAATTATATATAGATAGACTCATTACCAAAGGTTATACTTAATTGGGTGGCATTGATTATACAGAGATATTTTTTCCAATTTGAAAAAAAAAAGATTCATTAAGGATAATTATAACAATGGTGGTTTAATTGATTTAAAGTTATACTAGATGGATATGAAAACTACCTTTCTTAATGGAGATCTTGGAGAGGAAGTTTATATGAATCAATTTGAAAGCTTTTTTTTTTTTTTTTATAAAAGGAAAAAATCAAATGGTATATAGACTTAAAAGGTCGATATATAAACTGACATAAACTTTCTTATAATGTTATCTTAAATTTAGTGATATCATTACATCTTTTGGGTTAACAAAAAATGTTGTTGATCAATATATTTACTAAAAAATTAATAGGCGTAAGTTCATCTTTTTAGTCCTATATGTTGACGTCATTTTATTTGCTACTAATAATTTAAATATATTATGTAGACTAAATATTTCTCTCAAAGAATTTTGAAATGAAAGATATAGGAGAGACATCATATGTGATAAAAATAAAAATATTTCATGATAGATAAAAGAACTATTAGGATTGTCCTAAAAGAGTTATATTGAGAAGATTTTAGAGAAATTCAATATAAATAGGTGTTCATATGGGTTTGTTCTTATATAAAAAGATAACAAATTTAATCTTATACAATGTCCCAAATATGATATAGAATGTAAAAAAATAAAATTTATTTCATATGCCATTATTATTGGTAACTTAATGTATCTATAATTATGCATTAAATCAAATATCAATTTCATGTTTAAAATGTTAGGCAAATATTAAAGTTATTTTAGAATGAATCATTGGAAAACTGTAAAGAAGGTGATGTAGTACTTATAAGGAACACAAAATTATATGCTCATGTACAAAAAATCTAATCATTTATAATTGATTAGATATTTGAATTCAAATTTTGTTGGATGTTTTGATAGTAAAAGATTTGCATTTTATTATTTATTCTTATTAGTAGAAAAAACAGTATCATGGAAAATTATAAAGCAATATGTCGTTACTTTATCCACCATAAAAGTAAAGTTTGTGGCATATTTTGAAGTTACAATTCATGTATTATAGTTGCAAAATTTTATTTGAGGACTTGGGGTTATTGGCATCATTGTTAAGTTATTGAAAATTTATTGTGATAATTTTGTAATAGTATTATTTTTCAAAAATAACAAATACTCAAAGGGTGTCAAATGTGTCAAACTATAGTATTTTGTCATTAAAGAAGAGGTTTATAAACAAAGTATTTATTAAGCACATTAGTATAAGATCTCATGATAGCAAATCTTTAGACGAAAGGTTTACAACCAAAGTTATTTACAAAATATGTTCTTAAAATGATGTTTGGTTATAATAATGATAATTTATGATTATATACACACTTTAACTTTAATAACATATTTTTGATATATATTATTTATCTTTCATTATTTTATATTTGTATATACATTACTATCTTAAAATTAATAAAAAAGTTTTTATGAGATATTATTATAGATCATTATAAAATTTTATATATATATATATATATATATGAGTTTTGCATAATAAATTGTAAATATTATAATATGAAAAGAAGTATTTTGAATAAATAAAAAATAGCAATTATAACTCATACTTAGCATTTTATTATAGTATAATATTATGATAAAATTATAAAAGATTATTATAATTATTTTTGTATAATAATTAATAAGTTCTAATTAGAGCAAGTGAAAGAATGTTAATATTTTTCTAATTAATAATGTGAAAATGTTTCTTAAATAATATTTTTATTAAAAAATCAATAATAATGTGAGTTGGTTAATAAATAATAATTTTGTAAGTTATTATACTATTAAAAATTATTCTCTTAAATTTTGATTCGGCTATTAATAAATATATATAATTTAACTTATATAATTATATATATATATAGTCAATTTTCTCTTTTTCAATATATATAAAAAATATATTTAAAAATATATAATTATAATAAAAATTAAGAAAGATATTAAAACAAAATTTTCAATTATATCAATAGTTTTGATTTTTATAAATTTAAATATATTATTTATTATTTTATTTATATAAAAATAATTAATTTTAAAATTCAAAATTAATATTTAATAATAATATTTTTATTAAATAATTTAACAAGTGTATCATATTCTTATTTAAATAATCTAACAAAGTGGACATCCATTATTGGTTTTGAAGCTATGGCATTTCTAGGAGAAGTTGTTGCACCGACGTCTTATTGTTGAAGTGAATGAGCCACCTAGGAAAAGAAGATAAAAGGCAAGAGTGTTTCCTTCTTTGATAGCTAGCGCAACTCTAGCTGTCTGGCTTCGAAATGCTAGTATTGTTCCTACATATTGCAAGCACTATGATGAAGAAACTGAAAGGAATATCGTGGAAGCTATCACAAGGGCTTTTGTGGAAAGTCATCCACAACTTCCACAATAGATTCAGAGTCAATACCAGCTGCGGACATCTTACTTCAGCAGAAGACTATGAAAATGCTAATTCTAGGATGAGAAATGCTACAACACCATCTGGACGATGGGAATTTGCCTCTTGGGAACCTCGAGGACGAGGGTTTTGAGGAGGGAGGAATTTGATTCGTGTAAAGGCTAATGTTAGTTAAAGTGAAATTAGTTAAAAGGGCTGGAGACGTCTGCGGAAGATATTAAGAGGGAAAATAGTCAAAATTGATGTAATTGGGTGTTAATTGATTCACTGAAGTTAGCATAGACCAGTGTAGTTCCTTTATAAAAGTAGGACAGATTGTACGAACACTTTAAGATTGGATTAATAAATATTCCCTCGTTCTCTCTCTTTTCGATGTCTCTCTTCTCTCCTTACCTTCTGCTTATTTCCTGAGAAATTTTAGAATCTAGTTCGAAATCTTTTCTTCATTCTTCAAGATTCTCTGTAATCGATTTTAAATATACCACCTTGGCACGGCCAAAACCCACTGGTAGCCTCCTCTTCCCCTTTCTCACCATAGTTGTAACTTCCCCTTTGTTAAGGTTTTTAGGCCCTTGTTCTCCACCATCCCAATTTTAAGTCTTTGAGTTTTGTTTTTTGTTCTTAGTTCTTGCATGTAGCTGGTTTTTTTTTTTTTTTTTTTTTTGGGGTTGAAACTGTTTTTTTAATTATTAATCTATAAAGTTTTGATGTGATTTCAAATGGAGAGGGTTTTTTGGGATGTCAGGCTATTTTTCAAAGGTTTTCCTGTTCTGGTTCCAGTTCCTTCTTCCTTCACTCTGTTTTTTGATCTTCGGGATTCAACGATTTTGGTTTTTGAGGAGCTAATTTCAGTGTCGGCGCGAAGAAAATGAAAAACTTTAATATTTTTTGTTTTAATGCTTTAGTGGGTAGTCACAGATTCTTGCTTTATTTCTTCTGCACTTTAATTTGAGCTTAAATCATTTTGTTGGTATCGGCTTGTAAGATCATTACTTTCATTGAAAACCTGTTTGAGAATTGGAAACTTAAACAAGGCCTTTTAACTGTTGAAGTTCATTTATTAGCTTCATTAGTTCTCTTGATTGAGCCAGAAAACGGTTTTTGGTCCTTGCATAGTTGCATGCCTTTGTTGTTCTTGGTTGTACACTCTTGAGTTTATCATTCAAATATAAATATCATATTTAGTCTCAATTTGGAGAATCTCCAGTTTCTTGTTCAAGATGTGATTTCTTGCGTTATTGGTAAACGTGGTTGCACTTTATCTTTGAGCCAAAGAATCTGTTATTGATTTCAGCCTTTTCTTTTGGTGTTTCCATTGAAATCAGTTCCGCAACAGAGGAGGAATAATTGAAGCCATTGCATTGACTGCGAGCTTGCTCACCATTCGGGACCTAATTTATGCGGTTGATCATATGTGGGCTGTCTCAGGTCTTGGTCGTGAACTACAACGTGAAAATGAAAACTTGGCTTGACGTGGGAATTTCTTGTTACATGCATTGATTATTGGAAGCGGTTTGTAAAACCGAGAATATAATTCTTAAGTGAATGCAAGATAATTCCGCAGTAAGTTGGCGATGCAGATTTGCTGTTGGTGGTTCCTGGAGAATTTAGAAGGCTCAAGAAACATGATTAGGGGACGGACATTAATCTCTTTGGTGCTCGGAATGTTTCCTGCCAACTTTATTTGGTCAGTATCATAGCCTCTAATTTTTTTGGTAAACAGGAGGACTATACTATTTCATGCGTTTTCTGGTAGGCCGTATCCGAGAAGGTCAGTAAGTAGGATCCCACCCCAACGTTTTGAATTGACTATTTATATTAAGCATTTGATGATACATAGAATATATTCAGACAAAGTGTTGAAAAATAAAATTTTAGATGAAAAAATAGCAAATTAAAATCATACCAATTGGTTGAATAATTTGATTTAGTAAAGCATAGAAGCCTTTACAATGTACTATGTTACTCATGCATAGAAAAATTATGATGAATTTTCCAAAAAAAAAAAAGAAAACTTCCAATCATGCATTGATTTTTACATAAATGACATAATTTTTATTTTAAAAATATTAATTTTCAATCTCTAATTTTTTCATTACATTTATACAAAAAATTTTAATTTTTATATTATTTTCTTTCTCACTCTATTTTAATTTATCCAAAAGATAAATAAAAATTATTTTTTTCTTTTCATTAACTCTAAACAAATCGTAGTGTATACAAAATATTACTAATTAACATTTATACTTCTAATAACTACATAATTTTAAATATATATATTTTTTAAATTTTAATTTTTAAGTTATAAAAAAATAAATATACAAAATAAAAATTTAAATTTTCAATTTATTACAAATATTTAATAAATAAATATTTACACTCTTTTATTTTAGAACTCTTAATATCTAATATTGAAGAGAGAAATAACGGTTTTTTTTTATATTTTGATTTATAAAAAATATAAATTTTATATAAATGATAAAAATTATTTTTATTATATAATCTATAGTTTAATAAATAAAAAAATTAGGTCTTTTTGAATTTAGACTTGAGAGCCTTTGTCTTCCGTCTTCGTCCCCAAAATATAAACCAAGATTCCCTATTATTATTATTATATGTTCGTGATCGCATTAAGTAAACCTAATTTTTTTCTAAAAACGTCAATAAACACATCCTACCTCAATCGGTAATTTAAAAACTAATAATCTGGTGATGACAAACGCAGATATTACACTGCCAGTCAAGCTGCGTAGAATAATCTAGAAGTAGAAATCCAATAACTCGCTAGAGGCCTTGCTCGACACGTTAGCTCCATCCACCGTGATTATCCACCGTGGCAATTAGTAGCCAATCACAGAGGTCAACAGGCTCGGTTCTTAAGTCACCCCCCTGGGGCCCTCCAAACTACAAGGCTTCGCCACGTCATGTAACGATACTTGAACCAATAAGCTTACGCCACGATGGAGGAAACAAATCACTTGCCGCCAGATCGTCCACGGTGGGAGCACCGAGCCAATCAAAAATCGACACAGGACGTAGAACCACAAGGCATCGCGGGATCTGAAAGGTCTCCCCAACAAAAGTGAAAAACCGCACTCGTATACACAATAAATAAGTCACGCGAGATGAGAATGCCCCTTACCCTCACCCTAAGCCCGCATCTAGGAAGAGCGAGTTGATCCCTTTCCCCGGTCGAAGCTACTAGAAACCCCAAGAGGTTCACCATGAGGAAGTGGGCGATCCCTTCCCTTCTTCTTCTTCTGCTCTGCCTTTTCTCTATCATTGCAGATCAAGGTAAACTCCAAAACTCTTGTCTTCTTTGTTGTCCATTTTCACGAACTTGGCAAAAATGGCAGCCAATTTCTAGGCTGCTTAGAGTGATGGCCCATTTGTTTGACGTTTTGGGTTTTTTTTTTGGGGGGGGGGGTTGGGATCTGCTCTGTGGTTTTCTAGGCCGGAACTTACACGCTAATGCAGAGAGTGATGCCGAGAGTTCCGCCGATCCTCCAAAGGTCGAGGAGAAACTCGGTGCCGTTCCCAACGGACTGTCAACTGATTCTGATGTCGCCAAACGGTGGGTTTTTTCTTTTTCTTTGTTTTTTTTTGTTTTAAATACGTTTCTCTTCTTCTTCTACCGCCGGGTTTACGTACGCGTAATCAATTACATTTAGTGTTGAAATCAATTTTGGTTTTGCAGGGAAGCGGAGTCCATTTCGAAGAGAGCACTTCGCAGTAATGCGGAGAAGTTTGCTTTCCAGGCTGAAGTGTCTCGGCTCATGGATATCATCATCAACTCTCTTTACAGCAACAAAGACATCTTCATCAGGGAGTTGATCTCTAACGCTTCTGATGTAAGCATTCATTATGTGACCTCTGCCCTTCTTCCTTTTGGCTACCGTGAAATTATTGAATTTCAACTCCGATTTGAATGTTTGGAAAAACGAAAAAAAAAAACAATCAATTGTTGAAATTTCAGGCGCTAGACAAAATTAGGTTCCTTTCCCTCACGGACAAGGAGGTTTTGGGCGAAGGTGATAATACCAAGCTTGACATTCAGGTTAGTGCTGCTGTCTTGTATTAGTGGGTTACAGCCTACAGCAAGTAGTAATAGTGTTTGACTAAGGAGGATTGATAAGTAAATGCAGATTAAGTTGGACAAAGAAAAGAAAATTCTTTCGATCCGTGACAGAGGCATAGGCATGACCAAGGAGGATTTGATCAAGAACTTGGGTACCATAGCAAAGTCTGGGACTTCTGGTATGTATTTGCAGAGAGTTCAAACAGTTGATAGCCATGATTTGGTGAGCTGTTATTTATTATTATTTCTGCTGAGTTTATTTTTGCTTCTTCCTTTCTGCACGTAGCATTTGTGGAGAAAATGCAGTCAGGTGGGGACTTCAACCTTATTGGACAATTTGGAGTCGGGTTCTACTCTGTTTATCTTGTGGCTGATTATGTTGAAGTCATTAGCAAACACAATGATGACAAGCAGTAAGCCTTCCTTCTAATTTTATTATTTAGTTTGAATGGAATTAAATTCTCCAACTCATGGCCTATGTGGAATGATTGGTTATGCTCTGCGTGTTTCTTTCAGGTACGTATGGGAGTCAAAAGCTGATGGAGCATTTGCAGTCTCTGAGGATACGTGGAATGAACCTTTGGGACGTGGGACTGAGATTAGATTGCATCTTAGAGATGAAGCCGGGGAGTACGTGGAGGAGAGCAAATTAAAGGTGAGTACTTTGTGGTCCTAAATCATTCATAAGCTAAACGTAGGTTGTTAAGTCCTTTGGTTTTTGTCCCTTCCGTCTTCCCCTGTAAGTGAATACCTACTTGGAAGGTGACATTAGATGCAATTCTTATCTTTGGCCAGTATCTTTGTTTCCTTCGCTCCTTCTTCTTTCTGTTAGTAATTCATGCCCTTTTTTTTTCCCCCTCTTAACATTAAGTTTCTTGGTGCACAGTCTTGCATTATTTATTTATTTATGATTATATTTTTTGGTCATTACCCTTGTATATTTAGTTATCAGTGGGCATTCCCTTACCCTTAACTGGGATGGTAATTGAATAATGGACGACTTTTCTTATTTTTGCACTGTGGTTTATTTTCCAAATGCCTTTTATCATATACATATTTTTTTTTTTATTAGGACAATCACCTTGGTAGGGTCATATGCAGGACATGCCTGTGCACTAATTCATAATTCCCCTTTTCCTCAATTGTTTTTATTCTATTTTATGCTTGCAAACAATAAGTTAAGTTTTTATATCCGTGGGAGAGATAAATTTAATAGTCAAGTTAGTTGGAGGAGTTCATTGTCTGTATGGTAGGATAGTTGGTCTGGGTGGGCTACTGGGTTAGCTCAACAAGTGAGTGATCAGCATTGAAGCTTTCGGTAGGTTTTCACATTTTGTTCTTTGGAAATTACCAATTTGATTGTCACAAAGGGGGAAATTATATTTCCAGGAGCTGGTGAAAAGATATTCTGAATTCATCAACTTTCCCATATATTTATGGGCAAGTACAGAGGTTGATGTGGAGGTTCCTGCAGATGATGATGAATCGAGTGATGAAGAAGAAACGAGTATGCATTATTGATGGCATATTCTCTTTTTCTATGTTATTTATGTGTCATCATGAATATGATTTGATTGCTGTGTGGCTTTCTCATTCTTCAGAAACTTCTGAAGAAGAAGTGGAATCTGAGAAATCCGATGACGAGGATACAGAGGAGAAACCAAAGACAAAGAAAGTGAAGGAAACTACTTATGAGTGGGAACTTTTGAATGATGTTAAGGCTATATGGTTGCGGAATCCAAAGGAGGTGACTGATGAAGAGTATACAAAATTCTATGAGTCTCTAGCAAAGGTAATCTGTTATGTTGTGATGACTGTTGACCTGTTAAAAATGTTTCTTGAATGTACTTATTTGGCTTGTGAATGTTTTGCTTTATTTGGTGACAAAATGTTGTGTTGGTTAACAGGATTTTGGTGGCGAGAAGCCTCTTGGGTGGAGTCACTTTACTGCAGAAGGTGATGTTGAATTCAAAGCTATTTTATTTGTCCCTCCAAAGGCACCTCATGATTTGTATGAGAGCTACTACAACTCAAACAAATCCAACTTGAAGTTGTATGTTAGACGTGTCTTCATCTCAGATGAATTTGATGAGCTTTTGCCCAAATATCTGAACTTTTTGAAGGTATGGATTGACTCATGTGTTATTCTTCTAATTGGGATTGTAACAAGAAGATATTGCAGATTTTGATTATCAAATGTGCCATACATTGGGCAGGGTCTTGTTGATTCGGACACTTTACCACTAAATGTTTCACGAGAAATGCTTCAGCAGCACAGCAGCTTAAAAACAATCAAGAAGAAACTTATCAGAAAGGCCCTCGATATGATCCGTAAAATTGCTGATGAGGATCCTGATGAGTCAAATGACAAGGACGGGAAAGGTAGTGCAACAATTTGGGATCTGTGTAATTGGCTGGGTCACTTGACATGTTGCCTGAGATGTTATCTGTTTTTGTCTTATGGACTATAACATACACTGTTTGGCTTATTATGATCCTTCAGAAGAAAATAAATTTTTATTTTGTCTGCTAATCCATTTTGTTTTTATTTTGTTGTTTCCAGTTTTGGAATTGTGATGTGATTTGTCATTGATGGTGTAATAACTCAATGGTGCAGATGTTGAGGATTCTGCTGTTGATGAGAAGAAAGGTCAATATACTAAATTCTGGAATGAGTTTGGCAAGTCCATCAAACTTGGCATCATTGAGGATGCAACTAATAGGAATCGCTTGGCAAAGCTTCTCAGATTTGAAAGGTAAGTACCTAATTCTATGCATTTATCACCATATTCTGCTCCAGGGTTAGTGTTAGAGTCAGTGGTAGCTTAACTTGCATGCATCCCTTCTTGCAGCACCAAGTCAGATGGCAAATTGACATCACTGGATCAATACATATCAAGAATGAAACCAGAACAAAAAGACATCTTCTACATAACTGGACCAAACAAGGAACAATTGGAAAAGTCTCCTTTTCTTGAGAGGCTTAAGAAGAAAGGATATGAGGTAGTGTTTCAGAACATTTTGGCATATTTTTCCTGCATTTATTTACCCTACTTGATTTTGTGGTATTGGAATTGAAGCCTTTGTCTGGTAGTATGCTTATGTTTGCTTTACATTTTTCAAATGAGCTGTCACCAGGTTATATTCTTCACGGATCCTGTTGATGAGTATTTGATGCAATATTTGATGGACTATGAAGACAAGAAGTTCCAGAATGTCTCCAAAGAGGGTCTGAAAATTAAAGGCTCAAAAGAAAAGGAATTGAAGGAGTCATTCAAGGAATTAACCAAGTGGTGGAAGGGTGCTCTTGCCAGTGAAAATGTGGATGATGTAAAGATTAGCAATCGTTTGGATAACACACCTTGTGTAGTTGTAACATCAAAGTATGGATGGAGTGCAAACATGGAGAGGATAATGCAGTCTCAGACATTAACAGATGCTAGCAAACAAGCATATATGCGTGGCAAGAGGGTGCTTGAAATTAACCCTAGGCATCCAATCATCAAGGAGCTGCGTGAGAGAGTGGTGAAGGACCCTGAGGTACTTCTCCCTCAATATTTCTTCAATAGTCTGTGTGAGTCTTGTTGCATTTTGGAATGTGAGCTTGAGTTTGAATCTTTTTGTATCCTTTGTGAGTGTTTTTTTTCCCTTGTTACTGTCAAATTTTGGCTTGAACTTTTGCAATGGTATCCTTCCTGATTGGATGTTTAAATGGAACCCTGAACATGAAGTGGGAGGAACTCTAGAGTCTTAGGAATCACAAGAGGCTTTTGGCTAAGGGGCCTTGCAATGACCTTAGAAGGGGTTGGATCTGTAGGTTGAGGCTTCTGTTACATCTGGCAAAAGTTAGGATTTAGACCTTAAGACCATTAGCTTGTAGTCTGTAAAGGGGAATCGTGCAACGCAATCTTTATTTTATATCAATTGATAGAAATTTTGTTTTATTTTATCAACTCCGATTTCCACTAGCATGTTTAGACTTGTGCATGGAACCCATTGGTGCATCACTTATTATTTACATGTCGAAGTGTCTGCTTGAGTAATTTTGAATTTTTTCTGCAATCATTTCCTTATGAGAGAATTAGTTTTAAGAATTTGAGCTTTGGCTGTAGTTTCTGTTGTTTAATCACACTACGCATATGTACTCAGGATGAGGGTGTAAAGCAAACCGCACAGCTTATGTATCAAACAGCATTAATGGAGAGCGGATTCATGCTCAATGATCCAAAGGATTTTGCTTTTCGAATCTATAGCTCTGTGAAATCTAGCCTAAACATTAGTCCTGATGTGGCTGTTGAGGAGGAAGACGACGCTGAAGAAGCCGAAACAGAAACTGAAACAAAAGAAGCTGATGCCGTGCAGAAGGGTGAAGATGAAGCTGCCGAGGATGATGAGGCTACAGAGCCATCTGCTGTGAAGGATGAGTTGTAGATTGCTTAAAGTGGGGGCTGTGCTTCAGTCCTCGTTGCTTTTTAAGGGTCAGTCCCTCTTCTTGTAGTACAATCTCTTAAAACAAGTCCAAACCATTCGCTGCACTATGCGCCGTTTCTTCGATAGACTTCGAAAACACTGCATTGCTGGGTCATTGTACTTTTCTTATTAGAGAAATTTTGCCTTTTAGTATCTAGTTGATTACGAATTGGCCGAACCAGATGTGAGCACGGAAGTACATTAACTGGAAAATTTCTCTTATAATTCCCTAAGTTTTTGGTTCGGTTTGGGGGGGGATTCAAGTGATACTTCTCGGTGATAAATTGCGGATTTACCACGTAAAAAGAAAATTGCAGTTTCGCAAAACTTATAGACCAAAACAGGCATAGAGATTTGGCGGCGGAATTTTACTATGATCTAACGAGTATTGTTAGCTAATAAAATGTTCTTACTGCCACATTTCCGCTCATCAGCGTCGATGGAAAAATGAGATTGTTGCCCTAAAATGCGAAGCCCACGAAGCAGAGGCGCGTGGCTCGGAATTTTAGATTGAGCTTTTGTTTTATTATTATTATTATTTTAAATTATAAAGCAGGGTTGGTCAGGGCGAGCAGTCATACCTCGGTGTCTTTGCACTAGTGTTCGGCCTTAAAGGTCGCATTCTTTCAGGAGTCCTAGCATAATGTGGGGAAGTAGGTTATTTTCTTGTTAGAGTGATATTTCCGTTCGGCCAGCTCCTGGGCGGGAATTGGGATTAATGAAGTTTGATTGGCCTTGATACTGAACTCAATAGAAAATTTTGCTTCGACACAAATTTCGTTTAACTCTTTTAAACACAATAGAAGTTTATATTACATATAAAACATCTTATATAACTTAAATGAAATTGATAGTAATATAAAAAATATTTGTGTAAATTTTATTTATATAGTATAAAATATTTTATATGTTGTATAAAATTTTATTATATCCTATGAATCCATAAAATTGTCTGTACGGTTGGGTGGCATCACAAAGACAAATTTGAAAAAATAATTTGATGTGGAGGGTGTACGTTATCATTTTAAATAAATGTGTCAACACTAATGGGATCAAATAACCATACTAGATGACTATCTCTTTAGAATCATTTATTTCAACGAGGAAAAGGATTGGTGGCTAGTGGCCTGTTTTCGTGGCCTGAATGCATCCGTCAGCGAATTGTCGGCTGCATGCGTGCCACCAAATTGCATGTCATTTGCTTAAACTCTTTTCAATAGTTGTATTCACGTGTATGTGCTTGCAGCGACGGGTTTATAAATTTTTTTTTTAAGGAGACAAATTTTTATGTATAATGGATATTCTTTACATTGTCTAATACAAAAAAAAAAAAAAAAAGTGCTTTCTATTGTAGTTGTTATAACTAGTAGAATCAAAGCTAGTTTCAAAGGCAAATACACTTATAGATATATATAATATAGTTCTGTCTTGACCAACTTCCGTGAAAGTTCACTAATAAAAAAACTTAATTGAATTCATTTCTATTCATAAATAAAAGTTAATAATATTTTTTATAAAAAAAATGTGGATTAATAATAAAAGGCCCCCAATTGAATTTTAGATTAAACTTTTGTTATTGTTGTTTTTGTTGTGAGCATACAAATTAAAGAGATTTTGATAAATGAAAAATTTATTAAGGAAACTTTAAGAGAGAGTGTGGAACAACCTTAAAAGAGAGGAGGGACAATAAAATTAAAAAAAATATGGGAAACAAATCTAGAAACTAATCAAATGTATAAGTAGTAAAGGGGGTCAAGCTCTACATAGTTTTGTCAAACACCAAGGCTCTCCGTACCGATCGTAGTTGGTTTATAGGAGCTGATCTAGGCTGGAATATAGAGATTTATACAGTTTTGTGGGATAATTGGTGCTTTCTAGAGTTGATTTTTCATAAAGTTTATAAATTTAAGAAGGTAAAACAAATATAACTGTATTGGTGAGAGGGGACGACACTAGAGATGCCAAAACTTGACACGATCTAGTGGGTCGACGTGAATCCACCAAAAAAAAAAATATGATACAATTATAATTTGACTTACACATAACACAACTTGTAATGACCTGACCCAAAAGTGATTTGAATTGGAATTAAACCTGATGGGACAACCCAGGAAACATCACATTCGTTAGAAGTTGAACATTTTTTTTTTTTGAAAAAGAAAATTATTATTTGATTTTTTATATTTTTATTTAATACTTTATTTATATATAAATAAAAAATACATATTATACATCTATTATTTTATTTTTATATATTATATAAACATATATATTATATTTAATTTATATAATTTTTTATTTAATATATATTTAATTATGTTATATTATTTATTTTATATAATTATATATAAATGTTTATGTTATATATATATATATATATATATATATATATATATATATATATATATATATATAATACAAATATGTATAATATACTTGTATATTATTATTATAATTTAATATGAAACAAGTTAAAAGAAAATAATATAATTTTACTTATTTTAATAATAATATAAATAATAACATATAATATATATAAATAATAATATAATTTACCTTTGATAATATAAAAAATTAGTTAAAAATAAGAAAATTAATCTCTTAAAATTTAGTATATCTAATTACAAGTATGTTAAATTCACTTGAATTTGAGTAACTTATATTCAAACTTGACCTAAAAATGAGATATGACATCCAAGTAATTAGATCTAAAATGACTAGAACCCAAAGTGAACAAACATGAATCCTTTTAACTTGACAATGTGGTTGTAATTGTTTAAGAGAATTAGTTAAATTGAAAAAAAATGGAATGATTAAGGATTAACCAATAGAAACTTTTGTATAAACATTGATATCTTATTTTTGAAATTTTGTATATTATGCTTCATTAACTGCACCATAATGTTATAATTTGAATGAGATAAGAGTTTTTAACATTCTATTTACAATAACTAAATTTGCTATAGGTGTTACCTGACTTTTCAAAAATTGAAATACTTGCAATCTTGGTTGTTATGTAAGATATTGATAAATTTTGCTCTTTATCATGGTAGAATTTTTGAAATAAAGCCTGAGATTCAGTATATAGGAGGAGAGCTCCACTTTCTTGAAGCCATTAACATTGACAATATGTTAATGTTGACTATAAAAAGGTATTGTGAAGAGGCTTGGTTACACAAATGTAAAAGGTATCTATACAAATTTTGTCATTAAACCTTAGACAGAAGTAAGCCTCTTAGTAGGACATTTGATAAACCTTAATTGGAAATACTAGATAATTTGGTTGCATTAAGAGAATACCTTGTACAAATGTATGTTATGCATGAGGTTGATGATCTTATAATAATTAAGAGCACTAATGTAATTAAGCCTAATGAAAGTGGAGATGATGTAGAGCCCAATTAGTTTGAAGCACATGTAAATGGGATTGACACACAAGACAATATTGTCATTGATGCCACTAATTATGCTAATCAAATGGGGATGGAAGGGTCTACGACACTTTGAATACAATGCTCAATGATACTAGTTTTTTTTATTGGAGATAATGAGGGAAAAAAGGCCAAAAGATAATAAGGAGGATATTAAAGTAAGGCAAGAGATTGTGTTTAAGGATTTGGGGCATCAAAGGGCCAGATGTACTACTATTGAAGGTGTTGATAATGTGAGTGAACATCAAAGTAAAGAGAATCTGTGTAAGAAACATTATGAGGGTGATATAGATAAAAGTGATGAAGACCCTAATTACATTCCACTCGATGAGAATGATATTAATGATGAGTTAAATGATGATGACTTGTTAATAGGTAATAAGGAATTTGTAGATGCAAGGAGGAAAAAGATATAACTTAAGAACATGATAACTATTAGTTATGATGCCTATATAGAAGGCAATGTTAAGAAGGTTACAAAGCTTATTAGCATGCCTATAGTTGATCTTGAACAAACCAATATTGAGGGTGGATGATAAAGTGAGTATAAAGATTCTGATGCTAAAGTTAACACATTGGTAATATAGAAGAAAATGATATGAAAATTTAAACAAAACAAATGCATAGGAGAAAAAAGAAAAAAGAAAATGATCCTTCTTATGATCATAAAACATTAGAGTTCATTATGAAGATGAGGTTTGAATAAGATGACCAATTTAAAAGGTGTATCCAAAGATATGCGATCATTAATGACTATCCAATAAAATGGCACAAATTTAGAGAAATGTGATAGAGGTTGGACATACTACTAGTTGTCTATGGTATGTCTTTACTTGTTAAGGTAGAAGAAAGTTGACTTTCATAGTTAAATCTATGTATAACATCTACAAGTATTGTTATGTAATGAAGAACAAACAAGTAATTCCTGAGTGTTTGGCTAAAGAATACCTAAGAAAATTTAAAAGGAATCTTTAGTAGCCAATGAAAGATATGATGATTAACATTAGTAAGACATATGCACTTATTATCACACAAATGTATTGCTATAGGGTTAGGAAGAAAGTAATGGAAATGTTGACATGATCTATAAAAAGAGCATTACAACTGACTTAGATCTTATGGGACAGAGCTAAAACTAATAAATTAAAATAGTCTTTTCAAGCTAGAGATAGACAATTTAGAAATTGATCCTAAACCTATATTCCATAAGTTTTACATTGGTTTTACAACATTAAAGGAAGGTTTTAAAGCTAGGTGCAGGCCAATAATAGGACTAGATGATTGCTTTCTAAAAACCTTTCTAGGAGGTGCCTTGTTAAATGCAATAGGTAAAGATGAGAACAAACAAATGTATCCTATTGCTTGAGTAGTTTTGATAAAGTGTAATATAACTAATTGGCAATAGTTCGTAAAGCTACTTAAATAAGATCTTGGCCTTTCAATTGGTCTTGGATGGACAATCATAAGTAATTAGTAAAAGGTATGCTAATCAAACTCAATGACATTAAGTTAATATTTTGTTTTTTCAGTGATAATTATAATTTATCTATAATTTTGTGATAAAAAAGCAACTAACCAAATGGTTTGTTGGTGCAAGGTATTCTTGACACTATAAAGGAATTATTACTACATGTAGATTATAAAAATTATATTAGACATGTATATGCAAATTGACATAAGAAATTTAAGGGTCATTTTTTGAAAAATTGATTTTAGAGAGTTATTAAAAGTACAAATGAAGCTAAGTTTAGTAGTCATTAAAGAGATAAAGGAATTAAGCCCTACAATCATTTTATGATTTTGCTAATAACAATGTCATAAAGTTTGTGAAAGTATACATCAATACTTGGCCCTAATGTGACATTGTAGACAATAATATATTTGAATACTTTAATGCTAATATTACTGAGACAAGGACAAAGAGTATCATCAACATGTTAGAAGACATAAGAATTGCTTTGATTGAAAGAATTAGGTAGAAGAAGAAGTTGATGGAAGACAAGGTTGATGTAATCTATCTTTGGATTAGGTAAAAGTTTGAGCAAATTAAACTTGAATCCATGTCGTGTTTTGTGAGATTAAATGAGAATGTGAGGTTTGAAGTATTCGACAATAATGACAAGCATATTATAAATGTTGATTCAAAATTATGCATATGTAGAGTCTAGGATTTGGTAGGGATTCCTTGTAAATATGTTATGTTATATATTAATAATCTAAGGTAAAAGTTAGATGATTATGTCAATGGTTGTTATAAAAGGGCAACATATATAGCAACATAAACATGTTTATTGAGCCTTTAAATGGGTGTAATATGTGGCCTACAATTAAGAACTACATAATGCTATAACTTCCATTTAGAAACATCCTTGGTAGACTAAAAAGGTTAAGGAGGAAGGGCATAAATGAATCTCTCGATAATGATGAACATATGTCGAGGGCAAAGATTGAGATGTGACACAAAAAATGTAAGCATTTTGAACATAATAGGAGAGGCAATCCAAGTATTAATATTCTAACACCAGATAAAAAAACAATAAGTCATTTTGAAAATGGTACATCTTCTGTTGATTTATGTATTACTAAAGTCTCATGTTTTGATACGTACTATTTGTCACTAAAGTGCAAGAAGAGAGGAAAACCAAGAAAGCAAAGGACTTTAAATCAACAATTTCATGCAAGCCAAGTATTGGATTTAGGGACCAATTATCAAAAGCTAAATCCACCATTTGTTACTATGAGAAAAAAGAAAAGGTTACAGTGGAGAAGAGGCAAATAAGAATTGGATTTAGTTTTTTTTTTTTTTCTTAATAGAGATTGGAAATGTATAGCTAAGGGTATATGAACTATACATGTTTGATTAATAATTAAAAATTGATAATGGAATGAATCATAATAAGAGCATTGTTAAATGCTTATGTCATTTTGCAGGAACCTTTCATTTATTTGCAAATGCTAATTTTTTGGACTTAATTAAATTAGTGACATGGCTTCTCAAGTTTTTAAATAATGAAATGAAGTTGTTGGCAATCAGAATAATAGGGCTCAATCATCTAGCATATGGAAATTAATTATGCTATTAAAGTTCGAATTTGTTTTTGTTATCTTTTTAACAACTTACTACTTTTGGTTTATTTAGTTTTTTTGGTCAAGGCCTAAAACTTTGATGGTTAGTTTTTCGCCTAACATAATGTTAGTCAAATTGTTATATTTAATATTCAAATATGAATTAGTATTCAAACCCTTGTATAAACATAACATTTTTGGCAATGTGAATAAGTATTTAAAACCTTTCCCTAAACTTTTAAATATTAACCATTAAATCTTTGATAATTATCCTTCATTATTTAACTATTATTAGATTAAGTTCCAATTACAAACTCTTAATATCTCAAGTTTGAACTTACATTTGAATGAAAGTTCAAATTACAAACTCTTAATTCCACTAATTATATTTATTTACCATAACTCTAATAATTTACCAAACATGGACAACCAAAGGCATAAACCCATTTATAAATCTGTTATTCAAGTGTTTGTTGAATAATAACCAATATGATTAAGAATAAAAATAAATACAATACAACTACTTCTCCTAAACACCTTATCACACCTTTGAGATGAGCATTGCCTTTGAAATATATCTTTACTCTTTTTGGCTTAACATAAGCAACTTTCAATTGACCCAATTCCTCACCCATTAGTTGGATTTCATATTTCTTTGAATTAATTTCTTTCTCCAGTAGTTAAACCTAATTTGCATAAAGATTAATGCTCTTATTAACATTTTTAACTTTAGCCTCTAACCCTTTATTTCTATTCCTTAGTGACCTAATCACCCCTTTAGGAACTTCATCAATTTTTTGATCAAACCATTTCAAAAATTTGCAATCATTATTCTTCCAATAGTGGCATCCTAAAAATTGTCATCTATGGTCATCTTGACTCCATAAGGTATATATTTGAGCTGCCACTATGAATACAATGAATGAGACCAAATCTTGTGCTTGTAAAAGATGACACCCCACTTGCAAATTCCATACTTATGCTCTCCTCCATCTTTGTAATCTTCACCTAATCAACATTTCAATTTTCAAAGGTGCATCTCTCTCTCTCTCTCTCTCTCTCTCTCTCTCTCTCTCTCTTTCGCTCACTCTTTTGCACTCTTTCTCCCTTGCTCTCTCTAGCTCAAAATTTTCATCATATAGTCTCAATTTCATGCTCTACTAATAATTAGAGTTCTAGTGAAAATTTTAAACTGTATAACAAATTTCAGCACTAGTTTGGGACATTTTCTATTTTGGCATTTTCAGATATGAAATTTAAAAAAAATTTCATGTTTTATTAAATTACAGCAAAAGTGATTTATGCCATTTCACAAATTATTTTTTTATAATTTTAATTGAATAATAAGAAGTGGGTTGACCTAAAGAAGTCTACAAGGTCCAATCAGCCTTCCATTTGATATGGATCTTATTAGATGTTTGTTTTTAGTACATTGTATCATATGACCCCAATCAGTGTGCCATGTCATAGCTTTTAATAGTTTATGTTCGTTTGGTTTAACTTATGGTAGATTTGTTAACAAAAAAATTCTATAATGCCTAAATGGTTAAATTTTAAAGTCATTGTATTTTTGTTAACACATAAAAAAATGATGATTTTTTCTTTTGGATATTAAACCTAATGCTAAATATCCCAAATTTGTTTCATTGCTTTTGTCCTAATCCCACTAAAATAATGATGTAGATGAATGATTTATCATAATCTTATTATCTATTATTTATTTATCACTTTATTATCATTTATTTATATTGGTAATAGAGAAAAAGTCAATAAATAATAGTTGGATTACTTATCATTATTCTATTTTAACAATGAATCTTACAAACATTATACTTTTTAATATTTATATATATATTTTTATTTATTATATATATATATATGATTGTATTTTTTATGGTTATAATATTCTTAAGATTGTGTGTGTGTATAAATATAGTAAAACCAAAGAATATATTACTTTGAATAATCATGTCATATAGTTAGAATATTGACCTTTTGGGTAAGTTAAGATAGTCCACTAACAAAATTCTATTAAATTAGCCCCTTACAAAATACTTAGAGAATCTAATATTCTTTAAAAACTTTTTAAAATGATCATTTAACAAAACAATTTCTCCAATACCCATTTTGATACCATAGGAATCCAACTAAACAAAATTGAACAACGAATCCAACTAAACAAAATTGAACAACAAATCCAACGAACTACCATCCAAAAGACCATTATAAATCTTCAAACTAGTAAAATTAAGCATCCTATTTTCAAACCATATAAGCCATTTAAGCTTAATACAAATCAAGAAATAAAAAACCCTTTTATCCAAGAAATCAAACAAAAACTAGCCTTTTTAGAACCATCTTTTTCTTTTACAAAAAGGTAGTTGACACTTAGGAAACACATATGAATCAGACACTTCTTAACCTTAAATAAATAAAGTTTCTTGGCTAAATCCATATTTAGACTTACAGTTTTAGATATTGACATAGAAAACAAACCAAACACATTGAACCAATATAAGTTTAATACTTTTTCTATCTACAAATGAAATATTAATGACATGTCAGAATATAATATCCTTAATTTTTTACAATAGATGACTATGGTAGCCAATGTTTCCAAAACTCATAACAATACTCTAGACAAAACTGTTGCTAAACTCCTAATAGCAAGGTTCTTAAGATAACTCAAAGACTACTAGAATTATTATCTTACCAATGAACAACAAAATCAAATCTTTAGAGTCATACAAACTATAAAAGATAACGTATCCATCTTCAATAGTTTAGGAAACACTATAAAAGATAATGTAGCTTGTCTTATTTTGACCATTTTCTTACATTTTATAGGATACATTTCTCATCTTAGAGATAAAAACATTGAGTTACTTACAAATCTCAAGTGTAAAAGACATAGTAAGTTCCAAAATTACAAAAACACTTTCCTTACAAGAGTCATACTTAGGGAAGACTCAAACCAACCCTTTTGGAAAGAAAAATTCCTTGCAAGACTCCTAACACTATTAGGAGAAAAAACCAGACAAACCATTAGAACTACTTATGGAAACTCCATTCCTTATGATCAGTTAATCTGTGAAAAACTAATCAATTTTACCTAACAAGAAGTATTCAAAATTTGCCAAGACTTCAAACTCCATAAACACCTTAAATGAGAAATAAAACAATCTCATTTTGAAGTTAAAACCTTTTGTCAATAGTTTAACCTAGGAATTCTAAAACTTTCAAAACTTGGTAGGAAAAAGTATACCAAATCTTATTATACTTTCAAAAAATCTTAGAAATAAACTAACAAACAAATCTATTATAATAAACCGAAGAAAACTAAAACATCCAAGTAGTTTGAATCAAACCCTTCTACTTCCAAAAGCCCTCTTAAAGATCTTACTTGTTACAAATGTTTAAAGAAAAGAGGCATATCCAAATACTACAAACTTAATTATAAAATTGAAGAATTACAATTATAACCAAAAATCATTTCCAAATTAGAAGTAGTATTCCAATATATTTTCAAATCTAGTTCCAAATCTGACCCTTCTTATGATTATTCAAACAAAAATTCCCTCCAAACAAATGAATTCCAAACCTCATCTTTAGAAACCAAACCAAAACTCAATGAAATCAACATGCTTACAAAAAACTAGCAAACCTTAATAGATTTTATCAAATGCATCACTAATCCCATACTCCAAAAAGACTATGGAAACCTTTCTTCAAACCTTCCAGAAACAAGAAACAAAAACAACCATACCATCAATTGCTAGACCAATATATGACCTTACTACAATTTTAACTAAAAAAAATACTAGAAAATCAACCCCTACCATATAAGAACTCTAAATAGAAATCAAAACCATAAAAACAAAACTTAGGGAATTTAAACAAAATAAACAAAAAGAAAATAAAATTCTATAACTTCTCTTTGCAAAATATTTAGAAAAAATGTGAGATAATGACCTTAAATCAGAACCTGATTAGGAACCTTAAAACCTAGAAAAAGTTTCAAATGATTTTCTTTTTACTCAGGAACAAGTTAGTTTTAGAAAATATTTTAGCAAAATCACATTAGTATTTTTAAGTAATTTCAAACTAGATACAATTACTCTTTTTGATACTAGTGCAAATTTGAATTGTATTAAACAAGGAATTGTTCCAACCTATTTTCAAGAAAAAAACAATGAAAAACTTTCAGTTGTAAACAATTCAAAAATTAACATTACAAACAAAACTATTGCTTTCATTTAGAATCAACACCTTCAAATTAGAACTTCTTTTGTCCTTATTAAAAATATACATTATATGGTAATTTTAGGAACATTATTCATAAATCTTATCACTTCTTGCACTATCAATTATGATGATATTACTTTCAAAACTAAATCACAAAAACTTCATTTTGCTTTTCTTAAAGCCCCAAAAACTAAGAATTTAAACCTTATAAAAGCTTATTCTATTTATGACAACAAAATCCATAACCTCATTCGAGCCAAAGAGCAAAACATTTTTTGATTACAAAAAGATCTTTCTCTCTAAAGAATCCAAAACTAGTTACAAGACCCTAAAATTTTAGAAAAAATTCTCTATCTTCAAACAAACCCTCTAAAATGAATCTCGTTATGAACTTCCAAATGCATTCTAGAATAAGAAACAACATATAATTGATTTACCTTATAAACCAAATTTTAATGAAAGATAAAATTTTGCAAAAGCTTGACCCATTCAAATGAATGCAAAATTAGAAAGTTATTGTAAAAAAGAGATTTAAGATTTAGAATTCAAAAAACTCATTTCCAAATCTAGATCACCTTGATCATATGCTACTTTCTATATCAACAAGTCAACAAAACTCAAAAGAGGTACTCCTAAGTTAGTTATTAATTTCAAACCCCTTCACAAAACTCTTAAATGGATTAGGTACCCTATTCCCAACAAGGACTTGTTACAAAAACTTTATTCTGCCTACATCTTTTCGAAATTCAACATGAAGTCTAGATACTGGAAAATTCAGATTGATCCAAAAGATAGGCACAAAACTTCCTTTACTATTCTATTTAAACAATATGAATGGAATGCTATGTTATTTAATTTAAAAAATACTCCTTTAGAATTCCAAAGAATTATGAATGAGATTTTTTAACCATATCCAACATTTTTTCTTGTTTATATTGATGATGTTTTAATCTTTTCAAACTTTATTAAACAATATTTTAAACCCTTACAAACATTTTTCTATACTGTTAAATATAATGGACTTATGATATCTTAGTCAAGATATCTTTATTTTAAATCAAAGTTAGATTTCTTAGACATTACCTTTTCAGAGAATCGTTACTCCCATTTTGAACCTCATAAATTTCTTGAAAATATTTTTGTATTTTGAAAACCTAACAATCTATGAATCTTACAAGAAAATGAAAAACTTCATAAGTATTGGAGGATTCCACCTCAAACTATTCCCTTTAACTTTAACCTTAGCATTTAGAAACAAGTACAAAATAAAGTTAAAAGTTCTATAAAAAATTAAGTTCATATTTGAGAAATTAGGGTTTAGGCATAATAGATTTTTTACAATCTACAAGTTCTTTATAAGTTTTTCAATGCTTTAACACAAATCAACGAGCTATATGACCAATGAACTTTAGACAAGAACACTAAAAAATGCATTATAATTATACCACAATGCAACAATATGAATGATTTATGTAGAAAATACCTGATGTTCCAAGTAATGAAAACAATCAAAGATAGACTTTGATACCAATATGGGCACACAGCCACAAAGAATATGTATCTCAAATGGATTATTCATACCCTTTCAAAAAATCAACAAACCCTATTACTTCCTAAAGCAAAACTAAAGAATGAATTACTCTAAATGATTATCATTATTCAAGTCAAGATAGTCCACTAAAGTGCTCGTGACTACTAGCTTTCCAAAAAGTGAAAGCAACTTAACAAAAGGCAGATGCTAGCTCTACAAAAAATTCAAGACTACTTTCAATGCAAAAACAACTTTACAAAAAATAGATGTCAACTTTATAAATTCTCCATGAAATCTGGATTTTGGCAAATTTAGATTGATTCAAAAGATAAGTACAAAATTGCCTTTATTGTTTTATTTGGTTTGAAAAATGTCTCTTAGAATTCCAAAGAATTATTAATGAGATTTTTTTAACCATATTCAATTTTTTTTTTATATTGATGATATTTTAATCTTTTCAAATATTATTGAATAACATTTTAAATATTTATAAACATTTTTTGTGTTGTTAAACATAATGAACTTGTAATATCTCAATTTAAGATATCTTTATTCTAAACCAAAGTGAGATTCTTTGGACATTAAATTTTTTAAGGAATTATTACCCCCATTAAAAGAGCCTTCTCTTTTATTGATAAGTTTCCTAATAAAATTGTGGAAAAATCCCAACTTCAAAGATTCCTAGGAAGTCTTAATTGTGTCTTAGACATTGTTCCAAACATAAATTGTATTGCAAATGCACTACTTGATTGCCTTAAGAAAAATCCTACTTCCTGGACCTTCCAACACACTACTTTGGTCTAATAAATCAAAACCTTAATCAAACAAATCCCTTGTATTCATTTTGCGGACCCTTTGACTCCAAATAGTACGCAAAGATGGTATAGAACAAATTGTACAATTTGTGTCTACATATTAGAATGATTGCCAAAGTAATTATTCTACCATCATAGAGGAAGTTTTATCCATTGTCATGTATATTACAAAATTTTAAAGTGATTTACTTAATCAAAGATTCCTTCCACACATTGATTGCTAATCTATAAATGAAGTTTTACAAAAATATGTTCAAAACCTTACATCAAAGTATATTTTTACTCGATGGCAAGCCATACTTTCTATTTTTTATTTTGAAATTAAGTACATAAAAGGAGAAAGCAATTCTATCCCAAATTTTCTAACATGAGAATTCCTTCAAATTAGAATTAAAGATGCCTAGAAAAACCAATAATAAAGGAAAGGCCTCTATACAAAACCTAATAAGAGTTCAGCCTCCACTCCAAAACTTATGACCTCAACCCAATTCAAAACAAAAACTACTCAAAAACTCATTACTTTAGTATAACCTATAAAAATCTTGTTTGAAAAACTCAAAAAACTAGAAAGTTCAATCTTTCAAAACTTTTGAAAACCAACTTCACATCCAGAAATGGATGGATACCATCTATAAAATCCCATATGTTCTTACAACATTACAAGGTTTATCTACCCTACAAGAACTCTACAAGGATGATATAGGTAAAGTTCTCAATACAAAACTTTAAAATATAACATTTACTTCCTCTTAAAAAATCATCAAGTCCTAAAAAACCCTTTCTTTCTATTGGATTAAGTCTCATTTTCAAAACATTTTCCCCATTGAAATAGGTTTCTATAATAAGAATCCAACATAAACTATTTAAAAAATCTTCCCCCTTATATGGTATTTTAAACCACAAGACCTTTCAAAACTATAACCTTATTACATGACAATATTTGAAATACTTGAATTCACAAAATAGGTTTCTATAATAAGAATCCAACATAAACTATTTCAAAAATCTTCCCCTCTATATGGTATTTTAAACCATAAGATCTTTCAAAACCATAACCTTATTACATGACAATATTTGAAATACTTGAATTCACATTCTACATAAAAAAATGGTGCATACTGATCTTGCATATTCAAACTATCATATACAAAAGATCCTTTATCTTAAGAATAGAGATCAAATGTCATAAAACCCAAACACTTTCCAATTTCATTCAAAACAAAATTGAATCATTACTTGTCTTTTTCATACTAGGGCTACTTATAATACTTTTTTCATTTAAAAGAATAAGGGTAGTCATTCATAATTATTATATATATATATATATATATATATATCAATATATTTTTATACACATGTTATAAATAACAGAATATAAATATTACTTGTATACTTCTAATACAAATTAATATATAAAAAGTAAATAAAAATATATGTTTATATATTGTAACATATAAAAAAGTAAAAAATTAATAAAAATAAAAAAATAAAAAATTAGGAAGTTAACTTACATACTAACTCAAATATGACTAATAAAATGAAACATCATTATATAAAAGATTAAAAAAAATTATATACTTGTGATACAAATTAATATATAGTAAAATAAAAAAATTAGTAAAAAATTAACAAATTAAATTTTGAATATATACCTTTTGACCTAAATCAAAATGATTTGAATCTAAAAATGACTCAAAATTGACATGATCTAAAAATGACTTAGACCAGAAATGACCTTATCCAAACTTGCTTAACTTTACCTATTTGACACATCTACCATTATATTATTAATTGTCTAACATAAATGTGTCTCTCTCTTTGTTTTTTTTTCTTTATAAATTTCATATTTTTCTATAAAGATTTAAAGCTAAGCTTTAAGTTGAAAGTTTGAAATTAAACCTAAACTACTCGAGAAAAATTCTCTAGGCCTTATTTGGGCTAAAGTCAATGTTTTCTTAAAAAATTTGTCATTTGGCCCAACTTATATAAGATTAAGAGCTCTTTAAAATTTTATGAAGCCTTACAAATTTAATGGAAAAATTATATTTAGTACATTTTACATACCATATCTTTAAAAATTATACAAAAATATTATGACTAACATATATTGATTAAACTAAAGGAAATTCAATAATTGACTCTTTTACCTTTACGTATAATCACAAACAACTCCACCCACTATCCTTAGAATAATTTTTATTTCTTATAGTTTACACAACAATAATAACAAAACATTAAAGTAAAAAGAGAAAAGGGAGTAAAATCACTTCCAAACCTAAAACTAGCAAAATCAAACATCCTATTTTCAAACCTTTTCAAACTCCAAAGTTAAAAAAGCATCAAAAAGTAGAAGAACCTTTCATTTGAACACTTAAAGAAAAACTAGCTTTTTTAGAACCATTTTTTTCTTCTCCAAAAAAACAAGTCAATACCTTAGGAAACAAACCAGAAGAATAACCTTCCAAATCATCATTACAAGTTTCCAAACCCTAAATTAACCACGTTTTCTAGCTAAACCCATTTTTGAACTCATAGCTAGAGACCTTGATCTTAAAAATAAACCAAACACATTAAACTAGTACAAGTTTAATGTCTTTTCCATTTATAAATGGAATATTGATGACATGTCAAAATATAATATTCTTAGTCTTCTACAACAAATGACCATGGTAGACAATGTTTACAAAACACATAACAATACCCTAGAAAAAACTATTGTTGAACTCCTAATAGTAAGATTCTTAGGACAACTCAAAGGCTAGTGAGATTACCACCTAACTAGTGATCAATAAGATCAAATCTTTAGAACCATATAAACCACAAAAGACAACATACTCATCCTTGATAGTTTAAGTAACACTATTATAGATGTTGTAAGTTGTCTTATTTGACCATTTTCTTACATTTTATAGGAGATCCCTTACATCTTAGAGAAAAAAATGTTAAGTTATTTACAAATCTCATATGTAAGAAATTTAATAAGTTCCAAAACTACAAAAATACCTTCCTCATATGAGTCATGCTCAAAGAAGACTCAGACCAACTTTTTTGGAAAGAAAAATTTCTCACAAGACTTTCAACTTTGTTAGGAGAAAAAGTCAGACAACCATCAAAACCATCTATGGCAATCCCATTCCTTATGATTGGTCAACCTATGGAGAGCTGATTAGTTTCACCCAAAAAGAAGGATTAAAATATCTCAAGACCTCAAAATCCAAAAACACCTCAAATGGGAAATGAAATAATCCCATTTCGAAGTTGGAACTTTTTGTCAGCAATTTAACTTAGGAATTCCAAACTTATCTGAACCCGATAGGAAAACATATACCAAACCTTATATAAAATCTTACTATACTTTCAAAAGAAACAAAAACAAACAAACTTATTACAGCAAACCCAAGGAAAGCAAAACATCCAAGTTAAAGCAAGAATTAAAACCTTCTACTTCTAAAACCCCTCTTAAAGATCTTACCCATTTCAAGTGTCAAACGAAAGGACATATTCTTAAACACCATAAACTCAATAGAGAAATCCAAGAATTGCACCTAGAACCAAAAACTACTTCCAAACTAAAAACTATACTCCAAAATATTTCTAGTTTCAATTCTGATTCTAACTTTTTATTACTTAGATGAAGAATCTCTTCAAATAGATGAATTCCATACCACTAACTCTTAAGAATCTAAAACCAAAGAGTTCAACACTCTTACAAAAGATCAGCAAACCCTGGTAAACTTCATCAAATATATTACTAATCCCAACCTCTAAAAAGAATATTTGGAAAACTTTCTCAAAACCTTCCAAAAACAAGAAACCAAGTAGAATGTTCCAAATACCATACCATCAACATTTGGACTAACATATGATCTCACTACAATTTTAGGCGAAAAGAACTCAAGAAAATCAACCTTGACCATACAAGAACTCTAAACAAAAATTAGAACCATAAAAATAGAACTTAGAAAACTTAAACAAAACCAATAAAAAGACAATGAGACCTTACAATTTCTTCTCACAAACGCATAGAAGGAACTCAAGATAGTGACCCTA
Source organism: Bruguiera gymnorhiza (assembly GCA_020883675.1). Classification (NCBI taxonomy): domain Eukaryota; kingdom Viridiplantae; phylum Streptophyta; class Magnoliopsida; order Malpighiales; family Rhizophoraceae; genus Bruguiera; species Bruguiera gymnorhiza. The sequence goes on along the minus strand of JAIRCJ010000080.1, from coordinate 41,355 downwards.
AATTAGGACTAGACCAAGAACCGTAAAATCTCCAAAACTTATAAAAAGTTCAAAATGATTGTCTTTTTGCTCTAGAATAAGTTACTTCCAAAAATTATTTTATTAAAATTAGTTTAGTTTTTTCAAATGATTTCAAACTAGATACAATAATTTTGTTTGACACATGTGTAAATTTAACCTATATATATATAATAAAAAGAAGAATTGTTCCAACCCATTTTCGAGAAAAACCAATGAAAAACTTTTAGCTACAAATAATTCAAAAATAACTATTACAAACAAAACCATCATTTTATCTAAAATTAGAATTTTTAAATGAGAACTTCTTTCGTTCTTGTTGAAAATATGCATCATATGGTGATCTTAGGAATACCATTCGTGAACCTTATTACTCCTTATATTGTCAATTATAATGGTATTACCTTTAAAACAAAATCTCAAAACTTGTATTTTCCTTTTTTATGAAATTTCAAAAATCTAGGAATTTAAACTTATTAAAGTTCATTCCATTTACAAAAACAAAATTCATACCCTTATTCAAGCCAAAGAATAACATCTTTTCAGTTTTTAAAAAGATCTTTTTTTTCAAAGAATTTAGAACAAACTACAAGACCTTACAATTTTAGAAAAAAAATCTCTATTTTCAAACCAACCCTCTCAAATGAACTTTGTTCTATATTCCAAATGCTTTCTAGAATAGAAAACAACATTTAGTTGATTTACCCTATGAACTAAATTTCAATGAAAAACAAATTCCTACAAAAGCTTAACCTATCCAAATGAACGCAAAACTTAAAAGTTATTGTAGAAAAGAGATTCAAGATTTAGAATCTAAGAAACTCATTTCTAAATCTAGATTACCCTAGTCATGTGCTACTTTTTATGTCAACAAGTTATTAGAATTAGAAAGAGGTACTCCAAGGTTAGTTGTCAATTACAAACCCCTCAACAAACCCCTTAAGTGGATTAGGTACCTTATTTTCGACAAAAAGATTTGTAAAAAAAACTTCATTCTACCTACATCTTTTCCAAATTCAGTATAAAGTTTGAATGTTGACAAATTTAGATTGATCCAAAAAATAGATACAAAACTATCTTTACTATTCCATTTGCACAGTATGAATGGAATGTTATGTCATTTGGTTTGAAAAATGCCCCTTCAAAATTCTAAAGAATTATGAAAGAGATTTTTCAACCATATTCAAAATTTTGTTTTGTTCATATTGATGATGTTTTAATCTTTTTAAATTTTATTAAACAACATTTCAAATATTTACAAATGTTTTTTTATGTTGTTAAACAAAATGGACTTGTGATATCTTAGTCTAAGATATCTCTTTTCCAAACCAGAGTGAGGTTCTTTAGATATTACATTTTTTAGGGAACTATTACACCCATCGAAAGAGCCCTCTCTTTTATTGATAAGTCTCCTAGAAAAATCACAAAAAAAATTCCAACTTTAAAGACTTTTAGGAAGTCTCAATTATATTTTATATTTCATTCCAAATATAAACTGTCTTGCAAAACCTTTACGTGATCATCTCAAGAAAAATCTCATTCCTTAGACTTCTCAGCATATTACTCTAGTACAACACATCAAAACTTTAGTCCATGAAATTCCTTACATTCATCTTGTAGATCCTTCAACCCCAAAAATTGTAAAAATAAATGCCTTTGAACTAGAACTAGGATATGGAGTTATTCTCAAATAAGTCAACAAAGGTAAGGAACAAATCATTTAATTTGCATATACATATTGGAATGATTATCAAAGCAATTATTCCAAAAAAAGAAATTTTATCTATCGTCATATGCATTACAAAATTTCAAAGTGATTTACTTAATCAAAAATTTCGTTTACACATTGACTGTAAATCCGCAAAAGAAGTTTTGCAAAAAAAAAAGTCCAAAACATTACATCAAAACAAATTTTTGCCTAATTGCAAGTCATATTTTTTGTATTTGATTTCAAAATTAAGTACATAAGAGGAGAAAAAAACTTTATTCCTGATTTCCTAACTAGAAAATTCCTTCAAAACAAAAGTGAAGATACCAAGGAAATCAAAGAATAAAGGTAAAATCCCTATTCAAAATCTATAAGAGAGCTCAACTTCTACTTTAAAACCTATTCAATCCAAAGTAGAAACCAATCCAAAACCCATTTCAAGTTTACCGATAAGAACCTAGATTGAGCAATTAACCAACCAAGAAAGTCAATCCTCAAAACCAAACAAAGAAGCTTAGTCTTTTAAAACTCCTGAAAAATAGCTCTAGATCCAAAATTGGATGAAAAATATCTATAAACTTTAGATGTTCTTACAACATTATAGGGTCTATCTACCTTACAAGAACTCTGATCTACCCTACGAGAACTTTGCATAAAAAACACAAGTAAAGTATTAACTTTTATCTCTAAAAGAGTTTTAAAGCCTTCTTTTAAATATTTTGAGAAAAAAATATTTTCAAAATATATTTGTCATGGAACTAGGACTTTATGATAAAAATCTTTTTAATGTCATCCCAAGAATATTTCCTTCTAAATGTTACTTTAAACCATAAGATTTCTCCAAACCTCAAACTTATTATATGACCATTTTTGAAATAACAAAGTCAACCAAATTTAAACACTTTTACCTTAATAAATCCAATACTAACCCTGCTTATTCCATTTGTTATATATTACAAATCATCTCTCCTAAAAAATGGGGAATTGAGCTTTCAAAACTTAAAACCTTTCCTATTTCATTCAAAACCAAAGCAAACCATTCCCAAACTTTTTCATACTAGGATTATCAATAAACTTGGTATAATATATTTTTCATTAAAAACCATAAGAGTTTCCATTCATAGTTATTCTATTTTAATACCAAAATTTCCAACTGGTTTAAACAGTGGTGAAACTATTTTAGTTCTTCTCTAGATATTCTTGTTCCAAAAGTCAAGAAAAGTTATGATTTGTTCAAAATCAAATATGAACTTTCTACAAATGAAAAAAGGCCTTCTCCACTTTTCCTTTTCTCTACAAAATTCTTCCTTTTATAGGTATTAGCCAGGTACTTTAAATATCAGACCCAAGATGATACTCTTATTCTCATAAGAAAATTCAAAGTGAAATGTTGGGGCTCATTCAAAATCCCTAAAAAACTACTTAAACTTGCCATATAAAATTAGTTGGATAATATAAGTCAACCCATACTAGCCTAGCCATTACAAACCAAGACTCCAAAACACTTTATTTCTTGCACAAAAATCTCATGCAATAACCCTTTTAGCTATAACCCAAACTAAAAGGGAATACTTTACAATAATGCAACAATTATTATAATCCAAAAACTCTTCAAAACAAGATTCGACTAGCTGTGAAAATAGTGAGCCCATTTCCCTTCAAAGCTTGTAAAGTAATGAAGATGACTATTTTATTATACTCTAAAAAATAAAGCATGCCAAGAACAACTAGTTGTAAAATATTCAAAACATCTTTTGATAGTCCTAAGACAAGTATTCAAGGCCATCAAAGAAACTTAAAAAAAACAGCTTTTGGTGTTTCCAAGAAAAGAAAGCTGGTAATTGCTAGCTTTGCAAAATGACAAAACAACCTTTGATGCCTTCTAGATAAAGTGCTTGTGACTACCAGCTTTCCAAAAAAGCAAAGCATCTTTACAAAAAGAAGATGCCAACTTTTACAAAAGTCTAAGACTACTTTTGGTGATTGATTCCATTTGTCTGCTTCAATCTCTCAACTCTCCAACTATAAAAAGGGGTTCAGAAGAAATTCAAGGCAGATTCTATCTTGTCTTCTTCTCTTCCTACGTTGTGAATTTCTTTTTTATACTACTCAAAGTTTTCAATAAGACTTTGGTTTATGTTATTGTGTGCCCTGTATTGGTATCAACACAAACCAAAATCTTATTGAAAATTTTGAGTAATACAGAGAGGAGATTTATAATATAGGAAGAGAAGAAGAAAAGATACAAAAGGGAAGGAGAGGGAGAAAAGTATTAAAACTGGTGAATAAAAGTATCCAAAAGAATTTGCCTTCAATTTCTTCTAAACCCCCTTTTATAGTTAGAGAACCAAGAGATTGAAACAAACAAAAGGAATCAATCGCCAAAAGTATTCTTAGACTTTTGTAAAGTTGGCATCTTCTTTTATAAAGATGCTTTTGCTTCTTTGGAAAGTTGGTAATCACAAGCACTTTGTCTAGAAACCACCGAAAGTTATTTTGACATTTTGCAAAGCAAGTAGTCACTAGCATCCTTCCTTGGAATCACCAAACACTACTTTTATAAAGTTTCTTTGGTCATCTTGAACATGTTTTGGGATCACCAAAAGATGTTTTGCATTCTTGTTGAGGTTATCCTTCTATCTAAGTTTCAATGTTGGCTAGTCTTTCTACACTAACTAGATTTTCTAGATCATCAATATTAATTGGATCATCTAATTCATCTAGATCATCCGGAAAATCTAATAGGTCGTCATAAAGATTTGGGTTATTTGGATCCTAATACTTGTAATGTTGGACTAATTCATTATACCAAATATTTATCTTAAGATTAACTTAATATAGAGAATTTCTTTCCATGAAAATCATTTGAACGGAATCTCCTGCAGCCAGAGTTAATATTACTTAGACATTTTCTAAAACCAATTTTTGGCATGTACCCTAGATCTCCATTTTTGTATTTGTTAGACTAATAGAGCTGAGTAATCCCAAATGTTTTGTCAAGTAAGATTGGGTTTGTAGTAACTTTGACCATGCATAGAGATCACATTTCTTACTAGTTCAATTCCATTAATGAATTCTAAAGTGAAGATTATATACTAAAATTCATATAGTGTTCTCCATCAGCCATTAATTGTAATCCAAGTGTTATTTTTTTGCCCACTTGGTCAAACTAGTCTAGATTTGTAAAAATGATTTGGTTTAGCATATCATGATCCATAAGAAATTAAAGAGTCATCTCTAGATCTTTAAATTTGGAAAAATTGTAGAATTCCAAATCAACATTGGCTTTGTAGATTGAGGAATCCAATCGATATGAGCATGTTGTTCTATTTATTGGAACTTCTCTAGATGTAAGGAGTTGTAATGGACAGTTTGGACCTTGTCTTGGTAGGAAGTAGTTTGTTTCACACCACGTAGTAATGCCTTGATATGCTGAATGAGTAGATGCACCTATTCTAAGAAATTTTTGGATTGTAATGAATGTTTTTTTCAAAATATTTTTGTCTTTTTTGATTTACTAAAAATAATATATTTTCATAGTTTTGAAAATGATGAAAAAAAGTATCAGGGAAGAAGAAGAATTAGCTATAATTTATTTCATTTATCTCAATTTCATTTATCTCAATAGGAGATAAATGTTAGAATTCACTCAAAGATGCACTCATGAGCTTTGAATATTCCAAAGCCAACTCACCTTTTTCTATTTTGTACTCTTGTGCTTCACTCATGCTCAGAGGGTTTTCTATTGTCTCTTTAAGTGATTATAACTGGTTGATGAGCCCATTAAGACCACCAATGTAATTCTACAATTTTGCAAGAAAGCTTTGTTTTTGGGGAAAATTTTAGAGTATATCATCTTCTTGTTTTGGATCAAAACTATAAAATGGTACAAATGAGGTTTTGGAAATTTCTCTAATAGTCATTTATAGGGTTTTTCATAGGATTTTTGTCCATAATTATTGGGTTTTGTACATTAGTCATTTCAATTAGTACTTGACAAACTAAAGTGTATATAAAAAATGTGAGTTCTATGTATTTCCTACATGCCCCCAAAGATCTTGTAATGTGGGAATATATATATATATATATATATATATATATAGAGAGAGAGAGAGAGAGAGAGAGAGAGAGAGAGAGAGAGAGAGAGAGAGTATACTAGTGTTGAAATCAAGTGGTGACAAGTTTATGATATTTGTTCAAAAGTGCTAACTTGAATAATAATTTCATTGAAATATTGTGCAAGACTAAAAATCAAATACTAACTTAATGTGAAATATTACAAATTAATGAAAACAAAAACCAACTTCACTGCAGAATCTTAATTTCATTTAATATATAATGTTAAATTGTTTTATTCATGATGTAATGCTAATTTAATTGGTTAGATCGAATTGCAGTTTTTTTTTCTTTTTAAATTACCACTGCTTGGCTGAACATTAATATTTTAAAGTTAGATAAATTTGAGTTCTTATCTATAATTATTACTCTAATTAATTTAGGAATCTACTAAAAAACACATTACATAGAATTTATATAATATGTTGATAATTGCGCATTTTGGTCATTAAGTAATTAGTATTCCAAAATCCACTTATAACTTTGCAATTAAAAAAGTTTCAGTTACAAATAGTTAGTATATGCATGCCCTTATATGTTGTGAAAAAATAAACGTAGATTTTGATCAAAGTTGCATACTTGTTTCAATATTTGCGGAAAAAAAAAAGGGAAAATAAGATATAAGGCAATTAAGGAACTTGCTGTTCCACTGTAAGTATAGTGAATGGCTGGTTAACTCCATAATATACCAACTCTAAATTTTCAAAGAGTACTAAATTTACTACTTAATACAACAAGCAACTGTGCATGAATTATAAGTTTATAACCAAAAGAAACATCAACATAAGAACGTCTAAAAACTTGGAAATCCCATAATCTTGCTGAGCAAGCAAAGGTAACTAAGCATATATAAAAAAAAAAAAAAATCATAATTCGGCCTAATTGTGTGTAATAAATACTTGAGACTAACACTAGGCAAATCTTGGTTAGGCTAAAAGATGGATCAATACAAGGTTCAAGCTAATATTTGTTTTCTCATTTAATTATTTAATTCACATGTATGAAAACTAAAGATCATGGATTAAAACAAAGTTATGTTGGACTGAAGTTAATAAAAACAAATTTGTAAGCTCACCAACTATTAATCAAATTCAATTTATATAATGCTAAGTTGCATTGAGAAGCACAAATGGGTTGCATGCCTCTAGTCAAAGGCATAGAATTAGCGGTATCACAATTTGAATTAATATAAAGAAATTGAATCAAAACAATAGATATTATTCGTCAAATTAAATGTCATAATTATTCTTGCAAAAAACTATATAATTGTAAAGCAATTTAAATGATAAAAGAATCAACATTGCTGGCAACAAAAATTCTGGGGGCTTAATTATTCTTTTATTAGATATTATTCTTTTACAGTGTGTAAGTTTCAAAACTTGAAAGAGAAGAAAAATTCTTTGCAAACTTGCAGACGTGCTTTTATATTTTTTCTCAAAATTTTACAATACTAAGAGGTCCAATTGTAGCCTAGAAACTCAAGCATTACTGTGTTCATTATACTGAAAAAAAAGATACTTATATACAAATAGATGTTGTAAATAAATCTAAAAAACTTATAATTATAAAATTATATTATATAATAATAAATTTTATGAATATACTTCATAAATTCTTATTTATTTATATTTAATTTGAATATGATCTTAAAAAAAAGAGAATTAATTATAAATAAAATTAAAAAAATCAAATATTATCTATTATTCTCAAATTTTATATTTAATAACTCCTAAATTATATCTTTTAGTTTGTTTTTAATTTTTCTCAAAATAGAATTGTAACATCCAAGTTTGCAATGCACAAAGAATAATCCAAATTGTGGAAGGATCTCTCCTAGAAGGAATGAAAGTAAGTGGCAAACCAATTATTAATCCATTTTATAGTTTCCATTTTTGTGAAAAACTATCACATAAATAAAGTTAAAATTTCTTATTACTTTTGATAATATCTATATCTATATATATACTACATTTAAGTTTGCATGATATATGAATTCTACACATTTAATACAAAAAGTTAAAATAATAAAATTCAAATTATAGTCCTAATAATAATAAATTATATTAATTTATTTTTCATTTAAATATTAAAAATATTTAAATAAAATTAAAATTAATTTTAATATTTAAATGAAAAATAAATTAATATAATTATTAACTATAATTAATATTTTAGTTAATTTAAGAGTTTTTAAGTTTAAAATTATTAATTTTTTCTACATTTCGATAAAATAATTTTAAAGATTTAATTACAATTAAAAAGTATAATTCTATGAATTAAATATATATTAATTAATTCATAAAATTTTATTTTTATTATAATCAATTTTTCCTAATAATAAGATTCTTTATTATTTTTAATTTATAAATTTATAAAAAATTATCACATAAATAAAGTTAAAATTTCTTATTACTTATATATATATATATACTACATTTAAATTTACATCATATATGAGTTCTAAATATTTAATAAAAAATAATATTAGAGTTATATTTCTAATAATAATAAATTACATTAATTTACTTTTCATTTAAATTTTAAAAAATAATTAAATAAAATTAAAATTAATTTAACTATTAATCATAATATTTCAATTAATTTAAGAATTTTTAAGTTTAAAATTATTAATTTTTTCTATATTTCAATAATATTATATATAAGTGATTGATTTAAATGTTTTTAATAAATTTAATTGTTGTTTTCAACATAGAAGTTAAAATTTTACTATATTATTTTAATGATGGGATCAATATTTTGTTAAGAATTTTAAAAAACATGTAAATTTTTAAATAAAGCATCCAATATAAAAATAAAAATATTTATTTATTATATTACTTTTTACCGACACACTATTTGATTAGTATATTCATAAATAAAAATTATGTATATAAAATTTAAGAATTTTGCATGAACTTTATGTAATCTAATGTGTTCAACAAACTGATTAGAAGTGCGGGAATATGTCCGAATCTGTTATTTTCACTCTTTTCGTGGGACACATTTTGGGGTATCCACGCGAGTGCAGTGTCCAATTGGCAAGCCCGTAAGAATCTTTATGCTTCACGGTGCAAGAGTTATCGATGGCCCCGATGGGCTTATCCAGAAAATGCTAAACTTATATGTATAAAATCGTATGAGAAAGAGTCAAATTCATGTTACAATTCGATATGGTTAGATTCGCTTGATACTTGCTTGGCAAGGACACGAAGGAAACGGGTCAGGGACTTTCTGGCAACAATAACAGCAGCGTTTCCTCCCTGCCCCTTTTCCTCAGCATCACCTTCTTGAACTGCATGCACTTTTCGGACAAGCTTGCGCAGTTCCTGCTCTGAAGATGCCACGTTCAGAAAACTTGATAAAAGCTTTAAGCAGCTATACAATTAAACACTAGTGTATAAGCCAAGTCCTGAAAATCGATTCTGTAGCTAAAAAACTAGATGATTTGTTTTCTTCAATAAGAAAAATTCACGAGAGCTAAGTAATCGACAAGGTTATGACAAGAACAGCAGTTTGACAAGTTCCTAGTTGGAACCACAGAGAATGGTGGGACAACATTAAACATACTAAACCTCCTCCAGCCCAGCTCTCCATATGCATGAAAATGTGAGAGAATTAAGTAAAATGCAACTTGTCAATCATTTTGATTTACTTGTACTTTTTTTTTTTCATGTCAGACAATTCCATCAAGTATCACACAGTATTCCATCAGATATCACACAGTATAATTTAATAGCCTTTAGCTGGAGGGGTTTCATATGCCAAGTGTATACATATAAGGATTATAGCAGCTAAATCGGTAAAGTTCATATTTCACTGACCTGACGGTCAAAATTGATGATTTGAGTGGCATAGACTTCATTGGTGATTGCTGGATCTTTATTTACCAACCCATCAAACCATCTGCTTGCAATTTGAATGTACTCTTGTGAATCCTGAAAACAAATTTCAACAACCAATGCAAAGATGTCATCTCAAAGCCTAAGATCTAACTAAAGCTGCAAATTCTGTTTGAAATTTTCATTCTAATTAGGCTCAATCTTGGCATTTTTCTTTCAGCAAAAATTATGCATGTTCACTTAATTTCCAATAAGATCCTTGACATCCTACCAGGTCAACAACATTATGTTCCAACTAAATATCTCTGTTGCTAAGAGTCTGGTTTGCCTATGCCTAAACTAATTAATCTCAAAATTTCAAAAGAAATAGTATCAACAGAAACAACTTGTTAGTTCAGTGCAAAACTCTGTACTAGACGGGTCAATCCAGACTTAAGAAACTCAAGTTCATGTCCTGTATGAGCTTTGATACACTTTTTGTATCTCAGTTGGTGCACTGCTACTGAGCCACTGCTCTTCAGGGCACTTAGGTGAACAATTCCTAAATCCAGTTTCTGGGGGGCAACCATGGGAACGAGATGAAATAGGAATGGAACAAAGGAAGAAAGGACGATTCATTGTAACCAAACCATATTGCAATCTTTTGAATGGAAGAAATGAAAATACAGATTAATTGCCTTGACCTTCAACATAAACATCACTTAGACATTGATTCCACACAAGGGGAGAAGGCATTACTATAAGTCTATACCTCATCTTCCATTTGATACTCAGTTTCATCATCGTCATCATGATCATCCTCCCTAATAATCTCAGTCTTAGAAACAGACAAATCCTCAATCCTGCTCCAGTCCCCATCTTTGGTAGCATGAATCAATGAGTCCATCAATTCAGGTTCAACCTCACGTAGTAGTTTTCCTACAACACGTTTGAAGAAAAAAAAAAAAAGTCAGGAACCAATGGATGTACAATCATGCCAGGAATTGAACACAAGAAACCTAGGCTTAATCAACAGATAATCCAAAGGATGGAGATTAAACTAAAAGTCCCTTGTACTAATTCTCCATCAACTAGTCCTTGCCCGCAGTTATTAGTAAAAGATCAAATTCATGGATTTAGCTGCGTCAATCAGACATTGCATTTTGTTCGATCCCAGCAAGAAAAGAAAGAAAGAAAAAAAAAAAAAAAACCGAAAGTTGTCATTACCAATGTAGTTATATTGCCTCCGCTTTCCTTCTCGGACATCTGGACCTAGCCTCTGCGATCAAAAAGCAAACACCTTAGCTGCAACACGAAAGATTGCGGGTATTAAATAATAACGGGTGAAAGGAGAAGCACCTTTACAAGCATTAAAGCATCGAACACCTCTCGCTCAAGTGAAGCCACTCTAAAATCCCAGACCGAGGCATAGCACAAGTCATTGTCAAACACTAAAATGCTGAAGAAAGAAAGGAAGGAAGGCATGATTGTCTTGGGTTGGGTGTTACCTGAGAACACGTTTAATCTGAGGAGGGGAGAAGGAAGCCAGCTCCATGCCCCAACGAACGGCGCGACGAGCCTCGCGCTTCTTCTGGTTGCGGCTCTTCTTTTCACCAGATTCCAAGTCGCTGCTGCTGCTGCTGCAGCTGTTTTTGTCGTTCTCTCCTTCCAAGTACGATGGCATTTGAAAGTCCGGCAAATTGAGTCCCTGTGATACGTAACGCACGCTCCGATGATGGGTTGAAAGGGCTGTAGCGAAAGGCATACAAACGAAACAGGAGGCGCTGGCATCGGATAACACTGAGAATGGTGGACAGCGCCACTGCCATCGCCATTGCCCCAATAGAGTCGCAGGCCTCATCGCATTCATTTTCCCCTTCCTTTATCTTTGTGAACTTTCCAGTCATCCCAGGTCCTCCTCGTATAACTTTGTTGTCTCCCCCCCCCCTCTCTCTCTCTCCCTCTCTCTCTCTTATTTTTTATTTTTGTTAATTTTTTCGTTTTTTTAACTAATTTCAAGAGTAAGAGAAGAAGTAATCACACAATTCATTCAACCCAATCAAATCATCAAAATTATTAAAATATAATTAAATATAATTTATAACTTAAGTAAGTTTTAATAGCTGGTCTCCAGTCGCGGAGAGTTTTCGGAAACTACAAAAATCAAACTGCCTGTCACTTAAAATGCCGAAGTGTCCACAGGCATTCCGAGGACCAAAGCTTAGAAAAGATTAGGCTTTTATAAAAGCTAGTCCTGACGCTCCGTGACGGAGCCATGGTATCTTGGAAGCCCCCACTGGAAACAAAACTCGTAAGCAAGTTGTAAAAGTTCAATCACTTTGCCCCCACTCAAAATTAGTTTTTGCCCTTACTGATTTTTTGTTTTTCGTAATCTATCTTTTTTTTCTTTCCCTCAAACTCTTGTTTAGTTAAAGTTGGCTTTTTTCATCTACAAAAAATCATTATGGGTTCTACTGTAAATAGGAGAAAAAAAATTGCACAACGCATAAGATATCTCGAATATTTTTGTTTTTTAAAGTCAAGAGAATTTTGACTAATCAAAATTAAGAAATAAATTCAAAAAATAGAGAAAAATAATTCCAAGAGTCATTATTCTAATTTCTTTTCAGTCTTACAGAGTTACGCAATGATTAGAAAAAAAGACAAAAAGAAAAATACCATTAGAAATGCAAAATAACATTCTAGCAGAAACAAGGATCAGAAGAAATAAAGTTTTCTATGATAAGTTAATACTTTCACTTTCTTTTTTATTATAGTTGCATAATCTCTCTTTTTGTAAATCATAATCATATATTGACAAAATATTGATTAAGAAGTTTTCTTTTTATTGATATTTAACTATAAAACAAAAAATATACAAAGATTTTCTCGATCTTTTGTGTCAATATACAAGATTCTTGGTTCCATTTGTTAATAATATATATTTTTTAACTAATTTTGAATGCAAATCAGAAAAGGGTGCTTGATGGTGTTGATTATGAAAAAATTAAACAAAACTGTTAAAATATGAAAAACTAGAAACACCTTTTGAAAATAAAGAATTATTTTAATTGTTATATATTTTTATATATTTTTAATCTTTTGTTCCATATACTAAAAATTGCCCCACACTGACAAAAACTTTTGAATTTGCCACTACTAATACCTGATTCTTCCTGTAATTCTCGGCTCGTCTATGCGTACCAGAGCAAATAAGCATCATGAAAACAAACAATTCACTTTTTGGGCGACTATAAAAATGTAACGATAAACCTTTTACCGTGCACCAACGAATAACCTAACGCTCTTGCATAAGAAGACATTTAAAGGGTGATTCGCAACCAGGGTTTGACAAATATCAATGTTGCATAAACACTTAACGAGGAGTTGCAAGTTAAATTCGAGTTCTCCAGTATCTGCTTTTGCTCAAGCTAAATAACGTGTTCAGTAAAGGAGATGCGCGACACTGCAACAATTGCTGCTGTAGACTCCTCGCTTGACGCGGAAAATTCCAAAAGAATGTGACTTAGGAATACAATGTACACAAGAAATTAAAAAATAATTAGAAAAGATAAATTAAAATTTAATAATATAAATCCTATACCCAACATTTGAAGGAACATTATCTTAAAGTATTCAAGAAGAATATAGATGTCACATTCCAAAAAAGAAATAAATTAGGAGTGATCAGTTAATTTGAATACTATAAGAAAAAATATCTCTTGATAAATTCTTTAATTCTCAAAAGAACAAATAGAGAAAAACTCTTTTTATTTCATTCAAAATTGTCTGATTTCTACAACTTATAAGGAGTGCATCTATTTATAAACTAAAATAGTAATTTTAAAGAAGTATAAATTTCTAGTTAGAAAAAATCCTTATTTTGGAGGAATTTCGAATAAATTCTAACACATACAATAAACTCTTATTTATAAGTAAATGTTGTTACTTAGTCTGACTTATTAAGTATTCAAATTATATTAATTAGACCTAAACTCTCTTTCAAACCTAAATTTGCACCATTTAAAATTTAGTTGACCTGAATGTCCTCAATTAGCCTATTTAGTATTTCTTTAATCTTTTTGACTTTAATTTGTGTTATTGAGTTTTTTGGAATGTACAATAGACCTTTTGCATCCATTGATTTGAGCTGTTATTAATTTGTACTACAATTTGAAAAGGACCATCTCCTTTAGGTTGTAGCTTTGAACGCCTTTGAACTGGGAACCGTTTCTTGCGCATATGCACCCAAACCCAATCACCAAATTCGAACACCACCTTCTTTCGTCTCTTATTGACATGGGATGCATATTGCTCAATTCGCTTTTCAATATGTTATCGTACCTTCTCATACAATTTTTTTATCATGTTAGCTTTGCGTTCACCATCTACGCTAACATACTTATTGACAGGTATAGGTACCAAATCTAAAGGAGTCAACAAATTAAAATCATATACAATTTCAAATGCAGAGCAGCTAGTAGTAGAATGAATACTCCTATTATACGCAAACTCGACATGTGGTAAACAATCTTCCCATGTTTTCAAATTTGTTCGAATAATAGCAAGCAAAAGAGTAAAAAGAGTTCGATTAACCACCTCAATTTGTCCATCAATTTGTGAATGACAAGTAGTTGAAAACAATTGCTTAGTACCTAACTTACCCCACAAAGTCTTCCAGAAATAATTTAAGAACTTTGTATCCCGGTCTGAAATAATGCTCCGTGGCATGTCATGCAAACGTACTACTTGTCTAAAGAATAGGTTAACCACATTGTTTGCATCATCAGTTTTATGGCATGGGATGAAGTGTGCCATTTTTGAAAATCTCTCAACAACAATAAATACAAGATCCCTACCCCTTTTTGTTCGTGGCAATTTTAGTACAAAGTCCATGGATAAATCAACCCAAGGATGGTTAAGTATGGGTAAAGGGATATACAAGCCATAGGGTAAAACTCTAGATTTAGCATGTTTATATGTTATGCATTTCTCACATATCCTCTCAACATCTTGTTTCATGTGTGGCCAAAAGAAATGTTCATTTAGGACATCTAGGGTTTTCCTAACTCTGAAATGACCCATTAGACCACCTTTATAAGTTTCTCTTACAACTAACTCCCATAACGAACTCATAGGCATGCATAAACAATTTTCCCTAAATAAGAAACCCTTATGCCTATAAAACTTCTCAAAAGCTGACTTCTCACATGCTCCATACACATTAGCAAAATTCGGATCATTCATATATAAATCTTTAATATGTTAAAATCCTAATAAGTTTGCAGTAAGTATAGAGATAAGGGCATACCTGCGAGATAATGCATCAGCTACCACATTTTCCTTACCTTGTTTATTTTTGATGATATAGGGAAAAGTCTTAATGAATTCAATCCACTTGGCATGCCTTTTGTCAACTTTCCTTATCCTTTCAAGTGCTTTAATGATTTATGATCAGTCTGGATGACAAACTCCTTGGGCCAAAGGTAATGTTGCCATGTCTCTAAAGCTCGTACCAATGCATACATCTCTTTATCATAAATAAGATAATTAAGGCTTGCTCCATTTAGCTTTTCATTGAAGTAAGCAATTGGGTGCCTTTCCTGCAACAAAACAGCTCTAATGCCAATACCTGAAGCATCACACTCAATCTCAAAAACTTTTGCAAAGTTAGGTAAAGCAAGTAGGGGTGTAGAACTTAATTTTTCCTTGATGCAATTAAAAGCCTTGTCTTGGTCACTACCCCACCTAAAACTCGTGTTCTTTTTGATAAGTTCAGTGAGTGGTGCAGCAATGGTGCTAAAGTTTCTAACAAAGCATTTATAAAAACTAGCTAGACCATGAAAGCTACGCACATCACTAATTGACTTACGAATTGCCTTAACTTTTTCCTCGTCAACCTCGACACCTTTAGAACTCATAACATAGCCAAGAAATATGATCTAATTAGTACAAAAGGAACATTTCTTTAAGTTAGCATACAATTTCTTAAAACGTAAAACACTTACAGTAGAATGTAAATGATCAAGATGCTCTTCTAAGGTTTTACTATAGACCAAAATATCATCAAAATACACAACCACAAATTTACTAATGAATGGATGCAAAACATGATTCATTAGTCGCATAAAAGTACTTGGTGCATTAGTGAGACCAAATGGCATAACAAGCCATTCATACAAACTGTACTTAGTTTTGAAAGTTATTTTCTACTCATCTCTTTCTCATCCTAATTTGATGATATCCACTTTTCAAATCAATCTTAAAAAAGACATATGAACCATGCAATTCATCCAACATGTAATCTAATCTAGGTATCAGGTGATGATACTTTATAGTGATTTTGTTGATTGCTTGAAAATCAACACACAACCTCTAAGTCCCATCTTTCTTGGGTACAAGTAGAACAGGAACAACACATAGACTTATTCTTTCCCTCACATATCCTTTGGAAATAAGCTCCTCAACCTACCTTTGAAGCTCCTTTGTCTCCTTAGGATTACTCTTATATGCTGGCTAGTTAAGGATGGATACACCTGGGATGAAATCAATTTGATGCTCAATTCCTTTATTAGGTGGCAATCCACTTAGAACATCATTAGGGAATACATCTTCAAATTCCTGCAATAGAGCAACAACAACACTAGGCAAAGATAGGTCAAACTTGTTAGTGTTAAAATAAGCCTCCTTATATAGAAGTACGATCATAGGCTATTTGGCATATAATGCTCTTTTGACGTCACTCTTTTTTGCATAGAAACTTTCTCTTTTCTTCTCTTTCTCTTGTGTCCTCATGTTTTCTCCTTTCTTTTCTCTTTTATCAATCTTTCTTTTCTATTCACTCTCATTTTTAATCCTTAATTGATTCTTATAAGCTTGTTGAGGTGATAATGGTACAAGAGTAATAGGTTTTTCATTCATTATAAAGGAATATCAATTCTTGAAGCCATCATGCATAATTTGCCTGTGAAATTGCCATGGTCTTCCTAATAGAATATGACCCACATGCATAGGTACAACGTCACATAAAACTTCATCACAACATCACATAAAATTTCATCACAGTACCTTCCGATAGAAAATGATATGAGCACTTGCTTATTTACCTTGACTTCACCACTCTCATTCAACCATTGAAGCCTATATGGCCTAGGATGCTTCATAGTAGGTAAATCCAACTTCTCAACCATAGTTATGTTAGCAACATTAGTGCAACTCCCACTATCAATAATCATACTACATACCTTATCTTTGATAAAACACCTCATTTGAAAGATGTTATCTCGTTGTACCTCATTTTCTTTCTTTACTTGTACATTTAATGCTTGCTTTGTAATGAGAGCTACTCCATTTAATTGGATACTCCTCTCCATCACTTTCACCCTCTGATGATGGCATAGAATCATCATCTGATTCACTTTCAGTTTTAATATCACCATTACTTCTCAAGATCATTGCACGTTTATTTGGACATTGAGATGCAATGTGACCCTTGCCCAAACACTTAAAACATTTAACATCTCTATTTCTACTGAGTTAGGGGTCAGAATTACCTGACTCCTTGATAGAACCCATATTCTTGTACTTGGATAGCTCGGCTTTGGACTTGTAATTGGCCATCTTGTCCCTTTTACTCCAATTTGGCTTCCAAGATGAGGTAGAACCTGAGTTCTGCCCAAACCGTGTGGAACCTTTTCGTTTGAGTTGCCTTTCAACTTTCATTGCCATATGCACCATGTCTTTTAATTCCACATAGTGTTGCAATTCAACAATGTTGGCTATGTCCCTATTTAGCCATTATAGAAATCAAGTCATGGTTGCTTCTCTATCTTCTTCTACATTCACCCTAATCATGGTAATCTCCATCTCCTTATGGTAGTCCTCCACACTTTTGGTGCCTTGAGTAAGCCCTTGCAACCTTTAGTATAGCTCCTTGTAATAGTGATTAGGGACAAACCTCCTCCTCATGATAGCTTTTATCTCCTCCCATGTATAAATAAGCCATTCACGATTCCTTCTCCTAGTCAAAACAAGTTGATCCCACCAAATAATAACAAAATCAGTAAATTCAACTGCAGCAAGCTTTACCTTTTTCTCTTCAAAATAATTATGGCAGTCAAAAACCAATTCAACCTTCTTCTCCCATTCTAAGTATGCATCAGGATCATTCTTACCTTGGAATGGAGGAATTGTCATTTTAATACTGCCCAAATTATGGTCATAGGTGCCTTGCCTCCCAAATTCTCTTTGATCCCTTTTATTGTTAGCAGTTCTGACCACAGTAGTTTAATCGTCAAATTCATCATCTTTTACATCATCTTCATGGTCATAGGCACGTCTGAATTGTCTTCTTGCTTTAAGAGCCTCATATTCCCTATGCCTCCTTTACAACTTTGCTATTGTATTAGCTTGCTCCTCCATCCTCTTCCTCATATCATTAAATCTGGTATTCATGCACTTAAATTGTTGTTGCATAGCTTTAATCATGAAGGACATATCACCAGCTGCCTCCTAAGCTACACCTGTCTTTGGACATCATAGTATTACTTGTATACAAAATAATTAGGATACCTCACAGAACCCTCCCTCACGTGTTTCACTCAAAAGAAGGTGTTGCACTCCCTCGTGTTTACACTTTTATGGCTTTGTCTTTATATGAACTTTCACTCTTACCTTTTACCACTCGGATTTCCCTTTTCAGCTTTATAAAGAACTAAACAATATAAATCAAGAGTATTGATTTAGAATAGAATAAGATAAATGGCGTAGAATTGAACAAATTAGAGAACAAGGAATAAAAAACGAAAATGGATATCAAGGCAAACGAATTTAATTGACTAAACTCATAAAAATTAGGAAAGGAGTAGTTAAACTTAGAGGACAAACTTGGATAACAAAACAAGAAAATGGATGGCAGAATTGGAGTTGAGCAAGAAAACTTTGTTATTATTATGACCAATATGACCAAACTGTTAACTTTATCAATAACTTGAATTTGATGTCTTCTTCCTTCTTTTTCTCCCTTTTTTTGTTGCTTTTTTTTATTTCTTTTCTTTTGCTCAACACAAAACAATAGTAGAATACTTAGACACAACAATTGGAATTGGAATTAACATGTTTTTGATGATCTCAAACAAACAAGCAAAGAGAAGGATTGCAAACAAATAAAATAATGCATTTGAATGGTAATGCACTTAATAGACAAACTAGCCAGAAATAAATAAATCACAAGGTAGAAAATTGAAGAGTGAAATGATTTATATAATTCTAATCTAAAAATATACAACACAAGAAAAAGTAAATGCAAGGGACTCTAATAAGAAGTTTACCCACCCTCCACAAGCGGAATATGCTCGACCTAATATTGAAACTCGGGATTGCTATTTATAATTTTCTTCCACTAAAATGCAATTTATACAATTAAGTTCAATACTTGTATTTTTGTGTATTTAACATTTTCAAATATTATGTTTTTCTCACCATTCAAAGGCAATGACATTAGCAACAAATTTTAAAATCAAAACATTGCACTTTTTCAATTTTTAGAATTCTAAATTCCTATAGGAATAAATGCATTGTTAATAATGAGTTGAAATTTTGAAATCTTTTTAATTATCTCCTTTGCCTCAATGCTATTTGAAAAGATTTATATAATTTTAGTCAAAATATACAACCTAAGAAAAAGCAAATGCAAGGGACTCTAGTAAGAAGTTTGCCTACCCCCTCAAGCACAATATGCTCGACCCAATATTGAAGCTTGCAATTGCTATTTCTATTATTCTTCCACTAAATTGTATTGCATGCAATTGACTCCAATACATGTATTTTTGTTTATTTAACATTTTCAAATATTATATTTTTCTCACAATTCAAATATAATGGTTTTAGCAATAAATTTAAAAATCAAAACATTGGACTTTTTCAATTTTTAGAATTCTAAATTCCTATAAGGATAAATGCACTATTAATAATGAGTTGAATTGAAATTTTGAAATTTTTTTAATTATCTCCTTTGCCACAAGGCTATTTGAAATCATTTATATAATTTTAGTCTAAAAATATACAACATAAGAAAAAGAAAATACAAGGGACTTTAATAAGAAATTTGCCCACCCCCCTCAAACGCAATATGCTCAACCGAACATTAAAACTTAGGATTGCTCTTTATGATTTTCTTCCACTAAAGTGTAATTTATACAATTGAGTCCAATACTTGTGTTTTTGTGTATTTAACATTTTCAAATATTATATTTTTTTCACCATTTAAATGCAATGACATTAGCAATAAATTTTAAACTTTAAAGAGTGCACTTTTTCAATTTTTAGAATTCTAAATTCCTATAGGGATAAATGCACTGTTAATAATGAGTTAAATTAAAATTTTGAAATTTTTTTAATTATCTCCTTTGCCACATTGCTATTTGAAATGATTGATATAATTTTAGTCTAAATATTACACTTTTTCAATTTTTGGAATTCTAAATTCTTATAGTGAAAAATGCATTGTTAATAATGAGTTGAATTGAAATGATTTATATAATATTAGTTTAAAAATATACAACATAAGAAAAAGCAAATGCAAGGGGCTCTAATAAGAAGTTTTCCTTCCCCCAATAAGCAGAATATACTCGACATAACATTAAAATATGGGATTGATATTTATAATTTTCTAGCACTACAGTGTAATTTATACAATTGAGTCCAATACTTGTATTTTTGTGTATTTAACATCTTCAAATATTATGTTTTTATGACCATTCAAATGCAATTACATTAGCAACAAATTTTAAAATCTAAACATTGCACTTTTTCAATTTTTAGAATTCTAAATTCCTGTAGGGATAAATGGATTATTAATAATGAGTTGAATTGAAATTTTCAAATTTTTTTAATTATCTGCTTTCCCACAATGCTATTGGAAATGATTTAGATAATTTTAGTCTAAAAATATATAATATAAGAAAAAGCAAATGCAAGGAATTCTAATAAGAAGTTTGCCCACCCCCCTCAAGCACAATATGCTTAACCGGACATTGAAACTTGGGATTGCACTTTATAATTTTCTTCCACTAAAGTGTAATTTATACAATTGAGTCCAATACTTGTGTTTTTGTGTATTTAACATTTTCAAATATTATTTTTTTTTTCACCATTTAAATGCAATGACATTAGCAATAAATTTAAAACTTTAAAGAGTGCACTTTTTCAATTTTTAGAATTCTAAATTCCTATAGGGATAAATGCAATGTTAATAATGACTTGAATTGAAATTTTGAAATTTTTTTAATTATCTCTTTTGCCACAATGTCATTTGAAATGATTTATATAATTTTAGTTTAAAAATATACAACATAAGAAAAAGCAAATGCAAGGGAATCTAATAAGAAGTTTACCCACCCCCCACAAGCGGAATATGCCTGACCTAACATTGAAACTTGGGATTACTATTTATAATATTCTTCCACTATAGTGTAATTTATACAATTGAGTCCAATACTTGTATTTTTGTATATTTAACATTTTCAAATATTATGTTTTTCTTACCATTCAAAGGCAATGACATTAGCAACAAATTTGAAAATCCAAACATTGCACTTTTTCAAATTTTTGGTATTCTAAATTCCTATAGGGATAAATGCATTGTTAATAATGTGTTGAATTGAAATTTTGAAATCTTTTCAATTATCTCCTTTGCCGCAATGTTATTTGAAAAGATTTATATAATTTTAGTCTAAAAATATACAACATAAGAAAAAGCAAATGCAAGGGACTTTAATAAGAATTTTACCCACCCCTCACAAGCGAAATATGCTCGACCTAACATTGAAACTTCGGATTGCTATTTATAATATTCTTCCACTACAGTGCAATTTATACAATTGAGTCCAATACTTATATTTTTGTGTATTTAACATTTTCAAATATTATGTTTTTCTTATCATTCAAAGGCAATGGCATTAGCAACAAATTTTAAAATCCAAACATTGCACTTTTTCAATTTTTAGTATTCTAAATTCCTATAGGATAAATGCATTGTTAATAATGAGTTGAATTGAAATTTTGAAATCTTTTTAGTTATCTCCTTTGCCGCAATGCTATTTGAAAAGATTTATATAATTTTAGTCTAAAAATATATAGCTTAAGAAAAGCAAATGCAAGGGACTCTAATAAGAAGTTTGCCCACCCCCCTCAAGCGTAATATGCTCGACCCAATATTGAAGCTTGCGATTACTATTTATTTTATTCTTCCACTAAATTGTATTGAATGCAATTGACTCCAATACATGTATTTTTGTTTCTTTAACATTTTTAAATATTATGTTTTTCTCACCATTCAAATGTCATGGCTTTAGCAATAAATTTAAAAATCAAAACATTGTACTTTTTCAATTTTTAGAATTCTAAATTCTTATAGGGATAAATGCATTGTTAATAATCACTTGAATTGAAATTTTGAAAGTTTTTTAATTATATCTTTTGCCACAACACTATTTGAAATAATTTATATAATTTTAGTCTAAAAATATATAACATTAGAATAAGCAAATGCAAGAGATTCTAATAAGAAGTTTACACACCCCTTCAAGTGGAATATGTTCGACCTAACATTAAAACTTGGGATAGCTATTTATAATTTTCTTCCACTACAGTGTAATTTATACAATTGAGTCCAATACTTGTATTTTTGTGTATTTAACATTTTCAAATATTATATTTTTCTCACCATTCAAAGGCAATGGCATTAGCAAAAATTTTAAAATCAAAAAATTGCACTTTTTCACTTTTTAGAATTCTAAATTCCTATTGGGATAAATGCACTGTTAATAATTAGTTAAATTTAAATTTGAAATGTTTTTAATTATCTCCTTTGCTGCAATGCTATTTGAAAAGATTTATATAATTTTATTCTAAAAATATACAACATAAGAAAAAGCAAATGCAAGGGACTCTAATAAGAAGTTTGCCCACCCCCTCAAGCGCAATATACTCGACCTAATATTGAAATTTGGGATTGCTATTTATAATTTTCTTCCACTACTGTGTAATTTATACAATTTAGTCCAATACTTGTATTTTTGTGTATTTAACATTTTCAAATATTATATTTTTCTCACCATTCAAAGGCAATGGCATTAGCAACAAATTTTAAAATCGAAACATTGCACTTTTTCAATTTTTAGTATTTTAATTTCCTATAGGGATAAATGCATTGTTAATAATCACTTGAATTGAAATTTTGAAATTTTTTTAATTATATCTTTTTCCACAACACTATTTAAAATAATTTATATAATTTTAGTCGAAAAATATACAACATTAGAATAAGCAAATGTAAGGGACTCTAATAAGAAGTTTACCCACCCCCTTAAGCGGAATATGCTCGACCTAATATTGAAACTTGCGATTGCTATTTATATTATTCTTCCACAAAATTGTATTGGACGCGATTGACTTCAATACATGTATTTTTGTTTATTTAACAATTTCAAATATTATATTTTTCTCACCATTCTAATGTAATGGCTTTAGTCATAAATTTAAAAATCAAAACATTACACTTTTTCTATTTTTAGAATTCTAAATTCCTATTGGGATAAATGCACTGTTAATAATGACTTGAATTGAAAATTGAAATTCTTTTAATTCTCTCCTGTGCCACAACGCTATTTGAAATGATTTATATAATTCTAGTCTAAAAATATACAACATAAGAAAAAGCAAATGCAAGGGACTCTAATAAAAAGTTTACCCACCCCCCACAAAGGGAATATGCTTGACCTAACATTAAATTTGGGATTGTTATTTATAATTTTCTTCCTCTACAGTGTATGTAATTTATACAATGAGTCCAATATTTGTATTTTTCTGTATTTAACATTTTCAAATGTTAAGTTTTTTTCATCATTCAAAGGTAATGACATTAGCAACAAATTTTAAAATCTAAACATTGCACTTTTTCAATTTTTAGAATTCTAAATTCCTATTCGGATAAATGCACTATAAATAATTAGTTAAATTTAAATTTTAAAATTTTAATTATCTCCTTTGCGACAATGCTATTTCAAATGATATATATAATTTTAGTCTAAAAATATACAACATAAGAAAAAGCAAATGCAAGGG
>JAIRCJ010000080.1:0-16934 GCA_020883675.1 Bruguiera gymnorhiza | reverse complement strand
TTTTTCTCACCATTCCAAATGGAAATGACATTAGCAATAAATTTAAACTCTAAACATTGCACTATTTTCAATTTTTAGAATTCTAAATTCATAGTATAGGGATAAATGCACTCTTAATAATGACTTGAATTGAAATTTTGAAATTTTAATTATCTCCTTTGCCATCAATGCTATATGAAATGATTTATATAATTTTGTCTAAAAATATACAACATAAGAAAAGCAAATGCAAGGGACTCTAATAAGAA
Source organism: Bruguiera gymnorhiza (assembly GCA_020883675.1). Classification (NCBI taxonomy): domain Eukaryota; kingdom Viridiplantae; phylum Streptophyta; class Magnoliopsida; order Malpighiales; family Rhizophoraceae; genus Bruguiera; species Bruguiera gymnorhiza. The sequence goes on along the minus strand of JAIRCJ010000080.1, from coordinate 16,686 downwards.
GTTTGCCCACCCCCTTTAAGCACATATGCTCAACCTAACAATAAAACTTGGGAATTACTATTTTATAATTTTCCTCACTAAAGTGTAAGTTATACAATTGAGTCCAATACTTGTGTTTTTGTGTATTTAACATTTTCAAATAATATGTTTTTTTCACCATTCAAATTCAATAGCATTAGCAATAAATTTTAAACTCTAAACATTGCACTTTTTCAATTTTGTGAATTCTAAATTCCTATAGGGATAAATGCACTGTTAATAATGAGTTGAATTGAAATTTTGAAATTTTTTTAATTATCTCCTTTGCCACAATGCTATTTGAAGTGATTTATATAATTTTAGTCTAAAAATATATAATATAAGAAAAAGCAAATGCAACGGACTCTAATAAGAAGTTTAGCCACCCCACTCAAGCGAAATATGCTCAACTTAACATTAGAACTTAGGATTGGTATTTATAATTTTCCTCCACTACAGTGTAATTTATGCAATTAAGTCCAATACTTGTGTTTTTATGTATTTAAAATTTTCAAATATTATCTTTTTCTCACCATTCAAATGCAATGGTATTAGTAATAAATTTTAAACTGTAAACATTATACTTTTTCAATTTTTAGAATTCTAAATTCCTCTAGGGATAAATGCATTGTTAATAATGACTTAAATTGAAAATTTTGAAATTTTTTTTAATTATCTCCTTTGCCATAACGCTATTTGAAATGATTTACATAATCTAGGTCTAAAAATATACAACATAAGAAAAAACAAATGCAAGGGACTCTAATAAGAAGTTTGCCCCCCTTCAGCGCAATATGCTCGACCTAACATTAGAACTTGGGACTGCTATTTATAATTTTCCTCTACAATAGTGTAATTTATACAATTGAGTCTAATACTTGTATTTTTGGGTATTTAATATTTTCAAATATTATGTTTTTCTCACTATTCAAATGCAATGGCATCAGCAACAAATTTTAAAAGCTAACTGTTGCACATTTTCAATTTTTAGAATTCTAAATTCCTATAGGGATAAATCCACTATTAATAATGACTTGAATTGAAATTTTGAAATTTTTTTAATTATCTCCTTTGCCACAATGCTATTTGAAATGACTTATATAATTTTAGTCTAAAAATATACAACATAAGAAAAAGCAAATGCAAGAGTCTCTAATAAAAAGGTTGCCCACCCCCCTCAAGCGCAATCTGCTCAACCTAACATTGAAACTTGGGATTGCTATATGTAATTTTCTTCCATTAAAGTGTAATTTATACAATTGAGTCCAATACTTGTGTTTTTGTGTATTTAACATTTTCAAATATTATATTTTTTTCACCATTCAAATGCAATGGTATTAGCAATAAATTTTAAACTCTAAATATTGCACTTTTTCAATTTTTGGAATTCTAAATTACTATAGGGATAAATGCGCTGTTAATAATAAGTTGTATTGAAATTTTGAAATTTTTTTAATTATCTCCTTTGCCACAATACTATTTGAAATGATTTATATGATTTTAGTCTAAAAATATACAAGATAAGAAAAAGCATATGCAAGGAACTCTAATATGAAGTTTGTCCACCCCCCTCAAGCGCAATATGCTTAAACTAACATTGAAACTTGGGATTGCTATTTATAATTTTCTTCCATTAAAGTGTAATTTATACAATTGAGTACAATACTTGTGTTTTTGTGTATTTAACATTTTCAAATATTATGTTTTTTTCACCATTCAAAAGCAATGGTATTAGCAATAAATTTTAAACTCTATACATTGCACTTTTTCAATTTTTAGAATTCTAAATTCCTATAGGGATAAATACACTCTTAAGAAGGAGTTGAACTGAAATTTTGAAAGTTTTTTAATTATCTCCTTTGCCACAACATTATTTGAAATGATTTACATAATTTTAATCTAAAAATATACAACATAAGAAAAAGCAAATGCAAGGGAGTCTAATAAGAAGTTTGCCCACCCTTCTCAAGCGCAATATGCTCAAGCTAACATTGAAACTTGGCATTGCTATTTATAATTTTCTTCCCCTAAAGTGTAATTTATACAATTGAGTCCAATACTTGTGCCTTTGTGTATTTAACCTTTTCAAATAATATGTTTTTTCACCATTCAAATTCAATGGCATTAGCAAGAAATTTTAAACTCTAAACTTTGCTCTTTTCCAATTTTTAGAATTCTAAATTTCTATAGGGATAAATGCACTGTTAATAATGAGTTGAATTGAAATTTTGAAACTATTTTAATTATCTCTTTGGCCACAATGCTATTTGAAATGATTTACATAATTTTAGTCTCACAATATACAAGATAAGAAAAAGCAAATGCAAAGGACTTTAATAAGAAGTTTAGCCACCTCCCTCAAGCGAAATATACTCGACCTAACATTGGAACTTGGATTGTTATTTATAATTTTCCTCCTCTACAGTGTAATTTATACAATTGAGTCCAATACTTGTATTTTTGTGTATTTAACATTTTCAAATATTATATTTTTCTCACTATTCAAATGCAGTGACATTAGGAACAAATTTTAAAATCTAAACATTGCACTTTTTCAATTTTTAGAATTCTAAATTCCTATAGGGATTAATGCACTGTTAATAAAGAGTTGAATTGAAATTTGGAAACTTTTTTAATTATCTCCTTTGCCACGATACTATTTGAAATGATTTATATGATTTTAGTCTAAAAATATACAAGATAAGAGAAAGTATATGCAAGGGACTCTAATAAGAAGTTTGCCCACCCCCCTCAAGCGCAATATGCTCAACCTAACATTAAAAGTTGGGATTGCTATTTATAATTTTCCTCCACTACAGTGTAATTTATACAATTGAGTCCAATACTTGTATTTTTGTGTATTTAACATCTTCAAATATTATGTTTTTCTCACTATTCAAATGCAATGACATTAGTAACAAATTTTAAAAGCTAAACATTGCACATTTTCAATTTTTAGAATTCTAAATTCCTATAGGGATAAATGCATTGTTAATAATGACTTGAATTGAAGCTTTGAGATTTTTTTAATTATATCCTTTGCCACAATGCTATTTGAAATGATTTATATGATTTTAGTTTAAAAATATACAAGATAAGAAAAAGCATATGCATGAGACTTTAATAAGAAGTTTGCCCACCCCTCTCAAGTGCAATATGCTTAAGCTAACATTGAAACTTGGGATTGCTATTTATAATTTTCTTCCACTAAAGTGTAATTTATACAATTGAGTCCAATACTTGTGTTTTTATGTATTTAACATTTTCAAATATTATGTTTTTTTCACCATTCAAATGCAATGGCATTAGTAATAAATTTTAAACTCTAAACATTGCACTTTTTCAATTTTTAGAATTCTAAATTCCAATAGGGATAAATGCACTGTTAATAAGGAGTTGAATTGAAATTTTGAAAATCTCCTTTGCCACAACGCTACTTGAAATGATTTACATAATTTTAGTCTAAGAATATACAATATAAGAAAAAGCAAATGCAAGGGACTCTAATAAGAAGTTTGCCCACCACCCTGAAGCGCAATATGCTCGACCACATATTGAAGCTTGCGATTGCTATTTCTATTATTATTCCACTAAATTGTATTGCATACAATTGAGTCCAATACATGTATTTTTATGTATTTAACATTTTCAAATATTATATTTATCTCACCATTCAAATGTAATGGCATTAGCAATAAATTTAAAAATGAAAACATTGCACCTTTTCAATTTTTAGAATTCTAAATTACTATGGGGAAAAATGCACTCTTAATAATTAGTTAAATTTAAATTTTGAAATTTTTTTAATTATCCCCTTTGCCAAAATACTATTGGAAATGAATTAGATAATTTTAGTCTAAAAATATACAACATAAGAAAAAGCAAATGCAAGGGACTCTAATAAGAAGTTTGCCAGCCCCCTTCAAGCGCAATATGTTTGATCTAATATTGAAACTTGGGATTGCTATTTATAATTTTCTTCCACTAACGTGTAATTTATACAATTGAGTCCAATACTTGTATTTTTGTGTATTTAACATTTTCAAATATTATATTTTTTTTCATAATTCAAATGCAATAGCATTAGCAATAAATTTAAAATCTAAACATTGCACTTTTTCAATTTTTAGAATTGAAATTTTGAAATTTTTTTAATTATCTCCTTTGCCACAAAGCTATTTGAAATGATTTCTACAATTTTAGTCTAAAAATATACAACATAAGAAAAAGCAAATGCAAGGGACTCTAGTAAGAAGTTTGCCCACCCCCCTCAAGCGCAATATACTCAACCTCATATTGAAGCGTGCGATTGCTATTTATATTATTCTTCCACTAAATTGCATTGCATGCAACTAACTCCAATACATGTATTTTTGTTTATTTATCTTTTTCAAATATTATGTTTTTCTCACCATTCAAATGTAATGACATTAGCAATAAATTTAAAAATCAAAACATTGCACCTTTTCAATTTTTAGAATTCTAAATTCTTATTGGGATAAATGCACTGTTAATAATCAATTAAAGTTAAATTTTGAAATTTTTTTAATTATCACCCTTGCCGCAATGCTATTTGAAATGATTTATATAATTTTAGTCTAAAAATATACAACATAAGAAAAAGCAAATGCAAGGGACTGTAATAAGAAGTTTGCCCACCCCCTCAATCGCAATATGCTCGACCTAATACTGAAACTTGTGATTGCTATTTGTATTATTCTTCCACTAAATTGTATTGCATGCAATTGAGCCCAATACATGTATTTTTGTGTATTTAACATTTTCAAATATTATGTTTTTCTTACCATTTAAATGTTATGACATTAGCAATAAATTTTAAAAACAAAATATTGCACTTTTTCAATTTTTAGAACTTTAAATTCCTATAGGGATAAATACACTGTTAATAATTTGTTGAATTTAAATTTTGAAATCTTCTTAGTAATCTCCATTGCCTCAATGCTATTTGGAATGATTTATATAATTTTAGTCTAACAACATACAACATAAGAAAAAGCAAATGCAATGGACTCTAACAAGTAGTTTGCCCACCCCCCTCAAGTGTAATATGCTCGACCTAATAAGCTTGCGATTGGTATTTATATTATTTTTCCAATAAATTTTATTGCATATAATTGAGTCCAATACATGTATTTTTGATTATTTAACATTTTCAAATATTAGATTTTTCTCACTATTCAAATGCAATGGCATTAGCAATAAATTTATAAATCAAAACATTGCACTTTTTCAATTTTTAGAATTCTAAATTCCTATAGGGATAAATGCACTGTTAATAATCAGTTGAATTTAAATTTCGAGATTTTTTTAGTTATCTCCATTTGCCTCAATCATATTTGAAATGATTTATATAATTTTAATCTAAAAACCTACAACATAAGAAAATGGAAATGCAATGGACTCTAATAAGAAGTTTCCCACCCCCCTCAAGCGTAATATGCTTAACCTAATGTTGAAGCTTGTGATTGCTATTTATATTATTCTTCCACTAAATTGTATTACATACAATTGAGTCCAATACATGTATTTTTGTTTATTTAACAATTTCAAATATTATGTTTTTCTTAGTATTCAAATGTAATGGCATTAGCAATAAATTTAAAAATGAAAACATTGCACTTTTTCAATTTTTAGAATTCTAAATTCCTATAGGGATAAATGCACTGTTAATAATCAGTTGAATTTAAATTTTGAAATTTTTTTAATTATCTCTTTTGTCACAATGCTATTTGAAATGATTTATATAATTTTAGTCTAAAAATATACAATATAAGAAAAAGCAAATGCAAGGGACTCTAGTAAGAAGTTTGCCCACCCCGCTCAAGTGCAATATGCTCAACCTAATATTGAAGTGTGCAATTGCTATTTATATTATTCTTCCACTAAATTGTATTGCATGCAATTCACTCCAATACATGTATTTTTGTTTATTTATCTTTTTCTAATATTATGTTTTTCTCACCATTCAAATGTAATGGAATTAGTAATAAATTTAAAAATCAAAACATTGCACGTTTTCAATTTTTAGAATTCTAAATTCCTATTGGGATAAATGCACTGTTAATAATTAGTTAAATTTAAATTTTGAAAATTTTTTTAATTATCTCCTTTGCCACAATGCTATTTGAAATAATTTATATAATTTTAGTCTAAAAATATACAACATAAGAAAAAGCAAACGTAAGGGACTCTAATAAGAAGTTTGCCTACTCCCTCAGGCGCAATATACTCGATCTAATATTGAAGTTTGCAATTGCTATTTATATTATTCTTCCACTAAATCGCATTGCGTACAATTGAGTCCAATACATGTATTTTTGTGTATTTAACATTTTCAAATACTATGTTTTTCTCACCATTTAAATGTTATGACATTAGCAATAAATTTTAAAATCAAAACATTGCACTTTTTCAATTTTTAGAACTTTAAATTCCTATAGGGATAAATGCACTGTTAATAATCAGTTGAATTTAAATTTTGAAATTTTTTAGGAATCTCCATTGCCTCAATGCTATTTGAAATGATTTATATAATTTTAGTCTAAGAACATCCAACATAAGAAAAAGGAAATACAATGGACCCTAACAAGTCATTTGCCCACCCCCCTCAAGTGTAATATGCTCGACCTAATATTGAAACTTGTGATTGGTATTAATTTTATTCTTCCAATAAATTGTATTGCATACAATTGAGTCTAATACGTGTATTTTTGTTTATTTAACATTTTCAAATATTATGTTTTTCTCACCATTCAAATGCAATGGCAATAGCAATAAATTTAAAAATCAAAACATTGCACTTTTTCAATTTTTAGAATTCTAAATTCCAATAGGGATAAATGTATTGTTAATAATCAATTGAATTTAAATTTTGAAATTTTTTTAAGTATCACCTTTGTCACAATGCTAGTTGAAATGATTTATATAATTTCTGCCTAAAAATATACAACATAAGAAAAAGCAAATGCAAGGAACTTTAATTAGAAATTTGCCCACCCCCCTCAAGTGCAATATGCTCGACCTAATATTGAAACTTGTGATAGCTATTTATATTATTCTTCCACCAAATTGTATTGCATACAATTGAGTCTAATACATGTATTTTCTTGCATTTAACATTTTCAAATGTTATGCTTTTCTTACCATTCAAATGTAATAGCATTCGCAATAATTTTTCAAATCAAAACATTACACTTTTTCAATTTTTAGAATTCTAAATTCCTATAGGGATAAATGCACTGTTAATAATCATTTGAATTTAAATTTTTAAATTTTTTAGTTATCTCCTTTGCCTCAAAGCTATTGTAAATGATTTATATAATTTTAGTCTAAAAACATACAACATAAGAAAAAGGAAATGCAATGGACTCTAATAATAAGTTTCCCTACCCCCCTCAAGCACAATATGCTTAACCTCGTATTAAACCTTGCAATTGTTATTTATATTATTCTTCCACTAAAGTGTATTTTATACAATTGAGTCCGATACATGTATTTTTGTTTACTTAACATTTCCAAATATTATGTTTTTCTCACCATTAAAATGCAATGGCATTAGCAACAAATTTAAAAACCAAAACATTGCACTTTTTCAATTTTTCGAATTCTAAATTCCTATAGGGATAAATGCACTATTAATAGATAGTTGAATTTAAATTTTGAAATTTTTTTAATTATCACTTTCGCCACATCGCTATTTGAAAGGATTTATATAATTTAAGTCTAAAAATATACAATATAAGAAAAAGCAAATGCAAAGGACTCTAATAAGAAATTTGCCCACCCCCTTTAAACGTAATATGTTCAACCTAATATTGAAGCTTGCGATTGCTATTTATATTATTCTTCCACTAAATTGTATTACATACAATTGAGTCCAATACATGTATTTTTGTTTATTTAACAATTTCAAAGATTATGTTTTTCTCAACATTCAAATGTAATGGTATTAGCAATAAATTTAAAAATGAAAACATTGCACTTTTTCAATTTTTAGAATTCTAAATTCCTATAGGGATAAAAGCTGTTAATAATTAGCTGATTTTAAATTTTGAAATTTTTTAATTATCACCTTTGTCACAATGCTATTTGAAATGATTTATATAATTTTAGTCTAAAAATATACAACATAAGAAAAAGCAAATGTTAGGGTCTCTACTAAGAAGTTTGCCCACCCCCCTCAAGCGTAATACGCTCGACCTAACATTGAAACTTAGGATTGCTATTTCTAATTTTCTTCCCTTAAAGTGTAATTTATACAATTGAGACAAAGACTTGTATTTTTGTTTATTTAACATTTTCAAATCTTGTCCTTTCTGACCATTCAAATGTAATGGCATTAGTAATAAATTTAAAAATCAAAACATTGCACTTTTTCAATTTTTAGAATTCTAAATTCCTATGGGGATAAATGCACTGTTAATAATTAGTTAATTTTAAATATTGAAATTTTTTTAACTATCCCCTTTGCAACAATGCTATTTGGAATGATTTAGATAATTTTAGTCTAAAAATATACAACATAAGAAGAACAAAATGCTAGAGTCTCTAATAAGAAGTTTACCTAAGCATAATATGCTTGATCTAATATTGAAACTTGGGATCGCTATTTATAATTTTCTTCCACGAAAGTGTAATTTATACAATTAAGTCCAATACTTGTATTTTTGTGTATTTAACATTTTCAAATATTATATTTTTTTCACAATTCAAATGCAATGACATTAGCAATAAATTTAAAATCTAAACATTTCACTTTTTCAATTTTTAGAATTCTAAATTCCTATAGGGATAAATGCACTCTTAATAATCAGTTAAATTTAAATTTTGAAATTTTTGCTATTTGAAATGATTTATATAATTTTAGTCTAAAAATATACAACATAAGAAAAAGCAAATGCAAGGAACTCTAATAAGAAGTTTGCCCACCCCCTCAGGCGCAATATACTTGACCTAATATTAAAACTTGCAATTCCTATTTATATTATTCTTCCACTAAATCGTATTGCATACAATTGAGTCCAATACATGTATTTTTGTTTATTTAACATTTCCAAGTATTATGTTTTTCTCACTAATAAAATGTAATGGCATTTGCAATAAATTCAAAAATCAAAACATTGCACTTTTTCAATTTTTAGAATTCTAAATTCCTAAAGGGATAAATGCACTGTTAATAATCATTTGAATTTAAATTTTAAAATTTTTTTAGTTATCTCCTTACCTCAAAACTATTCGAAAATGATTTATATATTTTTAGTCTAAAAATATACAATATAGGAAAAATATGTTCAAGCTAACTTTGAAACTTGGGATTGCTATTTATAATTTTCTTCTGCTAAAGTGTAATTTGTACAATTAAGTCCAATACTTGTATTTTTGTGTATTTAACATTTTCAAATATTATGTTTTTTTCACAATTCAAATGCAATGGCATTAGCAATAAATTTTAAAAACTAAATGTTGCACTTTTTAAATTTTTAGAATTCTAATAAATTTTAAAATCTAAACATTGCACTTTTTCAATTTTTAGAATTCTAAATTTTTATAAGGATAAATGCACTGTTAATAATCTGTCAAATTTAAATTTTGAATTTTTTTTGTAATCTCCATTGCCACAATGCTATTTGAAATGAATTATATAGTTTTAGTCTAGGAGCATAGAACATAAGAAAAAGGAAACTCAATGGAGTCTAATAAGAAATTTGCCGACCGCCCTCAAGTGCAATATACTCAACCTAATATTGAAATTTGTGATTGCTATTTATATTATTCTTCCACTAAATTGTATTGCATACAATTGAGTCCAATACAAGTATTTTTGTTTATTTAACATTTTCAAATATTATATTTCTGTCACCATTCAAAAGTAATGGCATTAGTAATAAATTTAAAAATCAAAACACTACACTTTTTCAATTTTTAGAATTCTTAATTTCTATAGGGATAAATGCATAGTTAATAATCAGTTGAATTTAAATTTTGAAAATTTTTTAATTATCTCCTTTGCCACAATGCTATTTGAAATGATTTGGATAAATTTAGTCTAAAAATATACAACATAAGAAAAAGTAAATGCAAGGGACACTAATAAGAAGTTTGCCCACCCCTCTCAAGCGCAATATGCTTGATCTGATATTGAAACATGGGATTGCTGTTTATAATTTTGTTCCATTAAAGTGTAATTTATACAATTGAGTCCAATACATGTATTTTTGTGTATTTAAAATTTTCAAATATTATGTTTTTCTCACCATTTAAATGTTATGACATTAGCAATAAATTTTAAAATCAACATATTGCACTTTTTCAATTTTTAGAACTTTAAATTCCTATAGGAATCAATGCACTATTAATAATAAGTTGAATTTAAATTTTAAAATCTTTTTAGTAATCTTCATTGCCTCAATGCTATTTGGAATGATTTATATAATTTTAGTGTAAAAATATAAAATATAAGAAAAAGCAAATGCAAGGGACTCTAATAAGAAGTTTGCCCACCCCGCTCAAGCGCAATATGCTCAACCTAATATTGAAACTTGCGATTGTTATTTATATTATTCTTCCACTAAATTGTATTACATACACTTTAGTCCAATACATGTATTTTTGTTTTTTTAACAATTACAAATAGTATATTTTTCTCACCATTAAAATGTAATGACATTTGCAATAAATTTAAAAATCAAAACATTACACTTTTTCAATTTTTAGAATTCTAAATTCCTATAGGGATAAATGCACTACTAATAATCAGTTGAATTTAAATTTTGAAAGTTTTTTAATTATCTCATTTGTCACAATGCTATTTATATTATTCTTCCAATAAATTGTATTGCATACAATTGAGTCTAATACGTGTATTTTTGTTTATTTAATATTTTCAAATATTATATTTTTCTCACCATTCAAATGCAATGACATTAGCAATAAATTTAAAAATCAAAACATTGCACTTTAATAAACCTTTAATAAATTTATGTAATTTTTGCCTAAAAATATACACAATAATAAAAAGCAAATGCAAGGAACTTTAACAAGAAGTTTGCACACCCCTCTCAAGTGCAATATGCTCGACTTAATATTGAAATTTGCGATAGCTATTTATATTATTCTTCCACTAAATTGTATTGCATACAATTGAGTCCAATACATGTATTTTCTTGCATTTAACATTTTCAAATATTATATTTTTCTCACAATTCAAATGTAATGGCATTCGCAATAAATTTTCAAATCAAAATATTGCACTTTTTCAATTTTTAGAATTCTAAATTTCTATAAGGATAAATACACTGTTAATAATCATTTGAATTTAAATTTTTAAATTTTTTTAGTCATCTCTTTTGCCTCAAAGCTATTGGAAATGATTTATATAATTTTAGTCTAAAAACATACAACATAAGAAAAAGGAAATGCAATGGACTCTAATAATAAGTTTCCCCACTCCCCCTCAAGCACAATATGCTCAACCTCATATTAAACCTTGCGATTCTTATTTATATTATTCTTCCACTAAAGTGTATTCTATACAATTGAGTGTGATCCATGTATTTTTGTTTATTTAACATTTCCAAATATTATGTTTTTCTCACCATTAAAATGCAATGACATTAGCAATAAATTTAAAAATCAAAACATTACACTTTTTCAATTTTAGAATTCTAAATTTCTATAGGGATAAATGCACTAATAATAAAGAGTTGAATTGAAATTTTGAAATTTTTTTAATTATCTCCTTTGCCACAATGCTATTTGAAATGATTTAGATAATTTTAGTCTAAAAATATACAACATAAGAAAATGCATATGCAAGGGACCCTTTTAAGAAGTTTGCCCACCCCCCTCAAGCACAATATGTTCAAGCTAACATTGAAGCTTAGGATTGCTATTTATAATTTTCTACCACTAAAGTGTAATTTATACAATTGAGTCCAATATTTGTGTTTTTGTGTACTTAACATTTTCAAATATTATGTTTTTTTCACCAGTCAAATGCAATGGCATTAGCAATAAATTTTAAACTCTAAACATTGCACTTTTTCAATTTCTAGAATTCTAAATTCTTATAGGGATAAATGTATTGCTAATAATGACTTGAATTGAAATTTTGAAACTTTTTTAATTATCTCTTTTGCCATAATGCTATTTGAAATGATTTACATAATTTTAGTCTAAAAATATACAACATAAGAAAAAGCATATGCAAGGGACTCTAATAAGAAGTTTGCCCACCCCTCTCAAGCACAATATGTTCAAGCTAACTTTGAAGCTCGGGATTGCTATTTATAATTTTCTTTCACTAAAATGTAATTTATACAATTAAGTCTAATACTTGTGTTTTTGTGTATTTAACATTTTAAAATATTATGTTTTTTTCTCCACTCAAATGCAATAGCATTAGCAATAAATTCTTATAGGGATAAATGCACTGTTAATAATCAGTTGAATTGAAATTTTGAAATTTTTTTAATTATCTCCTTTGCGACAATGCTATTAGAAATGATTTACATAATTTTAGTCTAAAAATATACAACATAAGGAAAAGCAAATGCAAGGGACTCTAATAAGAAGTTTAGCTACCCCTCTCAAGCGGAATATGCTCGACCTAACATTGTAACTTGGGATTGCTATTTATAATTATCCTCCTCTACAGTGTAATTTATACAATTGAGTTCAATATATGTATTTTTGTGTATTTAAGATTTTCAAATATTATGTTTTTCTCACCATTCAAATGCAATGGCATTAGCCACAAATTTTAAAATCTAAACCTTGCACTTTTTCGATTTTTAGAATTCTAAATTCCTATAGGGATAAATGCATTGTTAATAATGACTTGAATTGAAATTTTGATATTTTTTTAATTATCTCCTTTGCCATAATGCTATTTGAAATGATTTAGATAACTTTAGTCTAAAAATATACAACATAAGAAAAAGCAAATGCAAAGGACTCTAATAAGAAGTTTAGCCACCCCCCTCAAGCGGATTATGCTCGACCTAACATTAGAATTTGGATTCCAATTTATAATTTTCTTCCACTAAAGTGTAATTTATACAATTAAGTCCAATACTTGTGTTTTTGTGTATTTAACATTTTCAAATATTATGTTTTTCTCACCATTCAAATGCAATGACATTAGCAATAAATTTTGAACTCTAAACATTGCCTTTTTTCAATTTTTAGAATTCTAAATTCTTGTAAGGATAAATGCACTGTTAATAATGAGTTGAATTGAAATTTTGAAATTTTTTAATTATCTCTTTTGCCATAATGCTATTTGAAATGATTTACATAATTTTAGTCTAAAAATATACAACATAAGGAAAAGCAAATGCAAGGGACTCTAATAAGAAGTTTAGCTACCCCTTTTAAGCGGAATATGCTCGACCTAACATTGCAACTTGGGATTGCTATTTATAATTTTCCTCTATTACAGTGTAATTTATACAATTGAGTTCATTACATGTATTTTTGTATATTAAACATTTTCAAATATTATGTTTTTCTCACCATTCAAATGAAATGGCATTAGAAACAAATTTTACAGTCTAAACCTTGTACTGTTTCAATTTTTAGAATTCTAAATTCTTATAGGGATAAATGCACTGTTAATAATGACTTGAATGAAAATTTTGAAATATCTTTAATTATCTCCTTTGCCACAATGCTATTTGAAATGATTTAGATAATTTAGTCTAAAAATATACAGCATAAGAAAAAGCAAATGCAAGGGACTCTAATAAGAACTTTGCCCACCCCCTTCAAGCGTAATATGTTCAAGCTAACATTGATGCTTGGGATTGTTGTGTATAATTTTCTTCCACTAAAGTGTAATTTATACAATTAAGTCCAATACTTGTGTTTTTGGGTATTTAACATTTTCAAATATTATATTTTTCTCACCATTCAAATGCAATGGTATTGGAAATAAATTTTAAACTCGAAACATTGCACTTTTTCAATTTTTAGAAATCTAAATTTTCATAGGGATTAATGCACTGTTAATAATCAGTTGAATTGAAATTTTGAAATTTTTTTAATTATCTCCTTTGCCACAATGCTATTTGAAATGATTTACATAATTTTAGTCTAAAAATATACAACATAAGGAAAAGCAAATGCAAGGGACTCTAATAAGAAGTTTAGCTACCCCTTTTAAGCGGAATATGCTCGACCTAACATTGTAACTTGGGATTCCTATTTATAATTTTCCTCCTATACAGTGTAATTTATACAATTGAGTTCAATACATGTATTTAGGATTTTCAAATATTATGTTTTTCTCACCATTCAAATGCAATGGCATTAGCCACAAATTTTAAAATCTAAACCTTGCACTTTTTCAATTTTTAGAATTCTAAATTCCTATAGGGATAAATGCACTGTTAATAATGACTTGAAATGAAATTTTGATATTTTTTTAGTTATCTCCTTTGCATAATGCTATTTGAAATGATATAGATAACTTTAGTCTAAAAATATACAACATAAGAAAAAGCAAATGCAAGGGACTCTAATAAGAAGTTTAGCCACCCCTCTCAAGCGGATTATGCTCGACCTAACATTAGAACTTGGGATTGCAATTTATAATTTTCTTCCACTAAAGTGTAATTTATACAGTTAAGTCCAATACTTGTGTTTTTGTGTATTTAACATTTTCAAATATTATGTTTTTCTCACCATTCAAATGCAATGACATTAGCAATAAATTTTAAACTCTAAACATTGCACTTTTTCAACTTTTAGAATTCTAAATTCTTATAAGGATAAATGCACTATTAATAATGAGTTGAATTGAAATTTTGAAATTGTTTTAATTATCTCCTTTGCCACAATGCTATTTGAAATGATTTATATAATTTTAGTCTAAAAATATACAACATAAGGAAAAGCAAATGCAAGGGACTCTAATAAGAAGTTTAGCTACCCCTCTCAAGCGGAATATGCTCGACCTAACATTGCAACTTGGGATTGCTATTTATAATTTTCCTCTATTACAGTGTAATTTATACAATTGAGTTCACTACATGTATTTTTCTATATTAAACATTTTCAAATATTATGTTTTTCCCACCATTCAAATGCAATGACATTAGCAACAAATTTTACAATCTAAACCTTCTACTTTTTCAAGTTTTAGAATTCTAAATTCTTATAGGGATAAATGCACTGTTAATAATGACTTGAATGAAAATTTTGAAATTTCTTTAATTATCTCCTTTGCCACAATGCTATTTGAAATGATTTAGATAATTTTAGTTTAAAAATATACATCATAAGAAAAAGCAAATGCAAGGGACTCTAATAAGAACTTTGCCCACCCCCTTCAAGCGTAATATGTTCAAGCTAACATTGATGCCTGGGATTGCTATGTATAATTTTCTTCCACTAAAGTGTAATTTATATAATTAAGTCTAATACTTGTGTTTTTGTGTATTTAACATTTTCAAATATTATATTTTTCTCACCATTCAAATGCAATGGTATTGGCAATAAATTTTAAACTCGAAACATCGCACTTTTTCAATTTTTAGAAATCTAAATTTTCATAGGGATTAATGCACTGTTAATAATCAGTTGAATTGAAATTTTGAAATTTTTTTAATTATCTCCTTTGCCACAATGCTATTTGAAATGATTTACATAATTTTAGTCTAAAAATATACAACATAAGGAAAAGCAAATGCAAGGGACTCTAATAAGAAGTTTAGCTACCCCTCTCAAGGGGAATATGCTCGACATAACATTGTAACTTGGGATTGCTATTTATAATTTTCCTCCTCTACAGTGTAATTTATACAATTGAGTTCAATACATTTATTTTTGTGTATTTAACATTTTCAAATATTATGTTTTTCTCAACATTCAAATGCAATGGCATTAGCCACAAATTTTAAAATCTAAACCTTGCACTTTTTCAATTTTAGAATTCTAAATTTCTATAGGGATAAATGCACTGTAAATAATGACTTGAATTGAAATTTTTGAAATTTCTTTAATTATCTCCTTTGCCACAACGCTATTTGAAATGATTTAGAAAATTTTAGTCTAAAAATATACAACATAAGAAAAAGCAAATGCAAGAGACTCTAATAAGAACTTTAGCCACCCCCTCAAGCGGATTATGCTCGACCTAACATTAGAACTTGGGATTGCTATTTATAATTTTCCTCCACTAGAGTGTAATTTACACAAATGAGTCTAATACTTGTATTTTTGTATATTAACATTTCAAATATTATGTTTTTCTCACCATTCAAATGCAGTGACATTAGCAACAGATTTTAAAATTTAAACCCTGCACATTTTCAATTTTTAGAATTCTCAATTCCTATAGGGATAAATGCACTGTTAATAATGACTTGAATTGAAATTTTGATATTTTTTAATATCTCCTTTGCCATAATGGCTATTTGAAATGATTTAGATAATTTTAGTCTAAAAAATATACAATATAAGAAAAGCAAATGCAAGGGGCTCTAATAAGAAGTTTGCCCAACCCCCTCAAGCGCAATATGTTCAAGCTAGCTTTGAAGCTTGGGATTGCTATTTATATTTTCTTCCACTAATGTGTAATTTATACAATTGAGTCCAATACTTGTATTTTTGTGTATTTAACATTTTAAAATATTATGTTTTTTT